>CAJQZJ010001511.1:21574021-21619487 GCA_907164525.1 Lophiomys imhausi
TTAAGTATTTTTGCATCTATGTTCATGAGGAAGATTGGTGTGAAGTTGTCTTTCTTTGTTGGGTCTTTGTGTGGTTTAGGAATCAGGGTGACTGTGGCCTCAGAGAATGAGTTTGGCAGTATTCTCTCTGCTTCTATTTGATGAAAGAGTTTGAAGAGTATTGGTGTTAGCTCCTCTTTGAAGGTCCAGTAGAATTCCGTGCTAAAGCCATCTGGCCCTGGGCTTTTTTTTTTTTTTTTTTTTTTGGTTGGGAGATTTTAGTGAGTGTTTCTATTTCCTTGGGGTTATAGGGCTGTTTAATCTGTTAATCTGATCTTCATTTAGCTTAGGTAGGTGGAATTTATCAAGAAAATTGTCCATTTCTCTTAAGTTTTCAAATTTGGTAGAGTATAAATTTTTAAAGTAGGACCCAAATATTCTCTGGATTTCCTCAATGTCTGTTGTTATTTCTCCCTTTTCATTTCTGATTTTGTTGATTTGGGTTTTCTCCCTCTGCCTTTTAGTTAACTTGGCTAAGGGTCTCTCTATTTTGTTGATTTTCTCAAAGAACCAACTCTTGGCTTCATTGATTCTTTGTACAGTTCTTTTTGTTTCTAAGTTGTTGATTTCAGCCCTAAGTTTGATGGTTTCCTGACTTCTGCTCCTCTTGGGAGTGTTTGCTTCTTTTTTATTTCCAATTCACCCAGTTTAGCTGTTAATTCACTAATATGAGCTGCAACAATTTTCTTTTTGAAGGCACTTAGTGCTATGAACATTTCCCGTAGCACAACTTTCATTGTGTCCCATAGGTTTGGGTATGTTGTGCCTTCACTGTCGTTGGATATGAAGAAGTCTTTGATTTCCTTCTTTATTTCTTCCCTGACCCAGTAGTCATCAAGTAAAGAGTTGTTCAATTACCATGTGTGTGTACGCTTTCTGTTTTTTTTGTTTTGTTTTGTTTTGTTTTGTTTTTTTGTTTGTTTTGCTGAAGTCCAGCTTTATTGCATGGTGGTCTGATAAGATACAAGGGGTTATTTCAATTTTCTTGTATCTGTTGAGACTAACTTTGTGTCCAACTATATGGTCAATTTTGGAGAAGGTTCCCTGTGGTGCTGAGAAGAAGTTGTATTCCTTTGTGTTTGGGTGAAACATTCTGTAGATATCTGTTAGTTCCATTTGTTTCATGATCTCTGTTAGACTCATTATTTCTGTTTGGCTTCTATTTGATGATCTGTCCATTGTTGTGAGTGGGGTGTTGAAGTCTCCCACTACTAATGTGATGGAATCGATGTGCAATTTAAGTTTTAGAAGCATTTCTTTTACAAATGTAGGTGCCTTTGTATTTGGGGCATAGATGTTCAATATTGAGATGTCCTCTTGATGAATGTTCCCTTTCACGAGTATGTAATACCTTTCTCTGTCTTTTTTTAATAACTTCACTTGGAAGTCTATTTTGCTTGATATTAGGATGGATACTCCAGGTTGCTTCCTGGATCCATTTGCTTGGAAAACCTTTTCCCAGCCCTTTACTCTGAGATAGTGTCTATATTTGATAGTGAAATGTGTTTCTTGTATGCAGCAAAAAGATGGGTTTTGTTTATGGATCCAATCTGTAGGTCTGTGTCTTTTTATTGGTGAGTTGAGTCCATTGATGTTGATGGATATTAGTGACCAGGGGTTCTTATTTCCCATTATTTTGGTATAGGTGGTCATCCTGTGCCAGTCTTCCTGTGCCTCTTTTGGTTTAGTTGCTGTGGAGTTTTCTATTTCCTCTGTTTTCTTGGGTATAGTTATCTTCTCTGGGTTGGAATTTTCATTCTAGGATCTTCTGTAGGGCTGGGTTTGTGGGTAGATATTGTTTAAATTTGATTTTGTCATGGAATATCTTGTTTTCTCCATCTATGTTGATAGAGAGTTTTGCTTGGTATAGTAGTCTGGCTGGACACCTATGTTCTCTCAGGGCTTGTTGGACATCGGTCCAGGCACTTCTAGATTTTAAAGTTTCTGAGGAGAAGTCCGGTGTAATTCTGATGGGTCTGCCATTGTATGTGACTTGACCTTTTTCTCTTACAACTTTTAATATTCTTTCTATGTTCTGTACATTTGGAGTTTCAATTATTATGTGATGAGAGGATTTCCTTTTCTGATCTAATCTGTTTGGTGTTCTGTAAGCCTCTTGGATTTTTATTGGCATCCCTTTCTTCAAATTTGGGAAGTTTTCTTCTATGATTTTGTTGAAGATATTTCCTGGACCTTGAAGACAGGAGTCTTCTCTTTCCTCTATACCTATAATTCTTAGGTTCCATCTTTTCATTGAGTCCCTGATTTCTTGGATGTTGTGGGTGAGAGATATTTTAGCTTTCTCATTTTCTTTGGTTGTTGTACTGATTTCTTCCATCGAATCTTCCACCTCTTGCATCCTATTTTTGATACTCATTTCCGTAGTTCCTGTTCTCTTCTCTTGATTCTCCATTTCCACTTTTAACTCTGACTATGTTTTCTTAATTGCTTCCATTTCCATTTTCATGTCTTGTATGGTTTTATTTGTTTTGTACATTTCCTGCTCCAATTTGCTTGTTTGGCCTGGAAATCTTTCATTGCTCTGTCTTTTTCCTGTTCAAGTTGAGGCACCTTAGCTTGGAGCTCTCTAATGGTATTATCCATGGCTTTCACTTGTGAAGTTGTGGCTTCTTTGAATTCCTTCATAGATTTAAGTTCTTCTTGAAGGGACTCTATCACTTTCCGTAATGTAGAATTGTCATCATTTTCATGTGTTTCTGCTGTGGTGAGGTCATCAGGATTGGATGAACTAGGATAGTTGTGTTTTGTTGGAGTCATATTTCCCTAATTTCTGCTTTTTCTTGGACCTTTGGCCATTTGGATGTTCTTAGCTGTCTGCTCTTGTTGTCTTCTGGGCTTGGATCCAAAGAGGTCACTTTGGTGTAGCAGTCGAATTGCTTGGCGGTCTGTTGCTGCTTACAGGAGGATCTCAGGGTCACTGTGTATCTAATAGCCAGAAGCACTGTGAGGTGGTGCAGCCTATTCCAAGTCAATGAGGAATGGCCCGGGATTGTTTCCCTGCTCCCAAGTCAGACCTCTCTATTTTGCACACTAAATTTTCAGCCTGCAGTGGCTCTTGTGGTATGGTCCTGTGTGCCAAGGCACAGATTCTGTGGACTCTAGAGGTCCACAAGGAGTGTGAGAGGACCCGATCCATGCCTGATATATCTGGGCTTTCTAGAATTCAGCTGTGGGCCCCCTGGCTGCTGGCCTCCCCGTTTTGGAACCCTCATCCTCTGCGCACCTCCACCATGCACTGCCACAGCCGCTGAAGCAGCCTCCACCGCACACGTGCATGCGCCCCCTTTCTCCATGGATTATATTTCCCTTCTCCTCTGGTTGTTCCTTGTTTTCAGTGATCTTAAACTCCCAGTAGCTTTTTCTGTACCTGTGGTATATTTGATGACTCTGAGAACCACTTAAGAGCCTGAGCACAATTAACATCATTCAAGACCCCATTGTAGAGAGCAATGTGTCTGTAAATTGTTTAATATCTCCTCCCTTTAATTCATTCACAGATTTTTATATAATTGTATCTATGGATTTCATCTATATGAGATGCAAGAATATCCAGTTTTGAGATATTTGGGGGAATCTCTGGTGTGTTCACTAAGTAACTTACCTCTGAAGTAAGTTACTGACAAACTGTGCAGCCCATTCATCTGGGACAATGTCCTGAATCACTATCTGGAATTACTTAACAGTCCTCAGCAAAGCACTGAGGATAACTGTCACACGTATTATCCCAAAGAGTGTATCAGATGGTCTTGTATCAACTGTGGTCAGTGTTCTGTGACAGGCATGTGATTAAAGGCCAGGATAGTGGGACTAGAAAAGATTATGAGTGTAATCAGTGATCAACACATAATCAATGAACTTCCCCTGAAATCTCATGAACTGGATTGATGAATAAAAAAATTGTTAAGAATACTTCAACATAGCCACCAGTGGTGGTGCACATCTTTACTGTCAGCATTCAGGAGGTACAATGTAGGTGATCTCTGAGTTTTGAGGCTAACCTAGTCTACAGAGCAGGTTTCAGTACAATCAAGACTATACAGAGAAATTTTCTCTGGAAAAACAAAACAAAACAAAAGGGCCCTTTAACAGCAATGTAGGTCATATCCTAGGAATTAGACCTTGATTTAATAAGTAATCAAACATGTCTGCTCCAAAGTATTGACCCAATTATGGCAGACACCTGTGCTCACATTAACACAACATGGGAATATGTGGAATAAGTTCACTAATTTAAAACTCCTGCTCTCTGAGTCTTGCATACAAGGAGACTAAGAAATATCCTTATGTACTGAGAGTTAGTTCTTAATGGTCTTGCTCCTTTCTTCAACACTTAACCACAATTATGAGCAAGTCTTCAGGATACACTTCAGACCAAAGGCAGTTTTGTGCTCTTTCAGAGTACTGATACATCTCGGATGTAGAGTGTGACACTGTGTCTTGCACAGTAATAGATGGAAGAGTCCCCAAATTTCAGGCTGCTGATCTCCATGTAGACTGTGTTGGACGTTGTGTCTGTCACCCAGTGTGGCTTTGTCCTCAAACTTCTGACTGCAGTTTGTGATTCCAATGCTTGAGAGGATCCACCCAACCTATTCATGCCCAAGTGCAGGTTTTTGCTATATTCAACTCAAACATGAAATAAGCTATCTTAGGTCATTAAAGGACACTTTTTTCTGAAGATCCAGGACTTCTCACTTCAGTCCAAGACTGCTGAAGCTGACCTTCAAAGTGGACATGTGAAGTGACCATTCTGCTCCTACCAGAGACTAAAAGAGCTTTGAGGGCTGCGGTCCACTCCACACCAGTGATCAATAGGATTATGGACACTTCTGATAGCAACTGGGAACCCCTGAGACACTTTCCCCCAAAATGTTGCTAAGAATCCTGAGGCTCAAATATCCTTAACCTTTATTCATAAGTCTTTAATAAACTAGTATCCTATCCAGTGGCAATAGGAATCCAATTTGGATTTGGTGACCTCAATATGGATGTTATTTAACAAATAGTTTTTCCAGTGTTGTAGCATGGAGATCTCACATGTCAACTACACATGGTCTCTGAATGTGATGATGTTGGCCATGAAATCCACAGTGGCTGTTGGAATCCACTCAGTGAACAACTTCCTCACCTGCTTCTGCTGCCCTTTACTTCTTAGAGAATTTATGGATCTATGGTGCACCCCTGCTCATCCTGAGAAGCTACTTGTATAAGTTCTCACACACTGACCCCTCACTATGACTCTTGTTTCTCTTCTTTGTGATGTACCTACCTGGTAATGCTGAGTAGCTATTTCGAGGATGGAGAACTGTGCTTCAGATGTTGTCTCCATGAACATAGTCCTTGCTGTATGGGCTCTTATATTTAGCTATAGCAGTGACCACTGATGAAGAAGTGAGTTACCACACACTGCACACAAGATGGAGGAGATCTACAAATGCTCCACAAGGCAATTTCCACACTCATGCAGCTGCACTTGGTTCAGAAAACTTACAACACCAGGAAGAGGACCAAATGTGGTACTTACACATGAGTTCCCACATACAGAAAATATTTTCACAATTGAGAAGAAACCAGAACTTAGGAAAATTTGGACTGTGATTCACTTTGTTTGCTAATTCAGCATTTGTTTTATAGGTTGGCTGTATGTTTGTGTGTAGAGACTTAAACTGGATGGGGTTGTCCCTTTGTCAAGAATCTTTCTGGATGAAAATTCTGGTTGTGTCCTCAGGCAGCTCTCTGTTTTCTTTGAATCTAGCTTCCCCAGGTTCAGCATCCTCTTGTACATGGAAGGCCATGACTAATGATTTTCAGAGTCTTGGATGTATTTGATATAAGTTTAGTGAATGACATCTCTGAAGATGAATAGCCCACTACCAGCTCTGAGGAGTTAGTGGAGCCAATACCAATGTGTGTGCTGTATGTGTTGTGTGGACACAAATACATGTGAACTGTAGGGACACAGGTTAACCCCTAATAACATGCTGCATATCAGGATGTAGATGCATTTGTTTGGATGGAAGCAGAATGGTCTTGAGTCCAATGCATTTCGCTTTCATACAAGTTTGTCCTAGAAGGCAGCTATGCTCCCCACTATACCACCACACTGCATTGCTGAAATAGGATCCTACTTTTGATTCTTCCCAAAGAAAGCTCAGATTCTCCCCTTGTTAAAGAGAGGCAGTTACAGCAAGATGGGTCTTTTCTATAGGATCAAGATGATACAGGGGCCCTCCCACATAAATTACCAATTAAATAATTTCTTACCAGCATGTCTAAAGTTTAATCTCATTTGGGTGATTCCTCACTTGAGGTTCCTCTCCTCAGTTTGTCATTTTAAGCAAAATCTCAATTGTTCAGTTTTACCAATAATGACTTGGGGGCCGGATGCTGGGCTAAAAATCTACACACTCAGAGAAGCAGAGAAAGTATCCAGCTGACCTTTCTTCCCAACTGATATCCCAGAAGGAAAAATATAACAGAATATTTTTATTTATAAACATTTATATTTATTAATACTTACCAAATAAAATACCTAAACCTTATAACCTAAAACCTATAATTCAAAATCTATAATCTATCCAAATACCCTTATATCTAAGAACACTGTAATATCTATCTAAAAATATTTAACACTATTTTAACTTTCTTAAAAGGATATTAGTATTCTTATCATAGGTCCATGCAGGATGACTTAGTTTACTGCAGTCCTAGACACAGTTTCTTTTAAGCATAAAGTCCATTGGACCTTACTTTGCCAGTTCATAAGGCCAATTTATTTCCACCACCAAATTGTGGCAGGTTTATATATCAGTCTGTTCCAACTGCCAATGGGGGTGGCTTTTTCATTCAGCTAAGACTCACCTCCAAAGTTTGATTGGCCCAGGCAAGTCTCAAGGCAGAAAGCCTCTCCAAGCGGCTTCTGAACTCCCCTTGCCTCACTTTTCTGGCGTTCTGGGGCCCCAAGACAGACAGACGCCTTCAAGCAACTCTTAGCAGTTTTTATGCCAGGCTTTTGCCTTGGAACATAACAATCTAAATTCTTTTAATGGAATCCCTTGTTGTGCTCTTCTTCAGCATGACTTCTCAGTCGGTGAGGGCAGGAGAAAGACAGAGAACGCATGGAATTCTCTGGCTTATTGCATTATCTCATGATATTTGGCAGTCTCAAGGGTCCACGAGACTTCTCACGATGTCCTGAAGTCCCATTGCTTTTCGTGGCAATTGATGTTATCTGTGTGGTGCCATGTCTTAGCAATGCCGCTTCAACAGGGCATATCGTCTGACCATAACTGACTTCATCCATATCAACAAGTAAAGGGATGCCAAGCTCCTCCCTATGTGCTGCCAGATGCCAACCTAAACTACCTACCAATTTAACCAAAGAGACCTAACTTCTACCACAGAAAAATCCAGTTCTCTTTATCCACACTGTCTCCAAAACTTTTCAAACTAAATGTCCTTCCCTTCTATTTCTTGTGCTTCCCTCTGTTTATCCTTCTGACTTCTTCTCACTCTCTATTGTTTTTTTTTTTCAGGATCACTCCCTGACAACTGGTTGCTCACTCTGCCTCTCCACATGTGGTTGACTTTATTTAATCATTTTACAATAAACAGAAAGGCCTTGGATTAAAGGTGTGTTCTAGGACTGAGCCACACCACAATTTGAAACAGGTTTTTTTTTTTCCAGTATACAATCTCAAGGTCCAAGCTGTGGGCAGGCATGACACTGGAAAGATGACTACCCACCTCTGACAAGGAAGGCCCATCCTTCAGTTTTCCTGATTCACAGAAATGTCTGTCAGATATTCTGTGTCTCTGTATGCTGGGTATGTCAGGAATCTAGGAAAAGAACAAATATTACTGTAGATCTCCTAAAGGGCTTTTTTTAAACGTATAGATACTTAGTGTATATATTATGGCTTATATTTGGGATTTTTATGAGATTTCTGTCTGTACACCTGTGTGTCTCTACGTCTATTTGTGGGTCTTGTGATTTTTCTTTGATTTGTTCTTCTAATTGTTTGTTTATATTATGTCTTGTTTGTTTTCTATTTATGCTATTCATTTATGATGAATTTATGCTATTTCATTTTGATATTGTTTTTTAGATGCCTGTTTATTTTTAACAAGAGTCAGAAACTATGTGAATTTGGATGGGAGAGGTATGTGGAGGAACTGGGAGGAGAAGGGCAAGGGGAAATGGTAATCAGAATATATTACATAAAAAACTTCCAACAAAATGAAAATAAATTAAAAACAAGAAATCTTTAAAAGAGAGCAAAATTATGTTGTTAGTGACATGTATAATTATAGAATAATAATGGTAGTGAAAAGATAAACACAAAACAGTAAATTATACTGAAATTATAGCATTACCTATTTTTATTGTATATTGGTAAAACAATTCAAATCAATTCAAATTGTCTATTTCATCATGTTTTATATATGTGCATCTGTCTTATGGTTTCATTGATGTAAGAGACACGATGACCAAGGCAACTCTTATAAAAGACAATATTTAATTGGGGCTTTCACATAATAAGTTACACTGTTAGAGGTTCAGTCCATTATCATCATGGCAGGAAGCAGGGGCCGGTGCAGGCAGACAGGGGGCTTTGGGAGCCAAGAGTTTTACATCTTGATCCAAAGGTAGCCAGGAGAAAGCTGGCTTCCACAGGAAGCAAGGAAGAGGCTCTCATTCCACACCAGGTGGAGCAGGAGCATAGGAAACCTCAAAGCCCAGCCCCACAGGGATACACTTCCTCCAGCAAGGTCACACCTAGTCCAAAAAAAAAAAAAAAAAAACCACACACACACGTCCTAGTAGAGCCATTCCCTGTGGGCCAAGCATTTAAACACATGAGTCTGTGGGGACTGAAACTACTTAAACCACCACATTCCACTCCCTGCCCCCCCCAGAGACTCAGAGCCATAACATAATACAAAGTGTATTTAATACAAATTAAAAAGTCCCCATCATCCATCAGAGTCTCATCAATGTTTAAAAGTCCAAAGTTCAAATTATCTCCTGAGACTCATGCAATCACTTAACTATAATACCCTGTAAAATATAAATCAAAAAGCAGATCATATACTTCCAACATCACAGGATATACATTACTATTCCAAACCATCATAATGAGGAAATACTGGTCCAAAGCAAGACCCAAAGCCAGCTAGGTAAACTCCAAACTCTGCATCTCAATGTCTGCTGTCCAACTCCACAATTTTTCTTTTTGTGTTGGTTCCATTCCCTGTTAGCAACTTTTCTCTGGAGGTATCCCATGGCTGTGGCATCTCTTAACATCTTGGAGTATCCAAGGCAACTTAAACTTCACAGCTTCTTGTTCCAATATCTGGAATCCACATATGATCTTCTGGGCTCCTCCAAAGGGTTTGGGTCAATTCTCTAGGTCTGTCATCTGCAGCACTCTAGGCTCTGGCTGACTTGACTCCACTCCACTGCTGCTGATGTTCTTGGTAGTCATCATATGGTACTAGCATCTCCAATATGCTGAGGTCTTCAACTGCAAGGAGGCTACACTATGACCAATAGCCTCTCACAGACTCTTCTCATCGTTCCAAGCCTCAACTTCTTTGTGGGACACCTTCATTCCTGGGCCATCAACTTTCATTGTGGTTGTACCTTCAAAAATTATACATTTTACCAATTCACAAGAATTACACTTGTGTGGATGTGTGCTACAATATAAATATCTCCTACATTCTGAGAAAATGGATCTTCTGCTGAACCACATATCCAGAGTTAACAATACACCTTGAGGTAAGTTAAGACTTAACACTACAAGAGAAGTTTTAATTTGTCCAGATGTTTATTTGGATTTTACTAGTTAAAGACATATTGTAGTTTATTCCCAGCTACTCCAACAAAAATTCAGACTTTCAGAGCCTGGATATTTTTCTCATAATGCATTATCCTAGTTTTTCTTTTTTTAATTTTCTTTATTATATGACAATGGAGGTGGTCACTAGTGAAGAGATTATCAAGGCATGGTGTACTGTAGGAGCACCCTATATCAGCACCCTTAATTCCTTAATTTGATGATGTCCTTTAGAAAGATTGACAAAGGCACTATACAGTAATGAGGAAGAAGTAGGCAAAGAGACACTTAGAATGATTATTTCTGACCAAGACTACAGATTAATCTTCTCTGTCACCTCAGTACCAGGGCAGCTTCCTGCTCCTCCAGGGTTTCTGACACACTCAGGATGTGGTTGTAACACTGTGTCTAGTACAGTAATAGACCCCAGAGTCCTCAGATGTCAGGCTTCTGAGCTCCATGTAGGCTGTGCTTGACGATGTGTCTGCAGTCAGTGTGGCCTTGCATGGGAACTTCTGATTATAGCCAGTGTCACCATTTTCAGGATCAATATCTCCAATCCACTCCAGCCCCTGTCCAGGCTTCTGCTTCATCCAGTGCATATAGTTATCAATAAAGGTGTAACCAGAACACTTTCAGGACACTTTCACTGAGGACCCATGCCTCACCAGCTCAGCCCCAGACTACTGCAGCTGGACCTCAGAATGGACACCTGTGGACAGAAAGGCAGAGTGGATGGCATTGTCATCTCAGTCCCTATCTCCACTTCAGGGTAGGAAGTGGGAATCCCCTTACCTGTAGATGCTGTCAATAGGAAGAGGATCCAGCTCCATCCCATTTTTCGAGCTACAGTGTTCAGTAACTGTGGAGAGGACAGGATCATTGATAGTTGTGGGGTGTGGACATCCCTCTATGTAACAACCATACACTCATGATTTGCATATTCATGAGTAGTGTGCTCCTTAGATAAGGACATAGTACAGCTGGTGAATAAGGAGGTAGAGGACACCTGGGTCAGCCAGCAGGATGCTGAGGTCCAGGTCCTAATCCTCTCTAAGGAAATGCATCCAAGTCCCCTTCCCTGAGAGCTCTGCAGATGTGTGGATGTCACATAAGGGTCTCAGCTCTCAATAGATTTCTAGCCTTATAAAGTTGTTCTTCTTTGTTATCAGACGGATTTACAGAAGGGGCTTATGATGGTGACTGGAAATTTCAAAACCTGCTCTTATGAGAATTTACAGACTTGTTATATACATACAATTTATAGTTGCCTTTAGAGCATGGTGTTAGCCCATGCCTTTACCTCCAGTAGAGACAGGAGGATCACCATAGATTTAGTTGTGTTATAAATTCTAGAGTTACAAGAAACAGGGTGGTGATGGTGCACACCCTTAGTCCCATCATTGGGGAAGAATACACCCTTAATCCCAACACACTAGAGACAGAAACAGGCAGATCTCAGAGCTCAAGGCCACCTGATAAAAAACAAGCTCTAAACAGAGAAAAACGTTGATCCAGGGGTGGAGGAGCACATCTTTAATCCCATCAGTTGGTAACCATATGTCTTTGATCCCAAAACTTAGAATGCAGAGACAGGCACATAGGATTTGGAAAGATTTAAGTTTAAAATCTACTTACAAAAGGCAGGCTGCAATTCAAACAAATTGTCCTTTGAGAGCTCAAAATATATACACTAAAGGTTTGTTTAGCTCCAAAATATCAAAATAATTTCTTCTTTAATCCGGATTGAAATGTAATACTTTACATATTGTCAAAAAACCAAATTTGCTCCAGGAAAAATATTACCTGAACCCCCCCCCAAAAAAAAATGTAATTGTCCCAGAGTTAGGATTAGGGCAGGGCTCTGTTCTTATCTTTCCAGGAGATTTAAAGCATCCATTCAAGGAATCCAGGGACAACTGGACAAGGGAAACCTCAGCAGAAAACAGTTCAGACACCAAAGAAGACGAGCGGACAGATGATCCAGCCTTGCAGACTTCTTCAATAGCAGTTTCCTCAAAAGTCTACAACCACAACAACTCAAAATCGCTAAGATCGTTCAGCTCCACAGACTACTCCAGCCAGATCTTCAGTAAAGTTCTGAAGATCAGCTTCTGTCTATGAACTTCTAAGGACATCTAAATAGCTGAGCACAAAAGGACTGAACATCAAATGATTCTATTAACATTTTTAACCATTTTTCCATTCTTATTTGGGCCCCAAACAGGTTTATTACGTCCCTAATCAGCAGGAAGTCATTTTAAGAGAACAACATCCATCCCCAGAAGGTGAGGAGGGTGTTCCCCCCACTTTGGTTATTTGATAGATAATAGAAAATTTTGTTATTTAGGGGAAAAGACTACAAGCTGTTAAGTAGTCTTGTTAAATGGGTTTTGGAGGTTAGACCCAGGGATGTCTCTCTTTTTATTTTCTGTATCCTTCTTTCTCTCCTATATAGGAGTAAACAGACTTGAGAAAAATGGGACATAGACATAGTATAGGAAAGATCAAGAAAAAGGACAGATTATTGAATATGGCCTTATACCTTTGTATACTGATACAAAATTAATATTATATTTGGCTAAATTGTTATTGATCATTGTATATTAATGCAAAATTAAGATTGTATAGGGCTACATCGGTATTGATCTTTGTATATTGATACAAAATTAAGATTATCTTTGGCCACAATGGTATTGACCCTTGTATATTGATGTAAAATTAAGATTGTATTGGTCTACATCGGCATTGATCTTTGTATATTGATACAAAATTAAGATTATATTTGGCCACATTGGTATTGATCTTTGTATATTGATACAAAATTAAGGATAACGCTTCTTAAAGGTATTGTTCGTAGTAATACTTAAAAATGAAATGTCAAGTTTTGACCTCTTGCTACCAACCGACATAAACTGTTTAGGATAATTAAGAAACAGAAACTAATAGTCATGAAAACGTGTCATTTTGTTAGTTACTATGACAGTCTATCACAGTTATTTTCTAAGCTACTCAGAAATCAAGTTGCTAAGAGACAAGCAATATTTGCTTATCTAAATATAAGAGATAGATAGGGCATCTTCAAAAACCTCAAGAGATCTGCAGAATATGGCATTCAAAGATGTTTTCTTAACTTAAGATTTTTTGATATTGAGACATGTCAGCTCCTGACAGCACCCCCTATTCTACTCCAAGTAGAAGATGAGCATTGAAGAATCTCCAGTGGGAGATGATTGAATTGGTAGTAAGCCTTTCTCTTCGCAAGAAAAACCCCTTGCTTCAACTCTAGACAGACTTCTGTCCAAAAAGGACAAAACTTGGAAGCAGATAAGTCGACAGCCTAGCTCTACCAAGACAGGGTAGGTAAGTCCTTCATAATTCCTGCTCTACAATCAATGTCTGTCAGATAAATGGGGCCAAATGGCTGAAGATTGATGCTGTAATGTATGGAGAGAAAATGGGAACTGTCCAGGCAGCCACTGGTATGTCATTTCTTAGTTTTGGAAGCTGCAGGCCCTGCACTTCCTATATAATCAGATATATTTATCCCTCTCAGGTCTCTGAGGTGGTTGAAGAATAGATAGCTAGAGTCTCATAGTTAAATTTTGAGATGTTTAGGAATCAAGAGGGTGTTCTGGATCTAAGAAGATATTTTTAAAATTATGAGGCAAGTTAATATGAAAGCTGAGTTAGATATAGAACTTTCAACTCATGGAGATGGTTAGATAGTAGAATGTTAAAGTCAGGTGCCAAATACATATGGACTGGACATTGGGAATGTATGCTAAGCCATATAACTCTTATAATTGTGGCCTATTTATTTCTATAGTTTTGTATTGTATTTATAGTTATAAGAAAAAGAACCATTTTTTGGACTGAAAGGGAGAGCTGTTGGGGGAAAATAGAAATAAATTAAACTAAAAAAAAAAAAGAAGGGACGAGGATGGGGGGTTGAGGGGGAGGAGGGTGGAAGGGTGGGACTGGAGTGGGGAGTAGGGAGGGCATTGTGATTGAGATGGAACTTGAAGAAATAAAAAATAAATTATTTAAAAATATAAATCAAATAAAGAAAACTGACTAAATTGACCAAATTGGAACATACCTTAGAAGCACTAGCAAAGATCATTGATCTTTGTAGCAAAGGTCATTGATCTTTGTAGCAAAGATCATTGTAGCAATGTCTACAATAACTAAATTATGGAAATAAATACGTGTCTCTCAGCATATAAATGCATGAATGCATGAACCATGAAGACTTGATTATGGAACACAACAGAACTCTTTCATCTCAAAGAATAATGAAATTATATAACATTTAGGAAAATCAATGCAACTGTAGATAATTGTATTAATGGGGACCTGCAGCCTTGATCACAGAAGATTCTGTGTGCTGTGTGTAGTGACTGATGCAGCCATTCATGACTGGACAAAGTGCTGAGAATGATTGACAGAGTACTCAGCCACAGATGAGTCATCGATGTCAACCTCCCTGAGAGGCTTAAGGACCATCACAAAAGAGGGATTTGGCAGCTATACTTACTGTCTCACAACCTGAGAAAATCAAACCTGTCAAATTTACAGCATGAGAGCTTCTTAATTAGCTAAACAAGTAAAATGTCTTCTAGTAAGCTTAGCAGTATCATTTTGATTGCTTGGATCCACACAGTAGAAATGAGAACTGAATTTCATGAGTTGCCCTTTGAGGTTAGCACATCTGACTTGGTGCATATATGCTGTGCTCTCACCATTAAACACAGTGTAGCAATA
The DNA here is from genome assembly GCA_907164525.1 of Lophiomys imhausi. Lineage (NCBI taxonomy): Eukaryota > Metazoa > Chordata > Mammalia > Rodentia > Muridae > Lophiomys > Lophiomys imhausi. The sequence goes on from CAJQZJ010001511.1 coordinate 21,588,691, forward strand.
TTTAAAATGTGAGCCTAGCCTTTAACGGCTGAGCCATCTCTCCCCCCCGCAATATTTAAAATGTATTACAATGCAATGGTGAGTGAATCCTGGGATTCCACACCAAGCTTTGAGTCTATTGTTATTTGATGATTGATGAGGAAAGTATAATCCCTTTTCTTCAGAAGGTTTCTGGATGTTCCTTATGTACTAGCAAATGACAAACCCAGTGTAGATGATAATTAATAAGACTCACTGTGTTATTAGTTGATGAAACAAAAGAGGTCAAGAACTGGGGAGAAAGATTTCCTGGAAGGTCCCAATGGGAGTCATAGAGACATAGTATGAAATAAATATGATCATAATACATTTCATACATGATCAGCAGCACCATGGACACCTGGGTATTTCGGGGACAATTTCCCCCAAAATGTTTCCCATGTCCTAGGGCCCAAATATCCTTAACTTATGCTGAGAAGAGATTCATGAAATAGTTTTCTATCCAGGGGCAATCGGATTCCAATTTGGCTCTTAGTGACCTCATATGTTGGTATCATTTAACAATGAAGCTCTCAGGTTTTGTTAGCATTAGGATTTAAAGTTTCCACCACACAATGGTCTCTGAAGGTATTTAGAGGTTAGCAATGAATTTCAAATAAGTTGGTGGACTCCCCTCAGTACATAATTTATCAACTTCTACTGCCATCTGCTTCTTAGGGGTTGGTGGTTTTACAGTGCCCCCTGCTGGTTCTGAAACCTGCTCATATAACTTTATTTATGAGCTCACACAGTCCCCAGCTATGCCTCTTCCTTCTCTCTTCTTTATGTACTTGGTGATCTTTAGTATGTATTTCATGGATCGATGGTGAGCTGTGACTCAGCTGTTTTCCAGGTCTCTATGAACTCCAGTATTTTCTCTAGATGTTGTTGGATCTAGCTATAGCAGTGACCACTGATGGTTAAGTGAGTTAATAGACAGCACAACTGATGAACACTGTCTACAATACTCTACCAGGACAAAACTAAGCACTGCGTAAACCAAGAGTGAGCACCAGGTATACAACAGACTGAGTGATGACAATGGATCAGTGTAGGTCCATGTTCTGTAAAGGCTTGAGGCTGAAGTATAGCATACTGAGACTCAGAAGGGAGGAAATATGGGACCAGAGAATAATGTTCAATCCTAGAACTAACATTATTTGACATGTAAATACATTGATTTGGTTAATTAGTTTTCTGAAATGTAATTTAATAATAATTTTGACAAACATACAGGAATTATAATTATGTGACAGTGCATTTTGATATAGTATCTCTTATGTTCAAAGAGACTGGAACATCCCCTGGACTACACGGCCAGTGTTAACAATACACCTGTGGTCACATAACATTTATGACCATGAAAGAATGTTAATATACCCAGATGTTGATTTGAATTTTACTGTTCACATTGATATTATAGTTTATTTAAAGCTATTCTAATTAAAGTCCCAGAGTCTTAGAGTCCAGTGATATTTTTACCATAATGCATCATCAGAGCTTCCATTTTCATTGTTTTATTGAGTAAGAAACATGTCAGTGGAGGTGGTCACTGGTGAAGATATTATCGAGTTGGGGTGTACTGTAGGAGCACCCTAAATCAGCATTGCTTTATTTGCAGACGTCCTTGAGAAAGGTGGACAAATGCACTATACCATGGTGAAGAGGAACCAGACAATGGAACACTTACAATGATTATTTCTGACCAAGACTACAGATTAATCATCTCTGTCATCTCAGTCCCAGGGCAGCTTCTTGCTCCCTCAGGGTTTCTGGCACACTCAGGATGTGGTTGCAGCACTGTGTCTTGCACAGTAATAGACTGCAGATTCCTCAGATGTCATGCTGTGGAGCTCCATGTAGGCTGTGCTGGAGGATGTGTCTGCAGTCAGTGTGGCCTTGCCCTGGAACTTCTGAGCATAGGCAGTACCACCACTTCCAGCATAAATATTTCCAATCCATTCCAGCTCCTGTCCAGACCTCCGCTTCACCCAGTGCATATAAGAGTAGGTGAAGGTGTATCCAGAAGCCTTGCAGGACAACTTCACTGAGGCCCCAGGCCTCCCCAGCTGGGCCCCAGACTGCTCCAGTTTCACCTGGGAGTTTACACCTGTGGAGAGAAAGGCAGAAGGGATGTCTTTATCACCTGAGTGTAAGGCCCCTCCTCAAGTCTGAAACTTGAGATCCCCTTACCTATAGCTGCTGCCAATAGGAAGACAATCCAGCTCCAAACCATGGTGAGAGCCAGAGTGTTCAGGTACTATTGAGAGGACACTGATCATACATAGTTGTGTGATGTGGACATCCTTTTATATAACAACCATACACTCAAGTGATTTGCATATTCATGAGCAGGGTACTTCTTAGATAAGGACCTAGTCCAAATGGAGAAGAAGGAGGTAGAGGACACCTGGGTCAGCCAGAAGGATGATGAGGTCCAAGTCCTAACCCTCTCTGAGGAAATGCATCCCACTCCCCTTCCATGAGTCCAGTGCAGATGCTGTGGATGTCACATCAGGGCCTCAGCTCTCAATAGATTTCAGGCCTGAGACAGTTGCTCCACTTGTGACAAGATCATCAGATTGATTTACAGGTGGTGGTTGTGATGATAATGGTGACTGGAAATTTTATAACCTGCTAAGTTATGAGAATTTGCACCCTCTTGCAGACACATAAAATTAATACTTTCCTTTTCAACAGGCCATACACAAAAAACTGACTGAAATGACAAAAAGGGAACAACATACCTCAGAAATATTAGCTCACCAAAGTTCATTTCTGTGCTATCTATAATAAGTGAATCATGTAAATAAAATACATGTCTGTCAGCAGATAATTGCATCAGGAAGACATGATTATATATGCAACAACAGAAATATTTCATTTGAAAGAATAAGGAAATTATATCACATTTAGGAAAACCAATGCAACTCTAGATAACTGCATTAATGAAGACATCTCAGATGCGCAGACATTATATGAGTCTCTCATTAGTAGCTCTTAAATATTACATTGCCACATACAATTATGTATGTCAATACATTATAATTTGTAAATGAAAGTTACTATCATAATAAGGGGGAAAGTAGAAGGATCAAGAAACCAAAGAGTAGACATTATGGAGAAAATATACAGTGTACAATATTCATTTACATGAAATTTCTAACCATATGTGAAATTTTTATCTTTATTTATCAGGATGATTTTGCTGTTTCTTTGAAATTTTCCTGCATGTGTGAAATATATTATGATCATATCTATCCCACTGTGTCACCCTGGCTCTTCATGGAACCTTCCAATAAGTGTCTCTAACAACTTCCTGACCTCTCTTGTTTCATTAACTAAAAACTCGGTGAGTCTAATCAGTGCTATATGTACACATAGGTGTGGTGTTCACTAGAGCATAAGGAACAGCTAGAAACGTTCCCAAAAAAAGGGATCATATTTTCTTCATCAATCATCAAATGCTCTAGACTCAAATCTTAGTGTGAGCCCTCAGGATTCCCTAGTTGCTAAACTTTGTTTACTGGTGGGAGCAGGGCAGAAATGTACCAAGTGCATCAAAGAGTCATGAAGGATAACTTATGAAATTCCACTTTCATTTCTACCAAGTAGGTCCAAGCAATCAGAATGATACCGGCAATACTTACAAGTACACACCTTTACCTGCTCAGCTATTTCACAGGCTCTCATGTTGTAACTTGGACTGGCTTGATTTGCTCAGGTCTTGTGCTGGTAACTGTAGATGTTGTGAATTCATGTGTGCCATCACCATGTCCAGTCCTGAGATGGCATTTCATGTCTATCCATCTGACAATCTGGGTCTTACATTCTTTCCAATGCCTCTTTTGTGATGGTCCTTGATTTTTGGATGGGAGGTTGAAGTAGATGACTCCTCTGTGGCTGAATATGCACACATTCATTCTCAATACTTTAACCAGTCATGAATGTCTACATCAATCATTACACACACACACACACACACACACACACACACACACACACACATACACACAAATAAAACAAGTTTCTGTGATCAAGGCTAAGAGCAGGACTAATCTATTGGGAATAAATATAAATATTTAGAAGACACTTTAATAATTTGACCATTAGCAATACAACTATGGTGTACTAGGTCCTATGTCATCTAGCCATGGGCTTTTGAATATATTTACCAGGGATGAGGTCTTTCCTATGGAACAGGCCACACACCCAACTAGAAAGCAGTTGGTAATTACATAGCAGGCATGAACTAGCATGGACATGTTACCTGAAGGCTGATGATATAGACTGCAAGGTCTGACAGTATGTAAGATCATCGATGTATATTCTCTCCCTGCAGGCTGCATAGCACCCTCCGGCCCTAGAAAACCTAGTCAGCAAGGAGAATTTCCTGTTCAATTCATGGTTGATTTTTCTAGTTCCTGCAACTAAAGTCCTTAGATAACAGTGAAATACAAATTAAAGCAGCCTTAATGTTAGCTTTTACCCCAGTTAGAATGACTATAATGAAGAAAAAATTACAACTGCAGGCATGAATGTGGAGGAAAGTGTGATCCTTGTTCATTGTTGACATGAATGTATACTAGCATTGTGACTGTGGAAATATCATCAAAATATATTAATTAGGTTGAGATGTAATACATGAGAGAATAAGTTAGCAAAAAAAAGAAAATATTAAATAAAACTATGCTGTGTCCGACCGAGCTTTCTCCCTCCAAGTATGTACTCAAATTAGTACATGTAAACTTTTAAAGGTAGTATTTATTTCTGCATTAACATATGTATGGAATGTGCATTTTAATAATAAAAGCTATTTATTACTAAATTCTTAAATGTCATATCCTGTAGATCTCTGAGGGTTTTGAAGACTACTTATCTATCACAGTATATTTTAATAGGCACATAGTGCTTACTTATGGCTATTAACTATCTGATTAACTTGGAAAACTTCCACAGGAGGCTAAATAAACTTATTTCTGTGATTAACTATAACTAGTAACTAACAAGACCACAAGTTTGGTAGACATATTATTAACTTGTATTTCTTAATTATCCTAAATAGTTTGTAATACTAGTTTTCAAAAGGACTAGAACTTCACTTTGCAATTTCAAATGAGGTGAACAGGTACAATACCTTAAACAAAAGTTGAAAGATATAAACAGTATGCAAAACAAAATATAACCTTAAATTTATATCAGTAAAAAAATCTATCCAGAATTAATCAAATACATTCTTATTTTTGTATCAACATAAAAAGATCTATACCAAGGTAAGATTTTTGACTTGTTAATACTTTTTAGTTTAAAAGTAGATTCAATAATCTACCCTTTCATCTTATACATCTTATATTCCACCCCTTTAGCTCTTCATCCCTTCTCCCTACACTTTTCCACATAAAGAGAGCAGGATGGAGGAAAGGAAAGCAACGACAGAAAGATATCACTGAATCCAACCTCCTTTACTTTATCTCCTCCATGATTAAGACAATTAACCACTTGTAACCATTGCCTCTAAAAAGATGACAAATGTCCATCACCCATCAAATGACCAAAAACTACCAACACTACCTCCTGAGAAACAGGCAGGGAGGAAACAAAAGAAAGGAGGCTAGAATCACGGATATTTTTCTCTCTTTCTCTTCCTCCACTCTATCTTTTTCTCTCCTGTCTGGTGTTAGGAGGAAGGAGGGGGGAAAGAGGATAAAAGGGAAAAGAAGGGATATAGGGACACTAGGGGGGAACATATATCATTGTATCTACTTTTAGACTACAAAATAACAACAAGCCTGAAGCATTTTACATTGTTTTGGAGTTTTGTATATTGATAGAATTGTAAGGTTATTTTTCATACAACACACTCTGTATATAATTCCACTCTTTTTAAGGTATTATACATATGCAACTCATTTAAAATTTTTATGTAAAGTTCTAGATCTTGAAAGATACTATTTCAAACTGTTTAGAATAATTAGGAATGTAAATTACTAGTCAATAACCTACAAATAATCATATTATCATGTTAGGTACTATTTTAGTTAATTACAAAAATAAGCATTATTTAGTCTCCTATATATGTTTTCAAAGTTAGACAGGTATGAAATATCTAGAAACAATCAATGTCTATTCAGATATACTTTAAAAAGATGCTCATAAAACACATCAGAGTTGTACAGAATATGGCATTTAAGATGTTTCAATAATAAAGACTTCTCTGACAGAGAGACGTGTCAGTTCCTGGAAACACCCCATTCTCTTCTGAAGAAGATGATGGGGACTGAAGAACCTCCACCTAGAGTTTGCGTCCAATGTGGCAAAGCTAGCCACTGTGCAAACAAACAAAAAAAAAAAACAGAAACAAAAAACAAAACCTGCCCCTTACATCAAGTGAAGACAGCAGGCACTATAAGCTGTACATCAGCATAACACTGGAAAGTCAACCACCCAACTTTGACAAGGTAGGCCTGTCCTTCAGTATTCCTGCTTCACAGAAAAGTCTGTCAGATATTCTGGGCCTATAGGCCAAAGATGTATGTCCCAATAACAGAGAGGAACATTGGATGACTGTTCAGGCAGCCAGTAGTCTCTGTAGTTTCTATAGTTTGGAAACTGCTTACTCTGAACTTCCTATTTACTCTGGTGAGATATATATCTTTCTCAGGTCTCTGATGGGGTTGAAGACTAGATAGAGCCTCACATAAAAACTTACACTCACATAGGATCTAAGAAAATGTTTTAAGGTCTCAACACATATTTTTAAGATGATAAATGCAAGTTATAATAAGAAAGTGACTTAGGTACAGGACTTTCAACTCAACAAGATAAGAAGGATAGATACTGGACAAATATACTGGACATTGTGTATATAATTCCTACCTGATAGTTATCAATTTTTCCCTTATTATATATAATATATCAATATCAGAGAAAAAGCCATTAATTCGATTAAAATTAGAAGATATTGGGGTTTACTTTTTGACGGTGTCTCTGTATATTGAATTGTTAATTCTGTACTGGCAGAGAGTTAATATCCCATCAGCAGTCTCATATTTTGTAAACATTCATCTTCTTCACTTTTTGATTGGTTTAATAAATATCTGATGGCCAAAAGCTGAAGCAAGAAGGGAAGGAAGAAATTCAAGGCAGAGACCGGGACTGGGAGAAGAAATGAGAAGTGGGGATTCACCAGTGGGACACAAAAGTAAATGGATAAATGAACTGGAATGTAAAGAGCTACCCATGTGGTGGGTCATGGACTAGAATAGTCAGGTTAATTAATATTGAGCAAGCTAAGAGTCTGACTAGAAAGGCTATTGGTGGCTCTTCATAAACTGATGGTGAGGCCTTACTGCTGAAGATATCATCTACACATGACTACCAAGAGCCTTCACTCATGAACTAGTGTCCATTGAGTAGAAGGTACTCGGCATGCCAAAAAAGGAGGAAGGCAAATACCTGCCCAGCTACAAACCCTTCAGTCTACAGTGATGATCTTCCTGCAAGATAGGCTGATGCAGTAGTGGGAGTATCCAACTAGTATCTGAATGAGTTACATACACTCCATTGGATGGAACCCATATCCAATAGTGCTGGAGTGGCCTTGAATCTGATAGTAGATATGTCAGGAAGCTAGGACAAATCTGCGTGTCTCTACGTTTATATGTGGATCTTCTGATTTTTCTTTCTTTTGTTCTTTTACTAGTTTGTTCATAATCTGATTTATTTATTCTTTATTTATGCTACTTTATTTTGGTATTATTCATTATATGCATGTTGGTTTTTTTAACAAGAGACAGAGAGTATGTGAATTTGGATGGGAGGAGAGGTGTGGAGAAACTGGGTGGAAAAGGGAAAGGGAAAATGGTAATCAGAATACATTGCATAAATAAACTTTTAATAAGGAGATCCAAGATGACAGCGACCATAGAGCAGTACATGTGAGTAGTAGGTGAATGAGATTAGTCACTGTGGAGTAAATGTGAGGTCCCCTACTCAACTGTGAAACACAGAAAGTGTCTGAATTCCCGCAGCAAACATTGAGACTGGTCACCAGGTAAAACAGCCTAGGCAGTTCCAGGGAATACCACTCTGAGATCAGTCAGCTCCATCACTGGTCTGGAGAGGACCTTGCTAGAGGAGATCTAGCCCAGGAGTGGATTCAGCCCACAGCTCCAGCCACAGACCAGCCACCCCACCTGTCTGCCTGATATCCAGCCTGCACTTGGACCTGTATACCCAAGAGGGAAAAATAGCCCCATCATAAGAGTAAAGGTAAGTGAGATTTTTTTTTGGGAGTTTCCAACATGGCAGCACAGTGTGCACTGTAGCAGAGAGGCAGAGACCTAACCCAGTCGCAGCAAAGCAATTAGTAGCCAAGACTGACTCCAAACACAGCCTGCAACTGTGTGTTCTCCACAAATACTGGGGCAGTGGGTCACTCGCCCTAGCACCCAAGCATCTGAGGCAGTCAGCATCCTTTGTGGGTGGAGCTTCCTGCCTGCACAGTCAGCCTAGCAACAGAGCCAGAAGAACTAGGTCAGTGAGAGGAAAGTCAGCAACAGGCACACTGAGGCCAGCACCCATTGTGGGTTGAGCTCCCTGCCTGCACAGTCAGCCTAGCTAGGGAGCCAGAACTACTGGGTCAGTGAGAGGAGAACACAGACCCAACCACAGCTCTACTGCCTTTCTGAGGAGACCTGCCAGCTCCCAGATCCTCAGAGGCTAGCCCTCTCCCTATTCCAATCCCCTCTATATTGGTCCAATTGGGTCACAAGCATTTGAGGAGAGCAGCAGCCACCCTCCTCTCCGAGAGCCAGTCAGTCTATTACAGAAACCTGCCTGCCATCTTGAGGTAAACACCAGGATCTCAGGATAAGCCAACCCCCAGAGCAGGGAGTTTTCCTGAGCACCAAAGTCATCTGACAAAAGATACAAGCAGGCAACAACTGGGTCAATCAGATGACAAAAGGTCAGTGCAAGAACATGGTAAAAAAAAAACCCAAAATAATAGGATGTCTCCAGATCCTAGCAATAATGGTACAGACAACTCTGGACAGCCGAACACAATTGAAACAAAGGAAAATGACCTTAATCCTATGCTTATATTAATAATAGAAGGCCTAAGGGAGGAAATCAAATACCTCAGAGAGCAACCACAAAGTACTGCAAAGGAGGTGATGGAAATGAATTAAGCACTTAAAAGAATGGAAGACCTAAAAAGGGAAGTTGAATCAATGAAGAAAATCCAATCTGAGACATCCATAGAACTGGAAAACCTTAAGAAAAGAATCAGAAATACAGACACTAGCATCACCAACAGGATACAAGAGATGGAAGAAACAATTTCAGGCTCAGAGAATAAAATTGAAGAAATTGATATATCTGTCAAAGAAAATGTCAAATCTAAAAAAGGCCTGACACAAAACCTTCAGGAAATCAAGGACATAATGAAAAGACAAAATCTCAGAATAATAGGAATAGAAGAAAGAGAAAAGTCCCAGCTCCATGGACCAGAAAATATCTTCAACAAAATCATTGAAGAGAATTTCCCAAATCTAAAAAAAGAGAAGCCTATAACTGTACAGGAAGAATACAGAACTCCAAATAGGTTAGACCAGAAAAGAAAATCTTCCCGCCACATAATAATCAAAACACTAAATGTACAGAACAAAGAAAGAATATTAAAAGCTGCTAGGGAAAAAGGTCAAGTAACATATAATGTCAAACCTAAAGAATTACACCTGGCTTTTCTTCAGAGACTCTAAAAGCCAGAAGGGCCTGGACAGATGTCTTGAAGACCCTAAAAAAAACCACAAATGCCAGGCCAGACTACTATTCCCTGCAAAATTGTCAATCAACATAGATGGAGAAAACAAGATATTCCATGACAAAGCTAAATTCAAACAATATCTATACACAAATCCAGCTCTGCAGAAGATGATGGAAGGCAAACTTCAACCCAAAGAGGTTAACTACACACAAGAAAGCAAATAGCATGCCTGCAGCAAAACCAAAAGAAAAGAAGCTCACTCACACATTATTTCCACCAACATCTCGATGGCAGGAAGTAACAATCACAGGTCATTAATATCTCTCAAAATCAATGGACTCAATTCCCCAATAAAAAGGCACAGGCTAGCAGAATGGGTGCAAAAACAGAATCCCACATTCTGCTGCTTAAAAGAAACACACCTCAGCAAAGAAGATAGACATTATCTCCAAGTAAAGGGCTGGAAAAAAGATACACCAAGAAAATGGACCCAAGAAAAAAGCTGGAGTAGCAATTCTAGTATGCAACAAATTGGACTTTCAACCAATACTAATCAAAAGAGATGGGGAAGGACACTACATACCCATTAAAGGAAAAATCCACCAACATGAAATTTCAATACTAAACATATATGGCTCAAATGTAAGACCACCCACATTCATTAAAGAAACACTACTAAAGCTCAAATCCCACATTGAACATCACACATTAATAGTGGGGGACTTCAACACAGCACTCTCACCACTGGACAGATCAACAATGCACAAACCAAACAGAGAAATAATGAACCTCACAGATGTCATCAATCAAATGGACCTAATGGATATCTACAGAACATTTCACCCCAAAACAAAAGAATACACTTTCTTCTCGGCACCTCACGGAACCTTCTCCAAAATTGACCATATAATTGGTCACAAAGCAAGCCTCAACAGATACAGGAAAATTGAAATTACCCCTTGTAACTTATCAGACCATCATGGAATAAAGCGAGGCATCAACAATAACAAAAGCAACAGAGATCTTCCAAAAACATGGAAACTGAACAACTCTCTCTTCAATGACATCTGGCTCAGGGAAGAAATAAAAAATGAAATTAAAGTCTTCTTAGAACTCGATGAAAATGAATGCAAAACATACCCACACTGATGGGACACATTGAAAGCAGTGCTAAGAGGAAAGTTTATAGCACTAATTGCCTTCAAAAAGAAACTGGAGAGTTCCTATACTAGCCAACTAAAAGCACACCTGAAAGAGCTAGAACAAAAAGAAGCAAACACTCCCAAGAGGATAAGACGAGAGGAAATTATCAAACTCAGGGCTGAAATCAACAACTTAGAAACAAAAAGAACAATAAGAAGAATCGACAAAACCAAGAGCTGGTTCTTTGAGAAAATCAACAAAATAGACAAGCCCTTAGCTAAACTAACTAAAAGGTAGAGGGAAAATACCTAAATCAACAAAATCAGAAATGAAAAGGGGGAAATAACAACAGACATTGAGGAAATCCAAAGAATCCTTATGTCCTACTTCAAAAATTGTACTCCACAAAATTGGAAAATCTAAATGAAATGGACAATTTTCTTGATAGATTCCACCTACCAAGGTTAAACCAAGAACAGGTAAACAAATTAAACAGTCCTATAACCGTTAAGGAAATTGAAGAAGTCATTAGAAGTTTTCCAACCCAAAAATTCCCCAGACCCAGATGGTTTCAGCACAGAATTCTACCAGACATTCAAAGAAGAGCTAACACCAATATTCTTCAAACTCTTCCACAACATAGAAACAGAAGGAATACTGCCAAACACATTCTATGAGGCCACAGTTACCCTGACACCTCAACTTCACAAAGACCCAATGGAGAAAGAAAATTTCAGACCAATTTCCCTTATGATCATAGATGCAAAGATACTTAATAAAATACCGGATCCAAGATCACATCAAAAGTATCATACACCATGATCAAGTAGACTTAATCCCAGGGATGAAGGTGTGCTTGAACATTAGGAAATCCATCAATGAAATCCACCACATTAACAAGCTGAAAGAAAAGAACCACATGATCATCTCATTGGATGCTGAAAAAGCTTTTGACAAAATACAGTGCCCTTTCATGTTAAAAGTCTTAGAGAGATCAGGCATACAAGGACCATATTTAAACATAATAAAGACAATTTACAGCAAACCAATAGCCGACATCAAACTAAATGGAGAGAAACTTAAAGCATTTCCTCTAAAATCAGGGACAAGGAAAGGTTGCCCACTCTCTCCATATCTCTTCAACATAGTACTTGAAGATTTAGCTAGAGCTATAAGACAACTAAAAGAGATCAAGGAGATACAAATTGGAAAATAAGAAGTCAAAGTATCCCTATTTGCAGATTAAATGATAGTATACATAAGTAACCCCAAAAATTCCACCAGAGAAATTTTACAGCTTATAAACTCCTTCAGCAAGGTGGCTGGATACGAAATCAATTCATAAAAATTAGTAGATCTTCCTTACACAAAAGATAAATGGGCTGAGAAAGAAATAAGGGAATCAACACCCTTCACAATAGCCACAAATAATATAAAATACCTGGGGGTAACTCTAACCAAGCAGGTGAAAGACCTGTGTGATAAGAACTTCAAGTCCCTGAGGAATGAAATTGAAGAAGATATCAGAAGATGGAAAGATCTCCCTTGTTCATGGATAGGTAGAATCAACATAATAAAAATGGCAATCTTACCAAAAGCAATATACAGATTCAATGCGATTCCTATCCAAATACCAACTCAGTTTTTTACAGATATGGAAAAAACAATTCTCAACTTCATATAGAATAACAAAAGACCCAGAATAGCTAAATCAATCATATACAACAACAGAACATCTGGAGGTATCACCATCCCGGATTTCAAGCTGTACTATAGGGCAATAGTAATAAACACACCATGGTAGTAGTATAGAAACAGACCAGTTGACCAATGCAATCGAACTGAAGACCCAGAAATAAACCCACACACCTATGGTCACTTAATTTTTGATAAAGAAGCCAAAACATACAATGGAAAAAGGAAATCATCTTCAATAACTGGATGTCAACACGTAGAAGAATGCAAATAGATCCATACATATCACCCTGTACAAAACTTAAGTCTAAGTGGATCAAGGACCTCAACATAAATCCAACACACTAACATTAATAGAAGAGAAAGTGGGGAAAAGCCTTGAACTTATTGGCACTGGTAGCAACTTCCTGAATAGAACACCAATAGCTCAGGCACTAAAACAAACAATCAATAAATGGGACCTTATAAAATTGAAAAGCTTCTGTGAGGCAAAGGACACTGTCCTTAGAACAAAACGGCAGCCACAGACTGGGAAAGGATCTTCACCAACCCAACATCTGACAGAGGGCTAATATCCAAAATATATAAAGGACTGAAAAAATTAACACCAGAAAAAATCAAATAACCCCATCAATAAATGGGGTACAGAGATAAACTGAGAATTCACAGAAGAGGAATCTCTAAAGGCCAAGAGGCATTTGAGGAAATGTTCAACACCTTTGATCATCAGGGAAATGCAACTTAAAACAACTCTGAGATTCCTTCTCACACCTGTCAGAATGGCTAAGATCAAAACCTCAAATGATAGCACATGCTGGGGAGGATGTTGAGAAAGGGGAACACTCCCTCATTGGTGGTGAGACTGCAAACTTGTGCAACCACTTTGCAAATAAATCTGGAGATATCTTAGAAAATTGGGAATAAATCTACCTCAAGACCCAACCATACCCCTCTTGGGCATATACCGATAAGATTCGAAACAAAACCACAAGGACATTGCCTCAACAATGTTCATAGCAGCTTTATTTGTAATATCCAGAAACTGGAAATAACCCAGATGTCCTTCAACTGAAGAATGGATAAAAAAAAAAAAAACTGTAGTACATTTACACAATGGAATACTACACAGCTATCAGAAATGAGGAAATCATGCAATTTGAAACCAAATGGATGGAGCTAGAAAAGCTCATCCTAAGTGAGCTGACACAGTCCCAGAAAGATAAACATGGTATGTATTCCCATATAAACGGATATTAACCATACATCACAGGATAACTATCCTACAACCCACACACCCAAATAGATAGGAACCTAGCATATCTATCCTAGGAAAAATTCTACCCACCAGTGAGTCATGGAATCTGCTGCAGGTTAGTGGAACACCACACCCTAGATGGTGTGCCTTATCAAGCTCCAGTACAAGTGGAAGCTCTTGGCCCTCACATGACCCAAGATCTGAGGGAGTACGATATTTGAGGGCCCACCTCATCTGAGGAGAAGGAGAGTACCAAGTAGAGGAACAGGGAGGGAGGGAGGGGGGAGGAAAGGTGAGAGGGAGGGAAGGAGAGAGGAAGGGAGGGGCCAGGAGGGGAGGAGGGAGGAAACTACGTTCTAGGAGTAAATAATACTTTTTTAAGAAAAGAGTTAATAAGCTTAAAAATATAATAAAAATACAATATAAAATTTTCAAACTATAATTTACTTTACTGGCATGAAAGGAAAAGGGCCTTAATTTCAGATTAGAATGTTAGACTGCAGGTGGCCACATAGATTACACAAACTTGAGAGCCGCTTAAAAGTTCTTTTTTTTTTTGTAGAGTTAAAGGATAATTTCATGGTTTGGCATTAAAAAGCAGGTAACAGGTTTAAAACACTGTAAATAAATTAAAGGTGACAGCTGTTCAACCTGGTTTTACAAACCTTCAAGAGTTGAAAAAACTTAGAGCTAAGGTAAAATAATGCATGGTGTTAGCCCATGCCTTTACCTCCAGCAGAGACAGGAGGATCACTATAGAGTTAGTTGTCTTATAAATTCTAGAGTTACAAGGAACAGGGTGGTGATGGTGCACACCCTTAGTCACATCATTGGGGAAGAATACACCCTTAATCCCAACACACTAGAGACAGAAACAGGCAGATCTCAGAGCTCAAGGTCAGCCTGATACAAAACAAGCTCTAAATAGAGAAAAACTTCGATCCAGGGGTGGTGGAGCACATCTTTAATCCCATCAGTTGGGAACCATATGTCTTTGATCCCAATACTTAGAATGCAGAGAAAGGCCACATAGGATTTGGAAGGATTTAAGTTTAAAAGCTACTTACAAAAGACATGCTGCAATTCAAACAAATTGTCCTTTGAGATCTCAAAATATATACACTAAAGGTTTGTTTAGTTCCAAAATATCAAAATAATTTCTTCTTTAATCTGGATTGAAATGTAATACTTTATATATTGTCAAAAAAACAAATTTGCTCCAGGAAAAATATTACCTCACACCCCCCCAAAAAAAGATAATAGTCCCAGAGTTAGGATTAGGGAAGGGCTCTGTTCTTATCTTTCAGGAGATTTAAAGCATCCATTCAAGGAATCCAGGGAAAACCGGACAACGCAAACCTCAGCAGAAAACATATCAGATACCAAAGAAGACCTGTGGCCCAGATGATCCAGCCTTGCAGACTTCCTCAATAGCTGTTTCGTCAAAAGTCTAAAACACCAACAACTCAAAATCGCTAAGATCATTCAGCTCCACAGACTGCTCCAGCCAAAACTTCAGTAAATCCCTGAAGATCAGCTTCTCTCTATGAACTTCTTAGGACATCTAAATAGCTGAGCACAAAAGGACTGAACATCATATGATTCTATTAACATTTTTAACCATTTTTCCATTCTTATTTGGGCCCCAATCAGGTTTACTATGTCCCAAATCAGCAGGAAGTCACTTTAAGAGAACAATGTCCCCTTCCCAGAAGGTGGGGAGGGTGTTTCCCCCCCCTTTGGTTATTTGATGGATAATAGAATATTTTGTTCTTTAGGGGAAAAGACTACAAGCTGTTAAATGGTCTTGTTAAATGGGTATTGGAGGTTAGACCCAGGGACTTTTCTCTTTTTCTTTTCTGTATCCTTCTTTCTCTCCTATGTAGGAACGAACAGACTTGAGAAAAAAACAGGACATAGATATAGTATAGGAAAGATCAACAAAAAAGGACATATTATTGAATATGGCCTTATAACTTTGTATATTGATACAAAATTAATATTATAGTTGGCTAAATTGGTATTGATCATTGTATATTAATGCAAAATTAAGATTGTATTGGGCTACATCGGTATTAATCTTTGTATATTGATACAAAATTAAGATTATATTTGGGAACAATGGTATTGACCCTTGTATATTGATGAAAAATTAAGATTGCATTGGGCTACATAGGTGTTGATCTTTGTATATTGATACAAAATTAAGGTTATATTTGGCCACATTGGTATTGATCTTTGTATATTGATACAAAATTAATGGTAATGCTTCTTAAAGGTATTGTACCTAGTAATGCTTAAAGAAGAAGTGTAAAGCTTTGGCCTCTTACTACAAACCGTCATAAACTGTTTAGGATAATTAAGAAATGGAAACTAATAGTCATGCAAGCATGTCATTTTGTTAGTTACTATGACAGTCTATCACAGTTATTTTCTAAGCTACTCAGAAATCAAGTTGCTAAGAGACAAGCAAAATTTGCTTTTCTAAATATAAGAGATAGATAGGGCATCTTCAAAAACCTCAAGAGATC
Organism: Lophiomys imhausi; assembly: GCA_907164525.1. Lineage (NCBI taxonomy): Eukaryota > Metazoa > Chordata > Mammalia > Rodentia > Muridae > Lophiomys > Lophiomys imhausi. The sequence continues at coordinate 21,605,102 of CAJQZJ010001511.1, forward strand.
TGCAGAATATGGCATTCAAAGATGTTTTCTTAACTTAAGATTTTTTGATATCGAGACATGTCAGCTACTGACAGCACACCCTATTCTACTCACGTAGAAGATGAGCATTGAAGAATCTCCAGTGCGAGATGGTTGAATTGGTGGTAAGCCTTTTTCTTGGCAAGAGAAAACCCTTGCTTCAACTGTAGACAGACTGCTGTCCAAAAAGGACAAAACTTGGAAGCAGGTAAGTCGACAGCCTACCTCTGCCAAGACAGGGTAGGTAAGTCCTTCATAATTCCTGCTCTACAATCAATGTCTGTCAGAGAAACAGGGCCAAACGGCTGAAGATTGATGCTGTAATGTATGGAGAGAAAATGGGAACTGTCCAGGCAGTCACTGGTAAGTCATTTCTTAGTTTTGAAGGCTGCAGGCCCTGCACTTCCTATATAAACATATATATTTATCCCTCTCAGGTCTCTGAGGTGGTTGAAGAATAGATAGCTAGAGTCTCATAGTTAAATTTTGAGTTGTTTAGGAATTAAGAGGCTGTTCTGGGTCTAAGAAGATATTTTTAAAATTGTGATGCAATTTAGTATGAAATCTGTGTTAGATGGAGATGGTTAGATAGTAGAATGTTAAAGTCAGGTGCCAAATTTGTATGGACTGGACATTGGGAATGTATGCTAAACCATATAACTCTCATAATTGTGGCCTATTTATTTCTGTTGTTTTGTATTGTATTTATAGTTATAAGAGAAAGAACCATTTGTTGGACTGAAAGGGAGAGCTGTTGGGGGGAAAAAGAAATACCTTAAATTAAATAAAAACGGGGGAAGAGGATGGGGGTTTGAGGGGGAGGAGGGTGGAATGGTGGGACTGGAAGGGGTAGTAGGGAGGGATTGTGATTGAGATGTAACTTGAAGAAATAAAATAATATTTAAAAAATTAATTAATTAATTAAAACTTTCAATTAATAGCTCTACCTCAATACCTAGCCATACCACTTCTGGGTAAACATCCAAATGATTCCTCACCAAACCACAAGAATGTTTCCTCATCTATGTTCATAGCAGCCTTATTTATAATAGCCAGAAACTGGAAACAACCCAGATGTCCCTCAACCAAGGAATGGATAAAAAAAGTGTGGTGCATCTACACAATGGAATACTACTCAGTCATCAGAAACTATGAAATCATGCAATTTGAGGCAAAATGGATGGAACTAGAGGAGCTCATCCTGAGTGAGCTAATCCAGGCTCAGAAGGATGCACATGGCATCTATTCACTTATAATTGGATTTTAGCCATAAGTAGAGGATAACTATACTACAACCAATTCACCAAAGGGAACAGGAACACAGACTTTTTTATCTGTCCATGAGACACTTTGACCTAGTGGAGCTGTCTTGTAGGCCCCCAATATATGAGGAGGCTCTTGGCCCTCATATGACTGCTCATCTGGGGCATGGGACTGATATGTAGGGACACTCCACTCAAGAAGAGTTGGATGGAAGGAATAGGGGGTACAGGGTGGGAGGGCGGGACTGTGAGGGGTTGAAAGTGGGTACTATGATAGAGATGTAACGTGAAGTAATAAACAAACATTTTTTAAAAAAAACTTTCAATAAAAGAAAATGAACCAAAAACAAGAAATCCTTAAAAGTAAACATAATTCTGTTATTAGTGCCATGTTTAATTATTGAAAAATAATGGAAGTGAAAAATGATAAACATAAAGCAATAAATTGTAATGAAATTATATCACTATTTTCATTTTATAGTGGTAATACAATTCAAATAATCTTATTTCATTGTGTTTTATACAAGTACATCTGTCTTAGGGTTTCATTGATTTGAAGAGACACAATGAACAGTGCAACTCTTATGAAAGACAACAGTTAATTGGGGCTTTTCTTTAATAAGTTACACTGAAGAGGTTTGTTCCATTTTCATCATGGCAGGAAGCATAGGAGTGTGCAGGCAGACATGGTGCTTTGGGAGCCAAGAGTTTTACATCTTGATCCAAAGGCAGGCAGGAGGAAACTGGCTTCGGCAGGCAGCAAGGAAGAGGCTCTCATGCAACACTAGGTTGAGCAGGAACATAGGAAGCCTCAAATCCCAGTCCCGCAGTGATACACTTTCTCCAGCAAGGCCATACCTACTCCAAAAAAAAAAAAAAAACCCACACCTCCTAATAGAGTCACTCGCTGTGGGCCAACCATTCAAACACATGAGTCTGTGGGGCCCATGTCTATTCAAACCACTACATTCCACCCCCTGTCCCCCATAGGCTTGGAGCCATAACATAAATCAAAGTATATTTAGTCTCACTTCAAAAGTTTCCATTGTTTATCACATTCCCATCAATCTTTAAAAGTCCAAAGTTCAAAGTCTCTTCTGAGATTCATGCAATCTCTTTACTCTAATTCCCTATAAAGTATTATTCAAAAAGCACATCAAATGCTCCCAACATCACAGAGTATACATTACTATTTTACAATGTCATAGTGAGGAAATACTTGTCCAAAGCAAGACCAATAGCCAGGTAGGCAAACTCGAAACTGAATCTCAATGCCTGGTGTACAACTCCTTTCAGCTTTCTTGCCTGCAACACCATTCTTTCTTTTGTGTTGGTTCTGTTCCCCATAAGCAGCTTTTCCCTGCAGGTATCCCATGGCTGTGGCATCTCTTAACATCTTGGGGAATCCAAGGCACTTCAACTTCACAGCTTCTTGTTTCAGTGTCTGGAATCCACATATGAACTTCTGGGTTCCTCTAAAGGGCTTGGGTCAATTCTCCAGCTCCTCCCTCTTTAGCACTCTAGGCATGGCTGACTTGACTCCACTCCATTGTTGCTGCTGCTCTTGGTAGTCATCATATGGTACTGGCATCTCCAATATGCTGGGGTCTTCTACTATAAGAAGGCTGCACTTTCACCAATAGCCTCTCATAGACTCTCCTCATGGTTCCAAGCCTCAACTTCTTTGCCTGACACCTTCAGTCCTGGGACATAAATTTCCCTTGAGACTGTACTTTCAAAAACTACACTTTTCACCAATTTACATGAATTACACTTGTGTGGCAGTGCACAATGATAGAAATATCTCCCACATTCTGAGAGAATGGATCTTCTGCTGGACCACACATCCAGAGTTAACAATAACACCTTGAAGAAACTTAAGAATTAACACTACAGCCAGGTGGTGGTGGCGCACGCCTTTAATCCCAGCACATGGGAGGCAGAGGAAGGCAGATCTTTGCGAGTTCGAGGCCAGCCTGGTCTACAAAGTGAGTCCAGGACAGCCAGAGCTGTTAAACAGAGAAACCTTGTCTCGAAAAACCAAAAAAAAAAAAACGTTAACACTACAGGGGAAGATTTTTTTAATGTTTATTTACTACTTCAAGCCACATCTCTATCACAGTGCCCCCTCCACCCCTCCCATTTCCACCCTCCCATCCTCCCATCCTACTCCAGAGTGGGGTGTCCCCCACCCCAGTTCAGCAGTCACATAAGGGCCAAGAGCCTCCTCATATACTGGGGGCCTACATGGCAGCACCACTAGGGCAAATTGTCTCATCAACAAAGTCTATGTTCCTGTTCCTTTTGGTGTGTTGGTTGTATAATAGTTTTCCTGTACTATATGGCTAAAATCCAATTATAAGTGAATAGATGTCATGTGCATCTTTCTGAGTCTGGGTTAGCTCACTCAGAATGAGCTTTTCTAGTTCCATCCATTTGGTTGCAAAGTGCATGATTTCATTTTTTCTGATATCTGAGTAGTGTTCCATTGTGTAGATGTACCACAGGTTTTGTTTTTGTTTTGTTTTGTTTTGTCCACTCATTGATTGAGGAACATCTGGGTTTTTTCCAGTTTCTAGCATTTACAAATAAGGCTGCTATATACATTGATGAGGAAATGTCCTTGTGGTTTGGTGAGGAATCATTTGGATGTATACCCAGGAGTGGTATGGCTGGGTCTTGAGGTAGAGCTATTCCAAGTTTTCTAAGATATCTCCAGACTGATTTCCACAGTGGTTGTACAAGTTTGCACTCCCATCAGGGATGGAGGAGTGTTCCTCTTTCTTCAAAACCTTGCCATCATGTGCTGTCATTAGAATTTTTGATCTTAGCCATTCTGACATGTGTGAGATGGACTCTCATAGTCCTCTTGAGTTGCATTTCTCTTATGATTAAGGATGTTGAGCATTTCAAGCATCTCTCGGCCATTAGAGATTCCTCTTTTGTAAATTCTTCATTTAGCACTATTTCCAATTTTTTGATTGGATTATTTGATTTCTTGGTGTTTAATTTTGGAGTTCTTTATAAATTTTAGGTATTTTCCCTCTGTCTGATGTGGGTTGGTAATGATCTTTTCCCAATCTGTAGATTGCCGTTTTATTCTAATGACAGTGTCCTTTGCCTTAGAGAAGTTTTCAGTTTCATGACGTCCCGTTTATTGATTGTTGTTCTTAGACCCTGAGCTGTTGGAGTTCAGCTCAGGAAGTTTTCACCTGTGCTAATGAGTTCGAGACTTTTCCCCACTTTCTCTTCTATTAGACCTAGTGTGCCTGGTTTTATGTTAAGGTCTTTGATCCACTTGTATTTGTTTTGTACAAGGTGATAAGTATGGTTCTAATTTCAATCTTTTACATGTCAAAATCCAGTTAAACCAGCACCATTTGTTGAAGATGCTGTCCTTTTTCCATTGTACAGTTTTGGCGTCTCTGTCGAAGATTAAGTGACCATAAGTGTGTGGGTATATTTCTGGGTCTTCAATTTGATTCCGTTGATCAACTGGTCTGTTTCCATACCAGTATCATGCTGTTTTTATTAATATTTCTCTGTAGAATAGCTTGAAATCTGGGATTGTGACACCTCCAGATTTTTTTTTTTTATTGTACAGGATTGATTTAGCTATTCTGGGTTTTTTGTTATTCCATATGAAGTTAAGAATTATTTTTTTCCAGGTGTAATGAATTGTGTTGGTATTTTGATGGGAATTTCATTGAAGATGTATATTGATTTTCTCAGGATAGCCACTTTTATTATGTTCATCTTTACCTATCATCCGCATGGGAGATCTTTCCATCTTCTGATGTCCTCTTCAATTTCTTTCTTCAAGGATTTGAAGTTCTTGTCATACAGGTCTTTCACTTGCATGGTTACAGTTACCCCCAGGTATTTTATATTGTTTGTGGCTGTTGTGAAGGGTGTTGTTTCCCTAATTTCTTTCTCAGCCCATTTATCTTTTGTATAAAGAAGGACTTCTGATTTTTAATCAATTATGTATACAGCCACCTTACTGAAGGTGTTTCTCTCAACCCTCAAAAGAGCCTAAGGCCAGATGGTTCCAGCACACACATACCAGACTTTCAAATAACAGCTAATACCAATACTCTTCAAACTCTTCCACAATATAGAAACATAAGGAAGACTGCCAAACTCATTCTATGAGGCCACAGTCACCCTGATTCCTAAACAACACAAAGACCTAACAAAGAAAAAGAACTTCAGACCAATTTCCCTCATGAACATAGACTCAAAAATACTTAATAAAATGCTGGCAAACCAAATCCAAGAACACATCAAATGTATCATACACCATGACCAAGTAGACTTTATCCCAGGAATGCAGGGGTGTTTCAGCATACGAAAATCCATCAAGGTAATTCACCATATAAACCAGCTGAAAGAAAAACAACACATAATCATCTCGCTAGATGCTGAAAAAGCATTTGACAAAATCCAACACCCCTTCAAGCTGAAAGTCCTGAAGATAGCTAGCACACAAGGACCATAACTATAAATAATAAAAATATACAGCAAGCCAGTAGCCAACATCAAATTAAATGGAGAGAAACATAAAGCATTCATTCTAAACTCAAAGACAATGCAAGGATGTCCACTTTTGCCATATCTCTTCAACATAATACTTGAAGTTCTAGCTAGAGCAATAAGACAACTAAAGGAGATCAAGGGGATAAAAATTGGAAAGGAAGAAGTCAAATTATCCCTATTTTCAGATGATATGATAGTATACATTAGTCACATTAAAAACTCCACCAGAGAAATTCTTCAATGGAAGTTTTAATTTGCCCAGATGTTGTTTATTTGGATTTTACTTGACAAAGGCAAATTATATTTTATTCCAAGCTACTCCAACAAAAATTCCAGTCTGTCAGCATTCAAAGATAATTTCTTCATAATGTATTATCTCAGTTTTCCTGTTTTTATTTTCTTATGGAGTAAGAAACATGCCTGTAGGGAATTATATAAATTAAATTAGATTTAGAAAATATATAGGGGTTTCTGATACTGTCTCTTAATTCAGAGCATGAAGATCATTGTCAGCATGTGGACTAAAAACTTGAAACAAACAGGAGACTTAATAGACTGAAAAACAAGTTTGAAATCAGGAAATACAGGAAATACTCAATGGACTGAAAAACAAGGTTGTCAGAAAAACAGGAAAGACTTAATACACTTAAAGAAACAAAGTATCTGGCCTGACATTGTTTTCAGCTGCTAAGTGGGTGGAGACCAAATTAAGCTGAAACAGAGTTCCTCCTATTTAAGGAGAGTGCAGGGAACCCCATAAAGAAGATGCCCCTGATGCTAGAGAGCTCCGAGCATCCTGCTGAAAAAAGTGCTGGCCATCATTTGATGGCCAGATCTCCCTGAGGCAGAAAGAAGCTGGTGAGCAAAGAAAGCCTGAGCAAGACACTAAAAGGCCACTAAACCCTGTGGCTCAGCTTTTGCCTAGAGGGGTTTGATCTGTCCGAACAGTGGCCTAAAGGAAACTGTGCCTGGCTTTAAGGACTCTGAAGTAGAGTGGCAGAGTTGCTGATGCGAAAGGGCTGGGGTCTCACAGAGAGAAAAAAGCATCAAGCCTTATTTAAGGTGAGACTTCAATAACCAACTTACCCTGACGAACCTGCATCTGAGAGATCCAGAAAAAGGACTGCTCAGTGCGTTAAAGAATATACAACAAAGACTGGGTTCCTGGTGACTGAGGACCTGCCCCAGAGACTGTATCATTCTAAAAGGTTAGAAAAATAATTATTAATAGGTTTAGTGGATAAGTTAAATGGGTTATAGGAATTTATAGGATTAAAAGTTAAGAAATTGTTGGTGTTTGTTATAAGTAAATATAGTAATAAATAAACAAGTGTTAAATAATAATTGAAAAGTTCGGTTACACATGCCAATGGGGATGGCCACTGGTGAAGAGATTATCAAAGTATGGTGTGCTGTAGGCGCACCGTAAATCAGCACTGCTTTTATTGCAGATGTCCTTTAGAACAGTTGACAAAGGCATTATACTGTAGTTAGGAAGAGGCAGGCAAAGGGACATTTATAATGATTATTTGTTACCAAGACTCTAAGTTAATTTCCTCTATGATCTCCACAAGGGCAGCTTCCTGCTCCTCCAGGGTTTCTGTCACACTCAGGATGTGGTTGTATCACTGTGTCTCGCAAAGTAATAGACCGCAGAGTCCTCAGATGTCAGGCTGCGAAGCTCCATGTAGACTGTGCTGAAGGGTGTGTCTGCAGTCAGTGTGGCCTTGCCTTTGAATTTCTGATTATAGCTAGTACCACCACTTCCAGCATTAATCAGTCCAATCCATTCCAGACCCTCTCAAGGCCTCCACTTCACCCAGATCATATAGGAGTTGGTGAAGGCGTATCCAAAAGCCTTGCAGGACAACTTCACTGAGGCCCCAGGCCTCACCAGCTCAGGCCCAGACTGCTCCAGTTTGACCTGGGAGTCGACAACTGTGGAAAGAAAGGTAGAATAGATGTCATTGTCACCTGAGTGTAAGGCCCCTCCTCAAGTCTGAAACTTGAGGTCACCTTACCTGTAGCTGCTGCCAATAGGAAGAGGATCCAGCTCCATCCCATGGTGAGGGCCAGAGTGTTCAGTGACCAAGGAGAGGACAGTGATCATATGTTGTCATAGGGTGTGAACACCTCTGTATTTACCACCACAGACTCACATGATTTGCATATTCATGAGCAGGGTACTTCTATGATAAGGCCCTAGTCCAGATTGAGTAAAGGAGGTAGAGGACACCTGGGTCAGGCAGCAGGATGCTGAGGTCCATGTCCTAATCCTCTCTGAGGAAATGCATCCCACTCCCCTTCCCTGAGCCCTGAGCAGATGCTGTCAATGTCACATCAAGGCCTCAGCTCTCAGTAGATTTCAGGCCTGGGACAGTTGCTCCACTTTTGACAAGGCTATCAGATTGATTCACAGGTGGTGGTTGTGATGATAATGGTGACTGAAAATTTCAAAACCTGCTCAGTTATGATAATTTACAGTCTCTTTCAGACACATTAAATTAATACTTGCCTTTAAAACAGGCTGCATATAAAAAACTGACCAAAATGTCCAAAAGGGAACATGCCTCAGAAATATTAGCTAACCAAAGTTTATTGCTGCACTATTTGCAGTAACTTGATTATGGAAATAAAATACATATTCATCAGCAGATGGTTGGAAAAGGAAGACATGATTATATATGCAACAACAGAAATATTTCATTTGAAAGAATAAGGAAATTATATCACATTTAGGAAAATCAATGCAACTCTAGATAACTACATTAATAAAGACATCTCAGGTGTGCAGATATTTTTTGAGTCTCTCATTAGTAGCTCTTAAATATTACATTGCCACATACAATTATGTATGTAATGCATTATAATTTGTAAGTGAAAGTTTCTATCATAATAAAGGGGAAAATAGAAGGATCAAGAAACCAAAGAGTAGAGATTATGGAGAAAATATACAGTGTACAATATTAATTTACATGAAATTTCTAACCATATGTGAAATTTTTATCCTTATTTATCAGGATGATTTTGCTGTTTCTTTGAAATTTTCCTGCATGTGTGAAATATATTATGCTCATATCTATCCCACTGTGTCACCCTGGCTCTTCGTGGAACCTTCCAATAAGTGTCTCTAACAACTTCCTATCTCTTTTGTTTCATTAACTAATAACACGGTGAGTCTAATCAGTGCTATATGTACACATAGGTGTGGTGTTCACTAGAGCATAAGGAACAGCTAGAAACTTTCCAAAGAAAAGGAATTATATTTTCTTCATCAGTCATTAAATGCTCTAGACTAAAACCTTAGTGTGAGCCCTCAGGAGTCTCTAGTTGCTAAACTTTGTTTACTGGTGGGAGCAGGGCCGAAATGCACCAAGTACATCAAAGAGTCATGAAGGATAACTTATGAAATTCCACTTTCATTTCTACCAAGTAGGTCCAAGCAATCAGAATGATACGGCTGTACTTACAAGTACACACCTTTACCTGCTCAGCTATTTCACAGGCTCTCATGCTGTAACTCTGACTGGCTTGATTTGCTCAGGACTTGTGCTGGTAACTGTAGATGCTGTGAATTCATGTGTTCCATCACCATGTCCAGTCCTGCGATGGCATTTCATGTCTATCCATCTGACAATCTGGATCTTACATTCTTTCCAATGCCTCTTTTGTGATGGTCCTTGATTTTTGGATGGGCAGTTGAAGTAGATGACTCCTCTGTGGCTGAATACGCATACATTCATTCTCAATACTTTAACCTGTCATGTATGTCTACATAAATCATTACACACACACACACACACACACACACACACACACACACACACATACACACAAATAAAACAAGTTTCTGTGATCAAGGCTAAGAGCAGGACTAATCTATTGGGAATAAATATAAATATTTAGAAGACACTTTAATAATTTGACCATTAGCAATACAACTATGGTGTACTAGGGCCTATGTCATCTAGCCATGGGCTTTTGAATATATTTACCAGGGATGAGGTCTTTCCTATAGAACAGGCCACACACCCAGCTAGAATGCAGTTGGTAATTACATAGCAGGCATGCACTAGCAGGGACATCTTACCTGAAGGCTGATGATATAGACTGCAAGGTCTAGCACTATGTAAGATCATCGATGTATTTACTCTCTCTGCAGGCTGCACCTTCCGGCCCTAGAAAACCTAGTCAGCAAGGAGAATTTCCTGTTCAATTCATGGTTGATTTTTCTAGTTCCTGCAACTGAAGTCCTTAGATAGCAGTGAAATGCAAATTAAAGCAACCTTAATGTTAGCTTTTACCTCAGTTAGAATGACTATAATGAACAAAAAATTACAACTGCAGGCATGAATGTGGGGGAAAGGGTGATCCCCATTCATTGTTGACATGAGTGTAAACTAGTATTGTGATTTTGGAAGTGAGTTTGGAAATATCATCACAAGATATTAAATAGGTTGGGATGCAATATATGAGAGAATAAGTTAGCAAAAAAAGAAAATATTAAATAAAACTATGTTGTGTCCTAGCTTTCTCCCTCCAAGTATGTACTCAAATCTGTACATATAAACTTTTAAAGGTAATATTTATTTCTGCATTAACGTATGTATGGAATGTTCGCTTTAATAATAAAAGCTATTAATGATTAAATTTCATTAAATGTCATACCTGTAGATCTCTGAGGTTTTTGAAGACTACTTATCTATCACAGTATATTTTAATAGGCAAATAAATGGTGCCTACTTATGGCTATTTACTATCTAATTAAATTAGAAAACATCTACAGGAGGCTATATAAACTTATTTCTGTGATTAATTAAACTAGTAAATAACAAGATCACAAATTTGATTGACATATTATTAACTTTTCAATTTCAAATGAGGTGATCAGGTACAATACCTTAAACAAAAGTTGAAAGATATATATAGTATGCAAAACAAAATATAACGTTAAATTTGTATCAGTAAAAAAATCAGCTTATCTAAATGTAAGAGATAGATAGGGCATCTTCAGAAACCTCAAGAGATCAGCAGAATATGGCATTCAAAGATGTTTTATTAACTTAAGTTTTTTATATCGAGACATGTCAGCTCCTGATAGCACCCCCTATTCTACTCCAAGTAGAAGATGAGCATTGAAGAATCTCCAGTGGGTGATGGTTGAATTAGTTGCAAGCCTATCTCTTGGCAAGAAAAACCGCTTGCTTCAACTGTAGACAGAATACTGTCCAAAACGGACAAACTTGGAAGCAGGTAAGTTGACAGCCTAGCTCTGCCAAGACAAGGTAGGCAAGTCCTTCATAACTCCAGCTTTACTATCAATGTCTGTCAGAGAAACGGGGCCAAACGGCTGAAGATTGATGCTGTAATGTATGGAGAAAAAATGGGAACTGTCCAGGCAGCCACTGGTATGTCGTTTCTTAGTTTTGGAAGCTGTGGACCCTGCACGTCCTATATGATCAGATATATTTATCCCTCTCAGGTCTCTGAGGTGGTTGAAATAGATAGCTAGTCTCACAGTTAAAATTTGAGTTGTTTAGGAATCAAGAGGGTGTTCTGGATCTAAGAAGATGTTTTTTAAAATTGTGATGCAAGTTAGTATGACAGCTGAGTAAGATATAGAACTTTAAACTCATGGATATGGTTAGATAGTAGAATGTTAATGTCAGGGTCCAAATATGTATGGACTGGACATTGGGAAGGTATGCTAAGCCATGTAACTCTCATAATTGTGGCCATTTATTTCTGTTGTTTTGTATTGTATTTAGTGTTATAAGAGAAAGAGCCATTTGTTGGACTGAAATGGTGAGCTCTTGGCGGGGGGAAGTTATACTTTATCTTAACTAATAAAAAGGGGGGGAAAGGATGGGAGGTTGAGGGGGAAGAGTGTGGAAGGGTGGGACTGGAGGGGGAGAAGGGAGGGGATTGTGATTGAGAAGTAACTTGAAGAAATAAAATATAAATTTTAAAAAATCTATACCTAATTAATCAAATATACTATTATTTTTGTATCAACATAAAAATATCTATACCAGGGTAAAATTTTTGGCTTGTTAATACTTTTTAGTTTAAAAGTAGATTCAATAATCTACTCTTTCATCTTATACATCTTATATTCCACCCCTTTAGATCTTCATCCTTTCTCCCTACACTTTTCCCCATAAAGAGAGCAAGATAGAGGAAAGGAAAGCAACGACAGAAAGAAATCACTGAATCCAACCTCCTTTACTTTATCTCCTCCATGAGTAAGACAATTAATCACTTGTAACCATTGCCCCTAAAAAGATGACAAATATCCATCACCCATCAAATGACCAAAAACTACCAAAACTACCTCCTGAGAATGGGGCAGGGAGGAAAAAAAGGAAAGGAGGCTACAATCACGTATATTTTTCTCTCTTACTCTTCCTCCTCTCTATCTTTTTCTCTCCTGTCTGGTGTTAGGAGGAAGGAGGGGGGAAAGAGGATAAAAGGGAAAAGAAGGGATATAGTGACACAAGGGGGAACATAGATCATTGTATCTACTTTTAGACTACAAGACAACAACAAGCCTCAAGCATTTTACATTGGTATGGAGTTTTGTATATTGATAGAATTGTAAGGTTATTTTTGATACAACACACTCTGTTTATAATTCCACTCTTGTTTAAGGTATTGTATACATGCACCTCATTTAAAATTTTGAAGTAAAGTTCTAGTTCTTGAAAGATACTACTTCAAACTGTTTAGAATAATTAGGAATGTAAATTACTAGTCAGTAACCTACAAATAATCATATTTCTAGTCATGTTAGGAAATATTTTAGCTAATTACAAAAATAAGCATCATTTAGTCTCCTATATATATTTCAAAGTTAGGCAAATATGAAATAGCTAGAAACAATCAATGTCTATTCAGACATACTTTAAATAGATGCTCATCAAACACATCAAAGTTGTACAGAATATGGTATTTAAGATGTTTGAATAATAAAGACTTCTCTGACAGAGAGACATGTCAGCTCCTGGAAGCACCCCATTCTCTTCTAAAGAAGATGATGGGGACTGAAGGATCTCCACCTAGAGTTTGCTTCCAATGTGGCAAAGGTAGCCACTGGGCAAAACAAACAAACAAACAAACAAAACCTGCCCCTTACCTCAACTGATGAGAGCATGCACTCTAAGCTGTGCATCAGAATAACACTGGAAAGTCAACCACACAACTTTGACAAGGTAGGCCTGTCCTTCAGTATTACTGCTTCACAGAAAAGTCTGTCAGATAGTCTCTGCCTATAGTCCAAAGATGGATGTCCCAGTGACAGAGAGGAACACTGGATGACTGTTGAGGCAGCCAGTAGTCTCTGTAGTTTCTATAGTTTGGAAACTGCTTACTCTGTACTTCCTATTTACTCATGTAATATATATCTTTCTCAGGTCTCTGATGGGGTTGAAGGCTAGATAGAGTCTCACATAAAAACTTACTGTCACATAGGATCAAAGAAAATGTTTTAAGGTCTCAACACATATTTTAAAGATGATAAATGCAAGTTATAATAAAAAAGTGACTTAGGTACAGGACTTTCAACTCAACAAGATAAGAACGATAGATAGTGGACAAATGTACTGGACATTGTGTATATAATTCCTGCCTGATAGTTTTCAATTTTTTCCTTATTATATATAATATATCAATATTAGAGAAAAAGCCATTAATTGGATTAAAATTAGAAGATATTGGGGTTTACTTTTTGAAGGTTTCTCTGTATATTGAATTGTTAATTCTGTACTGGCAGAGAGTTAATATCCCATAAGCAATCTCATATTTTGTAAACATTCATCTTCTTCACTTGTTGATTGGTTTAATAAATATCTGATAGCCAAAAGCTGAAGCAAGAAGGGAAGGAAGAAATTCCAGGCAGAGACAGGGACTGGGAGAAGAATTCAGAAGTGGAGATTGACCAGTGGGACACAAAATTGGGTGGATATATGACCAGGAAGGTAAAGAGCTACCCATGTGGTGGGTCATGGGCTAGAATAGTCAGGTTAATTAATATTGAGCAAGCTAAGAGTCTGACTAGGACGGCTATTGGTGGCTCTTCATAAACTGATGGTGAGGCCTTATTGGTGAAGATATCACCTACACATGACTACCAAGAGCCTTCACTCATGAACTAGTGTCCATCGAGTAGAAGGTACTCGGCATGCCAAAAAAGGAGGAAAGCAAATACCTGCCCAGCTACAAATCCTTCAGTCTACAGTGATGATCTTCCTGCAAGAGAGGCTGATGTAGTAGTGGGAGTATCCAACTAGTATCTGAATGAGTTACATCCACTCCATGAGATGGAACCCATATCCAATAGTGCTGGAGTGGCCTTGAATCTGATAGTAGATATGTCAGGAACCTAGGACACATCTGCGTGTCTCTACGTCTATATGTGGATCTTCCATTTTTTCTTTCTTTTGTTCTTTTACTAGTTTGTTCATAATCTGATTTATTTATTTTTTATTTATGCTACTTTATTTTGGTATTATTCCTTATATGCATGTTGGTTTTTTAACAAGAGACAGAGAGTATATGAATTTGGATGG
>CAJQZJ010001511.1:21679487-21708520 GCA_907164525.1 Lophiomys imhausi
TCACTAAATCTAACTTATATTAACCTATCAGCCCCTTCACACATCCATGCCTGAATTTGTTTTAATTTATTTCTTGCTTATAATCATTCTTATTGAGGTGAAAACAGAGCATTAAAGTTGTTTTAATCTGAATTTTCTGATAATTATGGAATTTACTTGCATGCCATAGAGAAGGCAAGCCAGAACAAAACATTAAATTCTCTTTGATTTCTAGGTTTCCTTGTACAGAATGGTGCTGTGCAGCCTGAAGAAAGAGAAAAGACATCAGTGATCTCACACAGTGCCTGACATTGCAGTCTACAATATCAGCTTTCAGGTAAGATGTCCTCACTGGTGCTTGACTGATACATAGTGACCAACTTCTTTCTAATGGGATTTGTGGTCTGTTACATAGGAAAGACTTCATCCCAGGTAAACATGTTCTAAATTCCATAGCTAGAGATGGCACAGGCTTTAGTAGACCCTATTTGTTCTGCTAATGGTCATGCTGTCAAAGTGCCTTATAATGTTTATGATTAAACCATAGATCAGTGCTGCTCTCAGCCTTGATCACAGAAGCTTCTGTGTGCCGTGTGTAATGACTGATGCAGACATTCATGACTGGACAAAGTGCTGAAAATGATTTACTACTGTTCAGCCACAGATAATTCAATGATGAAATTTTCCAATATATTAACTGTATTAGTGAAGATATACAGATATTACAAGAGTCTCTCTTTAGTAGTTCTTAGATATTGTATTCTTGCACACAATTATGCCTGCTGATACATAATATTGTACAAATTAAAGTGTCTAACATAATAAAGGAAAAAGACTGTCAAGAAGTTGAAGAGTAGAGATTATGGGGAAATACACAGTATACAATATTCACTTGCATAAAAATTTGAAACATATAACATTGTTATTTTTACTTTTAAGGATGATTTTGTGTATTCTTTGAAACTTTCATTCATGTATGAAATATATTATGATTATATCTATCCACACTATGTTTCTCTAGCTCCCCTTGGAATTTTACAGTAAGTCTCTCTCTCAACTTTGTGACCACTTTTGTTTCCTTAACTAATAACACAGTGGGTGTAATCAGTTCTGCCTATATACAATAGATGTGTCATTTATTAGTACATAAGAAACATCTAGAAACCTTTCAAAGAAAGGGGATAATATTTTCCTCATGAATCATTAAATGCCAATAGACACAAAGTTGGGAGTGAACCCTCAGAATTCACTCTCCTTTATGTTGTAAAACATTTACAATATTGCTATACTGTCTTTAGTGGTGAGAGCATGGCACACATGCACCAAGGTGGATATGTTACTTTCAGAATATAATTTATGAAATTCAATTCTAATTTCTATCAAGTAGGTCCAAGCAAACAAAACGATACTGCTAAGCTCACACGTGGACACTTTTATTTGCTCAGCTAATTCAAAGCTCTCATGCTGTAACTTTGACTGGCTTGATTTGCTCTGATCTTCTGCTGGTAAGCATAGTTTTGAGAGTTCATGTGTACAGTGGCCATTTAAAGTCCTGAGATACTAGTTCATGTGTATCCACCACATATTCTGGATCTTACATTCTTTCCAATCCCTGTTTTGTGATCGTCCATGAGCTTTGCAGACAGGTTGATATAGATGACTCATCTGTGGCTGTGCATTCTGTCAATCATTCTCAGCACTTCGACCAGTCATAAATGTCTACATCAATCATTACACATAGAAGCTTCTGTGATCAAGGCTGTAGATCCCCATTAATATAATCATCTACAGTTTTCATTGATTTTCCTAAATGTTATGTAAATTCCTCATTCTTTCAGATAAAAAAGAGTTCTACTGTATTGTATATATAATCAAGTCTTCCTTTTGTATTAATCTGCTGGTAGATATGTATTTTATTTCGATGATTTAGTTAATGTTTATAGTACTGCAATATACTTTAATGTGCTAATGTTTCTGAGGTATGTTCCAATTAGGCCAGTATGGTCAGCTTCTTTCCTTCCTTCCTTCCTTCCTTCCTTCCTTCCTTCCTTTCTGTCTTTCTTTCTTTTGTATACAATATGCTCTAAAGCCAAGTATAAATTGTATGTACATGAAACTGGCTATAAATTCACGTAATGTCAGGTTTCAAAATGTCTAGTCACCACCATAACCACAACCCCCTTTTGTAAATCTATCTGATAGCGTTGACCCAAATTGGAACAACTGCCTGAGGCCATGAATCTGTTGAGTCCTTAGGTCCTCATGTTATATCCACAAAATCTGCACAGGGCTCAAGGAAGGCATCTGGGATGCATTTCTTCAGGAAGAATTAGGACCTGGATGTCAGTATCCTGCTGCCAAACCCACGTATCCTCTACCTCCTTCTTCACCAGCTGGACTAGGTCAATATCTAAGAAGTATACTGTTCATGAATATGTAAATGATGCAAATGTATGGTTGTTACATACAGGGATGTCCACACTCCATAACAACAAATGATCAGTGTTCTCTCCAGAGTAACCAAATAACCTTGAACTCACCATGGTATGGAGCTGGATCCTCTTCCTATTGGCAGCATCTATGGGTAATCAGATCTCCAATTCCTACATTGAAGTGGAGACAGGGTCTGAGATGACAGTGCCATCCACTCTGATTTTCTCTCCACAGGTGTCCACTCCCAGGTCCAGCTCCAGCAGTCTGGGCCTGAGCTGTTGAAGCCTGGGGCCTCAATGAAGGTGTCCTGCAAGGCTTCTGGCTACACTTCCACAAGCTACTGGATGGAATGGGTGAAGCAGAGGCCTGGACAGGGACTGGAGTGGATTTGAGGGATTAATCCTGGAAATGGTAATACTGACTACAATCCGAAGTTCCAGGGCAAGGCCATACTTACTGAAGACACATCCTCCAGTACAGCCTACATGGAGCTCAGAAGCCTGACATCTGAGGACTCTGCGGTCTATTACTGTTTGAGACACAGTGTTACAACCACATCCTGAGTGTGTAAGAAACCTTGAGGAGCAAGAAACTGCCCTGGGACTGAGATGATAGAGAAGGTCAGCCTGAAAATTTGCTCACAAGTAATATTTCCGAATGTCCCTTACCTGTCTCCTCTTTGCAGTACTATATGGTCTTAGTCAGCCTTTCACAGTTACCGTTGAGAATAAAGTGATGCTAATTGAGTTCACCCCTTGGCACATTGTTCCTTGAGAATACTTCTATTGGCAAGTTTGTTCTGTAATGAAGCAAAAAAAAAAAGGAAAACTGTGATAGTGAATATTAACAAAAATATCTCTGGATTTCAAGATAGTGAATCTTTTGATGGAATTCCTCTGAATAAACTATAACATGAATTTTACCATCAAAACCAGAAACATATTCTGACCAAACAAGATTTCTCTCCCAATCTTATGTGACCTGAATGTGTGTTTTAAATTCTGGTATGTTGTCCAGCACAACTTCTCATCTCCTAGAATGTAAGAGATATTTCTATCATAATCCACTGCAACTAACCATAACTGTAACTATTTTGAGTTGAAAAATGTATTATCAAATCACTTTTCATAAAACTATTTTATTGACTCAATGTGTGTACATATCAAGAATAGGTTTGAGACTATGCATAATCCTCTGTTCTCAAATCTACTATCTTCCCAGTCTGTACACCAGCCTTCAGTCTCAAAGCTTTACAGAACATGAACCTACACTGACACAGCATCATCACTCACAATCTGCTGGATACTTGGAGTTCTCCCTTGTTCTACAGAGGATTAGATTTTGGATAAATTGTGACTATCAACCAGCACAGAGACATCCATGCTACTTGGTAGTCTCAGGTTTAATTTTGTATGATTTCTCTGTGGCTCAGAACATTGATTTTGCATGTTCCTGAAGCAGACATTATTCCCCTTACAATATGATTGTCACATGGCTATTATAGATGACATCTCATATGCTGAATATGCTGTGGCAGGCATGAATGTCCTTGGTTAATTCTATTTTAGAGATCATTGAAACCTATGTTAGATTTAACATATTGTCTGAAATATCAGTGTCTTCATAAAAACATCCTCCTGTGTCCTCCAACTAGTAAACAAGGAATGATCAGAAGGCAGGGAAATCTCCCCCTTGTGGATTCTGAATTGAATGGGATTCTCTAATGTAATGGAAAGACATCTGTCAAGTGGTTGTAAGTCTTTGATTCAGGAGTTGTCTGATTTTGCTGCAAAATCATTTTGAAGTGCCCAGATGTCTCATATAGCAAAGCTCCCCACTGCATGTAGCCACTATCGAAATCAGTGTGTTTGTCTTGCTGGAAGCTGGGATTAGATCTATGTCAATATCTAGCTATACCACTTTTTAGCATATACACAAAGGACTCTAGAGACACGTGTTTAATCATATCATTGCTGCTTTATTGATAATAGCCAAAATAGATACAACCTATAGATCCATCAAAGAAAAAAACTGGATGAAACTGTGGTACTAAACAGAAAGCTATTATATATATATATATATACATATATATATATATATATATATATATATATATGGAGAGGACCTGGTGCAGATCCGGATCTCTCCTGTGCTTGCTGCTCCAGTCTCTTTGAGTTCTCATAAACCTTGACTTAGAGGGCTTTTTTTTCTCATGGTGTCCTCTATCTATTCTGACTATTACAATCATCCAACCACATCTCCTGTGGTTTTCCATGAACTTTAAGGGGTGGGACCAGATGGAGATGTCCCATTGAGAGCTGTGCTAAAAGATCTCTCTTCTGCGTGATTTCTGGCTTTGGTCTCAGTATTTATTTATTTATTCATTGACTGATTTTTATTAAATTTATTTATTTATTGCTTAACATTACATCTCCAACATAGGGTCCTCTTTCCACCCCCTCTCAGTCCCGCCATCCCACCCTCTACCCCCTACACTTCCATCCCATTCCTTTGGAGTGGAGTGTCCCTATGTCAGTCTCCTGCCCCAGTTCAGCACTCATATGAGGGCCAAGAGCCTCCTCATACACTGGGGGCCTACAAAGCAGCACCACGAGGGAAAAGGGTCTCATTGACAGGGAAAAATGAAAAACTCTATAACCATGTTCCCTTTGGTGTGTTGGTTGTAGCATAGATATCCTGTACTATATGGCTAAAATCAGACTATAAGTGAATAGATGCCATGTACATCCTTCTGAGTATGGGTTAGCTCACTCAGGATGAGCTTCTCTAGTTCCATCCATTTGGCTGCAGATTGCATAAGTTCATTGTTTCTGATAGCTGAGTAGTACTCCATTGTGTAGATGTACCACAGTTTTTAAATCCATTCTTCAGTTGAGGGTCATCTGGGTTGTTTCCACTTTCTAGCTATTACAAATAAGGCTGCTATGAAGATAGATGTGGAAACTTCCCTATGAGTCAGTGAGGAGTCATTTGGATATATACCCAGAAGTGGTATGGCTGGGTCCCCAGGCAGAACTATTCCAAGTTTTCTAAGATATCACCAGACTGACCTCCATAGTGGTTACATACACCTATACTCCCACAGCAATGGAGGAGGGTTCCCATTTATCCACACCCTTGCCAGCATGTGCTGTCATTTTAGCTTTTGATCTTAGCCATTCTGACAGGTGTGAGATGGAATCATAGAAAAATACAATATAATTCGTTAAAACAAAAACTATCACACTGAAGTTGGAAAAGACAAATCAAGGAAAGGAAAAATCCCCCCAGAGAATGCCAAAGACCCTAAGGGTCTTGGTATTTATTATCATTTATTTTTGTGGCACTCCCGATTGAAGTATATGAACAAATAGGTCTTGTGCCTTCTCTTGGGGGATTTTTCCTTTCCTTGATTTATCTTTTCCAACTTCAGTGTGAGAGTTTTTGTTTTAA
Source organism: Lophiomys imhausi (assembly GCA_907164525.1). Taxonomy (NCBI): domain Eukaryota; kingdom Metazoa; phylum Chordata; class Mammalia; order Rodentia; family Muridae; genus Lophiomys; species Lophiomys imhausi. The sequence continues at coordinate 21,685,353 of CAJQZJ010001511.1, forward strand.
CAAATTATATTGTCTTTTTCTAAGTTTTTCTTAACCTTTTAGAAGCCTGTATTTTTCTAATGAAAGACAGAAAGGGAGTGGATCCATGTGGGTCTGTAAGGGAGTAACTGGGAGTAGTAGAAGAAGGGGAAACTGTAATCAGGATATATTGCATGAGAAAAGAAAAATATTTTTTATAAAATGGAAAAAGAAAAGGAAATTTTGTGTATTTATACAACATAATATTACATAGCTGTCAAAAATATGAAAACATGAAAATTTCCAGTAAATGTATATAGAGCTACAAAAAAATATCACCCAAAATATAGTAACCCAGACACCAAAAAACAAGTATGTATCTGTTTACTTAAATATGGATGCTAGCTGTTAGTTATTCCATAGTTAGACTACAATAGTTATGACCAAGACATTAGATATAGAGTAAGGAGCTACTAGAGAGGGATGGTTCTCCATAGGAAAAGTAAAATGGATATATATATATATATATGGATGGGTAGGGTGGAAGACTGGAAAATGAAGATGAAACTGGGATGGCAGGGAGGTGAGGAGAAAGGAAGAAATATGGAGAAGACACCTACAACTAAGGTCCATTAGATGGGTTATATGGGATCCTAGAAAAATAGAAGCTTCTTAAAATATGTGCATATCTGAAAGAAATCTAAATGGAATCATCCAATAGGAAGGGAAACAAAGTCCAAATTAGACATCTCTCTTCACCAAATAAAACCTCCAGTTCAGGAAATGGATTACATCTAATTAATTTATTGGGAAATTGGTCACCATGGAAACTCTCTAACCACTCAGGCTATAGATAAACATATTGGTTGTTCTCCACACACTGAAGGCACAGCCCTGTTTCTGAAGACAATATCTAAAAAACTCATTGAACATGGAGATGTTGAGGTGGAATCTATATTGAGGTTTCACTCCTATGACTAGTGCTCATGGTACTGGAAGCCATCTGCATGCTGCCAAAAAAAAAAGACAAACAACAACTCAGCTACAAACCCTTTGGTCTACAATCATGACCTGCCTGCAAGGCATGTGGTGCAATAGTGTCACAAATCTTGTTGGTTGAAACAACCAATATCTGATGGGATTTAGGCCCACTCCATGAGATGGAACCCACATCTGACACTACTTTGTTGGCCAAGTACCTAATACTAGATATGTCACAGACCAAGAGGAAAACCAAATATTACTGCTCTGCCAAAGGAACACAGCAATGCAATGATTCCTAGTGACATTATGTTATCCTTGTTAATTAGGGTCTTGCTAGGCATCATCAGAGAAGCTCCCTATGGTGGTAAATGAAAATAAACACAGATCCACAACTAGAGAATGGGGAGAGTGTGGTAGACCTTGGAACATTCAGTTCTAAATGGGAGTATCTCCATCAAATGCTTCTCTAAGGCTCAGAGGAACCTGCAGATGGTGAGGATGAAAGATTATTCCAAAGGAAATGCAGGACAGTATGGAGACAAAACCTTTCAGACACAGCAAGGCCGATGCAGACATGAACTGGCAGAGGCTGTGGCATGCACTGAACCTTCAAAGGTCTAAGCCAGATGGCATCCCAAAGGTGAGAGGACATAGTGGACATAAACCTCCATCCTTTTCCTAAAGCTACTCCAATTGATAACTTCTGGAAAAGGAAAAAGTAGTTTTCTCCATATATACACTAAAGGTTTGTTTAGCTCCAAAATATCAAAATAATTTCTTCTTTAATCCGGATTCAAAGGTAATACTTTATATATTATCAAAAAAACCAAATTTGCTCCAGGAAAAATATTACCTGACACCCCCCAAAAAAAAGGTAATTGTCCCAGAGTTAGGATTAGGGCAGGGCTCTGTTCTTATCTTTCCAGGAGATTTAAAGCATCCATTCAAGGAATCCAGGGACAACTGGACAATGGAAACCTCAGCAGAAAACAGATCAGACACCAAAGAAGACGAGTGGCCCAGATGATCCAGCCTTGCAGACTTCTTCAATAGCAGTTTCCTCAAAAGTCTACAACCACAACAACTCAAAATCGCTAAGATCATTCAGCTCCACAGACTACTCCAGCCAGAACTTCAGTAAATCCCTGAAGATCAGCTTCTGTCTATGAACTTCTTAGGACATCTAAATAGCTGAGCACAAAAGGACTGAACATCAAATGATTCTATTAACATTTTTAACCATTTTTTCCATTCTTATTTGGGCCCCAAACAGGTTTACTACGTCCCAAATCAGCAGGAAGTCATTTTAAGAGAACAACGTCCCATCCCCAGAAGGTGGGGAGGGTGTTCTCCCCCTTTGGTTATTTGATAGATAATAGAAAATTTTGTTATTTAGGGGAAAAGACTACAAGCTGTTAAATGGTCTTGTTAAATGGGTTTTGGAGGTTAGACCCAGGGACTTCTCTCTTTTGCTTTTCTGTATCCTCCTTTCTCTCCTATATAGGAGTGAACAGACTTGAGAAAAATGGGACATAGACATAGTATTGGAAAGATCAAGAAAAAAGGACAGATTATTGAATATAGCCTTATACCTTTGTATACTGATACAAAATTAATATTATATTTGGCTAAATTGGTATTGATCGTTGTATATTAATGCAAAATTAAGATTGTATAGGGCTACATCGGTATTGATCTTTGTATATTGATACAAAATTAAGTTTATATTTGGCCACAATGGTATTGACCCTTGTATATTGATGTAAAATTAAGATTGTATTGGGCTACATCGGTATTGATCTTTGTATATTGATACAAAATTAAGATTATATTTGGCCACATTGGTATTGATCTTTGTTTATAGATACAAAATTAAGGGTAACACTTCTTAAAGGTATTGTTCGTAGTAATACTTAAAAATGAAATGTCAAGTTTTGACCTCTCGCTACCAACCAACATAAACTGTTTAGGATAATTAAGAAATGGAAACTGATAGTCATGAAAACGTGTCAATTTGTTAGTTACTATTACAGTCTATCACAGTTATTTTCTAAGCTACTCAGAAATCAAGTTGCTAAGAGACAAGCAATATTTGCTTGCTTATCTAAATATAAGAGATAGATAGGGCATCCTCAAAAACCTCAAGAGATCTGCAGAATATGGCATTCAAAGATGTTTTCTTAACTTAAGATTTTTTGATATCGAGACATGTCAGCTCCTGACAGCACCCCCTATTCTACTCCAAGTAGAAGATGAGCATCGAAGAATCTCCAGTGGGAGATGATGGAATTGGTGGTAAGCCGTTCTCTTGACAAGAAAAACCCCTTGCTTTAACTGTAGACAGACTTCTGTCGAAAAAGGACAAAACTTGGAAGCAGATAAGTCGACAGCCTAGCTCTGCCAAGACAGGGTAGGTAACTCCTTCATAATTCCTGCTCTACAATCAATGTCTGTCAGAGAAATGGGGCCAAATGGCTGAAGATTGATGCTGTAATGTATGGAGAGAAAATGGGAACTGTCTAGGCAGCCACTGGTATGTCATTTTTTAGGTTTGGAAGCTGCAGGCCCTGCACTTCCTATATAATAAGATATATTTATCCCTCTCAGGTCTCTGAGGTGGTTGAAGAATAGATAGCTAGAGTCTCATAGTTAAATTTTGAGTTGTTTAGGAATCAAGAGGGTGTTCTGGATCTAAGAAGATAGTTTTAAAATTATGAGGCAAGTTAGTATGAAAGCTGAGTTGGATATAGAACTTTAAACTCATGGAGATGGTTAGATAGTACAATGTTAAAGTCAGGTGCCAAATACATATGGACTGGACATTGGGAATGTATGCTAAGCCATATAACTCTTATAATTGTGGCCTATTTATTTCTGTTGTTTTGTATAGTATTTATAGTTATAAGAAAAAGAACCATTTTTTAGACTGAAAGGGAGAGCTGTTGGGGGGAAAAAGAAATACCTTAAACTAAAAAAAAAAAAAAAAGAAGTGAAGAGGATGGGGGGATTGAGGGGGAGCAGGGTGGAAGGGTGGGACTGGAGGGGGGAGTAGGGAGGGGATTGTGATTGAGATGTAACTTGAAGAAATAAAAAATAAATTATTAAAAAAAAATTTTAGTCACAGACTAGAGACCTATGACTTAAAACATTATTGCTGAATTATCAAATTCTCATTATTCAATTAAACTAAGAGTAATTGTTAAAAAAAGTTATGCAAATCATTCTTTGGGCTTTACCTTTGTTCCCTTTTTGAGAGTAAAGAGCTTTACTCTTATTAATCTTAATGTGTATGGAGTAATTTCTACTGGAAAATATTCTATGTCCATGTTATCAATGACTTTGTTAAATGTTTGGTGCTGTGAGACAGTGAATGTGAAAAACAAAATGAATCTGTTGTGCAGAGCCTGAGGAGCAAGTGGAAAGTGTGGCCAGCGAAGGTGTTACATTCTTTTATACCCTTTTATATATTGCTCCTCTCAGTTATCCACATACAAGCCCCAGGAGACCATGTCTTATGTCAGTTACAACCTTAGCCTTCAAGGATACAGGATCTGACCACTGCAGATGTTCTTAAAATCTATGTCACTCTCCTGGGAAGCTACAGAAACAAAATGGCACAATTCAATGGTCTTCTTAAGTCAGTATGACAGTTTGTCTCTTAGTAGAATGAATTCCTCAATTGAAAATTAGGACCTGATAACATATTTTCATGGAGAGGGAATTTCAAGGATTTCGTGATGACTCTTACAGTCAATTAGTATAGAAGTGTCATATTCTAGGCAGGGGACAGGACTGCAGAGATGGGAGTACATCAGAGCAGGGCCCAAGCATGGAGGCTCTAGAGATTAGGCAGAGAATGGGGGATCCTGTGAAAGAGGGGGGGAAAGGATTGAAAGAGCCAGAGAGGTTAAGGTCATAAGAAAATCTACAGAATCAACTATCCTAAGCCCATAGGGGCTCATAGAGACGGAACCACCAGGCAGAGAGCATGCACCCGGTGAATCTATTTCCCCTACATATACAATTTAGATGTTTAGTTTGGTCTTCATGTGCGACCACTAACAGGAGGAGCAGGGGCTGTCTCTGACTGTGTTGCCTGCCGTTGGATCTCTTTCCCTAACTGGGCTGCCTTGTCTGGCCTCAATAGAAGTTGTTCCTAGTCCTACTGCAACTTGATATGCCAAGGCATGGGAATTCTCCTCTTCTCTGAGGAGAAAGGAAATGGGAGAGAGGGGGAGAGGAGATGAGAGGAAGGGAATGAAGATGAGGAAGGGGAAGTTGTGATCAGGATCTAAAGTAAATAAATTAATGAAGAAAAGTTACAGAATATGGGTCGGATAGACATGAAGGGCTATATTCAGGACTTGACATTGTCATTGTACACATGAACTCATATCAGGTACAGTTACAAGTAGTAGTCTTGAATAAATCAAGCCAGTCAAAGTTATACTATGAGACCCTGTGAAATAAATGAGCAGATAAAAGCATCTACTGGCAAGTTTAGCAATATTATTTTGATCCCTGGACTCACATGCTACAACATAAGAACTGAATTTCATAACTAGTCCTCTGAGGATCACACATACACCATTTCCATATGTTCTCTGTTATCTCCACTAGTTTAGTACTTTATAAGTACTAAAATCAATATTACAATATGGATGGGGAAGAAATACTGAAGTCCCACATTAAGCTGAGGGTTTATTGGCATTTGGTGAGTAATGAAGAAAATAAAATCGTGATTTTTGAAAATTTTCTTTATCTTTTCTATGTACTAGTGAATGATGTCACCCATGTGTACATAAATAGCACTAAGTAGACTCCCTGTGTTTTTAGTTAATGAAATAAAACAGGTCAGGATGTTGAAAGACATTCTTATTGGAAAGTCCCAATGAAAATCAAAGGGACATAGTGCATAGTGGGGGTAGAAATGATCATAATATATTTCACTTATGAATGGAAAATTTATAGAATAGAAATTATTCTGAAAAGTAGAAATAACAATTTTACATAGGTTTAGAATTTTCATACAAGTGTGCTGTGAGTATTTCATCCATAACCTCTACCCTTCCCCTTATTACCCCTCTTATTTTTCACTTTATTACACTAGACAGTTTCATTTATACATCATTTTGTAATTGCATAAATAATTCTGTATAAGAGTACAGTATCTAAGAACTACTACTGAGATATCATTTAATGTCTGTGATTCTCAGAATACCTTAATTAATACACTTATCTCCAGTTGCACTCATTTTCCTAACAGTGACTTGAAGTCCTTATTCCTTTCTGATGAAAAAACTTCTGTTCTTCTATATATATAACTATTTCCTCTTGATGTAATACTCTTGACAGAAACATAGTTTATTTCCATAATTTAGTTATTGTGGTGGTGCTGCAATCATCATTTTGTGCAAATATTTCTGAAGGATGTTTATTTTTTGTCATTTGAGTGAGTTTTTTAGTATACAACCTGGTGGAAAGGCAAATGTTAATTGTATGTATCAAAAGGAGGCTGTAAATTCTCATTAACTTAGCTGTTTTTGAAATTTCCCATCACCATCATAATCATCACAAACACCATCTGTAAACCAATCTGAAAACTTGTCACAAGTGGAGCAATTGTCACAGGCCTGAAATCTACTAAGAGCTGAGGGCCTGATCTGCACAGGGCTCAGGGAAGGGGAGTGGGATGCATTTCCTCAGAGAGGATCAGAACTTGGGCCTCAGCATCCTGCAGTCTGAACCAGGTGTCCTCTACCTCCTTCTTCTCCAGCTGAACTAAGTTTTTATCTAAGACATACACTTCTCATGAGTATGCAAATCACATGAGTCTGTGGTGGTAAATACAGTGATGTCCACACTGATCAGCAACACATGATCACTGTATTCTCTACAGTCAAGCAGTACACAGGACTTAACTATGGGATGGCGCTGGATCATTCTCTTCCTTGTGGCAGCAGCTACAGGTAAGGGGCTCCCAGTTCAAGAATTGAGGAGGGGCTATGCACTCAGGTGACAATGACATCCCTTCTGCCTTTCTCTCTACAGGTGTCCACTCCCAGGTCCAGCTTCATCAGTCTGGGGCTGAGCTGGTGAGGCCTGGGGCCTCAGTGAAGGTGTCCTGCAAGGCTTCTGGATACACCTTCATCACCTCTGCTATGTAGTGGGTGAAGCAGAGGCCTGGACAGGGGCTGGAGTGGATTGGAGTTATCATTCCTGTAACTGGTGGTACTGGCTATAATCAGAAGTTCAAGAACAAGGCCACAATTACTGCAGACATATCTTCCAGCACAGCCTACATGCAGCTCAGCAGTCTGACATCTGAGGACTCTGCGGTCTATTACTGTGCAAGAGACTCACAGTGCTTCAACCACATCCTGAGTGTGTCAGAAACCCTGGAGGAGCAGGAAGCTGCCCTGGAATGGAGATGACAGAACACATTAGCCTGGAGACTCACTCAGAAATAATCATTCTGTGTGTCCATTTTTGTGCCTCCTCCTCACAGTCCTACAAGTACATTTGTCATCATCACATAAGAATATCTGTGAATGAAATGGTATTGATTTAGGATGGCCCTAGAGTACACCATACCTTGTCAATCTCTTCACCAGTGATCACCTTCATTGACATGATTCTTCTTCAATAAACAAAAATGAAAATTGTGATTATGCATGGTGAAAATATCTCTGGATTCTAAGTGATGGGAACTATTGTTGGGTTAGCTGAGGAAAAAGTGTAATATCAATTTGACATGCGAAGTTCAGATCACCAACTTCTGGGCAAACAAAAACTTCTTTCACAGTTTTAAGTCTTAAGTGACCTCAGGTGTGTTGTTTGCTCTGGCTCTATGATGCAGCACAGGTTCCACTTTCTGAGAATGTAAGAGATATTTGTATCAGAAAGCACGCCACATAAGTGTAATTCCAGTAAGATGGACAAAAGTGTTATTAAATCCCTTTTCACAGAGGTCATTTATCAACTCAATGCATTTCCATGTTAATTGAGGTAGGTTATGAGATTATACATGTAGCTTTGGAATACGTATTTACTGCCTTCCTAGTCCCAGTAATTAGTCGTCCAATTGTTCACCTTTAATAGAGCATGGACTTATACTGAAACAGCATCAACTCTCACAGTCCATTGCATTCCTGATGCTCATCCTTGGGCTGCAGAGTGTTTGTGAACTCGTGTTTCTCTGTGTCCATGTGTGTTTTCTGTGCTTTGTTTCTGGTGCTGTTTCTTCTATTTGTTTGTTTTGCCCTGTTTCAGTTTGTTGGCTTTTTCTTAGTGCTTCTCTCTGATTACAAGGCCCTCATGCCCTCTACTATTTCTATTTCTATGTAATCAATAATATTGCTAAATGTTTATCTTACTTTTTTCTTTTTTATTTCGTTTAGGTTCTGTTTGTTTTCTAATTATATAAAGAAAAGGAATTGATATCAGTAAAGAATAGGGAGCAGTTGGGGAAGTGGAATAATTTCAGAATATATCACATAAAATATTTTCAGTAAAAAATAGAAAAAAATTCTAAAATAACAAAAAGAATTCTGATAACAAGTTTGTTGTGTAAATCTCATAAATCTCCAAGTGTCGTCTCTTGTCTCTGTTTAAATTCTTCTAAGTATAACCAGAGACCAGGACTTAAAAGATTTAAGGATGAGACTTACTTGCAAGGCATAATGCTAAGGTGTAGTTCAATATGTAAGGAAAAATATGGAAATTAGCTTTTTGTTTGTGTGCGTATGCATGTATGTGTTTGTTTGTGCACCTGCCTGTGTGTGTATGTGTGTATTTTCATTAATGAAATTTTACATTATTAATTTCTAAGTGCATAGAGTAATTTCTCCCAGGAAACTTCCTGTTTCTTGAGGTGATTCTTGCAGGTGTGAGACAGTGAAACAAACTGTGAAGAGATGAGAATGAGAATTTGGTGCAGATTGACTTTGTCAACCTGGATCATAGTTTGGGGAGTCTAATACCAGGCAGCTCATTGTAGGTATATTTAAACACAATAGAATTTGGAGAAAGGTCTTCAGACAACAATAATTTCCATAATCATTCCAATTCTAGTAGCACAATAAAGGCGAAGATGTGACTGCATAGAAACTTTTTATAACAAAGTTCTCTGACCATAAAGGTGGGTTCTATAGCTAAAAGGCCTAGAATCTAGTGTGGTCTCTGACCAATGGCACAGAGTTCAGAAGACCACAAAATAATGTGATATGTCCTCTAAGGATGGGTAATGTTTTAGTGAGGGAGGAGTCTGGGATAAATATTCTGGGGAATTAGGATGAAATCTGTCCCTGCAGAGAGCAAAAGGTTACTGGGTTGTTAAGAACCTCCACTCTCAGCTTTCTGGATGGACTGCAGGTATTTGATTATATCTCCTCCATTGAGGAGACACCCCTGAATGATTAAAATTCCTGGTTCTCTTAGGCTTTCTCTATGAGTACAAGGCCCTCATGTCCTCTATAATTTTTATGTTGGTGTCATCAATAACATTGCTACATATTTGTTGCCATAAGTCAGTGAAAAGAAAACATCTAAATAAATTAGTTGTGAGGAGCCTGAGGAGCAGGTGCAAAGAGGGGTGATTTCTGACTCTACCCAGTGTTTATTCTTCTTAGCTAACCACATACAAAATGGAGAAAACCACAAGATCTGGCACAGATCCCTGATATTACTTCCTAAAATTTATGATCCTCTCTTGGGAATGCTACAGAAACAAAATGACACAGTTCAAGACCTTCTCAGACATAAGAAGACAGTTCATCTCATAGTACAATGAATTCATCAAATGGAAAATTAGAACCTGGAGAAATTCTAACCAAGCAGGGGAAAGAGCTTTTTGAGAAAACTTTCAATTCCTTGAAGAAAGAAATTGAGGAAGCTATCAGAAGACAGAAAGATCTCCTATACTTAAGGACTGATAAGATTTACATGCTAAAAAATGGCCATGCTACCAAAAGGAATCTACATATTCAGTGCAATCCCCACCAAAATCCCAACACAATTCTTTACAGACCTTGAAAGAACAATGTTCAACCTCATATAGAAAAACACAAAATCCAGAAAGCTAAAAAAATCCTGTATTATAAAAGAACTTCTGAAGGTATCACCATCCCTGATTTCAAGCTTTACTACAGAGCTATAATAATAAAAACATCATGCTATTGGCATAAAAACAGACGGTTTAATCAAAGGAATTGAATCGAAGTGCTAGAAGTAAATGCACACACCTCTGAACACCCAAATTCTTATAAAGAAGACAGAAATATACAATGGAAGCAAGGATGCCTCCTTCAAAAATGGTGCTGTTCTTACTGGATGTTGGCATGTAGAAGTATTAAAATAGATTAATATCTACTACCCTGTACCAAACTTAAGTTCAAGTGATCAAGGAACTCAACATAAAACCAGATTTCCGAGGGCCTAACTGAAGAGAAGTTAAAGAATAGCCTAGAACTTACTGGTAAAAAAGATAACTTACTAAACAGAAATTCTTAGGACATCTAAATAGCTGAGCACAAAAGGACTGAACATCAAATGATTCTATTAACATTTTTAACCATTTTTCCATTCTTATTTGGGCCCCAAACAGGTTTACTATGTCCCAAATCAGCAGGAAGTCATTTTAAGAGAACAACGTCCTATCCCCAGAAGGTGGGGAGGGTGTTACCCCCCCCTTTGGTTATTTGACAGATAATAGAAAATTTTGCTATTTAGGGGAAAAGACTACAAGCTGTTAAATTGTCTTGTTATATCGGTTTTGGAGGTTAGATCCAGGGACTTCTCTCTTTTTCTTTTCTGTATCCTTCTTTCTCTCCTATGTAGGAGTGAACAGACGAGAAAAATGGGACATAGACATAGTATAGGAAAGATCAAGAAAAAAGGACAGATCATTGAATATGGCCTTATACCTTTGTATACTGATACAAAATTAATATTATATTTGGCTAAATTGGTATTGATCATTGTATATTAATGCAAAATTAAGATTGTATATGGCTATATCGGTATTTATCTTTGTATATTGATACAAAATTAAGATTATATTTGGCCACAATGGTATTGACCCTTGTATATTGATGTAAAATTAAGATTGTATTGGGCTACATCGGTATTGATCTTTGTATATTGATACAAAATTAAGATTATATTTGGCCACATTGGTATTGATCTTTGTATATTGATACAAAATTAAGGGTAACGCTTCTTAAAGGTATTGTTCGTAGTAATACTTAAAATGAAGTGTCAAGTTTTGACCTCTTGCTACCAACCGACATAAACTGTTTAGGATAATTAAGAAACAGAAACTAATAGTCATGAAAATGTGTCATTTTGTTAGTTACTATGACAGTCTATCACAGTTATTTTCTAAGCTACTCAGAAATCAAGTTGCTAAGAGACAAGCAATATTTGCTTATCTAAATATAAGAGATAGATAGGGCATCTTCAAAAACCTCAAGAGATCTGCAGAATATGGCATTCAAAGATGTTTTCTTAACTTAAGATTTTTTTGATATCGAGACATGTCAGCTCCTGACAGCACCCCCTATATTACTCCAAGTAGAAGATGAGCATCGAAGAATCTCCAGTGGGAGATGATTAAATTGGTGGTAAGCCTTTCTCTTGGCAAGAAAAACCACTTGCTTCAACTGTAGACAGACTTCTGTCCAAAAAGGACAAAACTTGGAAGCAGGTAAGTCGACAGCCTAGCTCTGCCATGACAGGGTAGGTAAGTCCTTCATAATTCCTGCTCTACAACCAATGTCTGTCAGAGAAATGGGGCCAAATGGCTGAAGATTGATGCTGTAATGTATGGAGAGAAAATGGGAACTGTCCAGGCAGCCACTGGTATGTCATTTTTTAGGTTTGGAAGCTGCAGGCCCTGCACTTCCTATATAATCAGATATATTTATCCCTCTCAGGTCTCTGAGGTGGTTGAAGAATAGATATATAGAGTCTCATAGTTAAATTTTGAGTTGTTTAGGAATCAAGAGGGTGTTCTGGATCTAAGAAGATATTTTTAAAATTATGAGGCAAGTTAGTATGAAAGCTGAGTTAGATATAGAACTTTAAACTCATGGAGATGTTTAGATAGTAGAATGTTAAAGTCAGGTGCCAAATACATATGGACTGGACATTGGGAATGTATGCTAAGCCATATAACTCTTATAATCGTGGCCTATTTATTTCTGTTGTTTTGTATTGTATTTATAGTTATAAGAAAAAGAACCATTATTTGGACTGAAAGGGAGAGCTGTTGGGGGGAAAAATAAATACCTTAAACTAAAAAAAAAAAAAAAGAAGGGAAGAGGATGGTGGGGCTGAGGGGGAGGAGGGTGGAAGGGTGGGACTGGAGGGGGGAGTAGGGAGGGGATTGTGATTGAGATGTAACTTGAAGACATAAAAAATAAATTATTAAAAAAATCGGTATGAGACATTAAAGTCTAGAGTGTTCACATAAAAAAAAAAAGAGAGACACAATGACCAAGACAATTCTTCTAAAAGACAGTATTTAATTGGGACCTTTTACATAATAAGTTACACTGTCAGAGGTTCAGTCCATTATCATCATGGCAGTAAGCATGGGCCTGTGCAGGCAGACAGGGGGCTTTGGGAGCCAAGAGTTTTATATCTTGATCCAAAGGCAGCCAGGGGGAGATTGGCTTCTGCAGGCAGTAAGGAAGAGGCTTTCATTTCATTCCTATGCAGGAGCACAGGAAACCTCAAAGCCCAGCCTCAGAATGAAAAACTTCCTCCAAAAAGGCCACACCTACTCTAAATAAAACACATCTCCTAATATTGCCACTCGCAGTGGTCCAAGCATTCAAACACATGAATATGTGGGACACAAACCTGTTTAAACAATGACATTCCACTCCCTGCTCCCCATAGGTTCAGAGCCATAACATAATACAAGTATATTTGGACCAACTTCAAAAGTCCCCATAGTCTATCACAGTCTCATCAATGTCTAAATTTCCAAACTTCAAATTATCTCCTGAGATTCATGTAATCTCTTAACTGTAATCCCCTATAAAATATAAATCAAAAAGCAAACCATATACTTCCAACATCACAGAATATACATTACTATTCAAAAATGTCATAGTGAGGAAATATTGTTTCACAGCAAGACCAAAAACCATCCAGGCAAACTCCAAACTCTGCATCTTGATGTCTGCTGTACAACTCCTTTCAGCTTTCTTGACTGCAACACAATTCTTTCTTTTGTGCTGGTTCCATTCCCTGTTAGCAGCTTTTCTCTGCATGTATCACATGAATGTGGCATTTCTTAACATCCTGGGGTATCCAAGGCAATTTCAACTTAACAGGTTCTTGTCCCAATATCTAGGATCATGTATGGTCCTCTGGGCTTCTCCTAAGGGCTTGTCTCAATTCTCTCTTTCTATCCTCTGCATCACTCCAGGCTCTGGCCGATTCAATGCCACTCCACTGCTGCGGCTGTTCTTGGTAGTCATTCTATGGTACTGGCATCTCCAATATGCTGGGATCTTCTACTGCAAGGAGGCTACACATCTCCAATAGCCTCTCATAGACTCTCCTCATGTTTCCAAGCTCCAACTACTTTGCATGACACCTTCCACCCTGAGCCATCAGCTTCCCTTGAAGCTGTATCTTCAAAAATTTTACTTTTCACCAATTTATAAGAATTACAAGGTGAGGCTCTGCACTATGATATAAATATCTCCTGCATTGTTAGAAAATAGAACTTCTGTTGGACCACACTTCCAGAGTTAACAATACACCTTGAGGTAACTTAAGACCTGCACTACAAGAAAAGTTTCAATTTGCCAGATGTTGTTTATTTGAATTTTACTGGTCAAAGACATATTGTAATTTATTCCCAGATACTCAAACAAAAATTCCAGTCTCTCAGAGTCCAGAGATATTTTTCTCATAATGCCTTATATCAGTTTTTATTTTTTGATTTTCTTCTTGAGTAAGAACCATGACAAAAAGTGGTCACTGGTGAAGGGATTGTCAAGAGATGATATACTGTAGGAGCACCCTAGATCATTGCTTAATTTGATGAGGTCCTTTAGAAAGTCTGACAAAGTCACTATATGGCAGTGAGGAAGAAGCAGGCAGAAAGACACCTAGAATGATTATTTCTAACCAAGACTACATATTAATCTTCTCTGTCACCTCAGGGTCAGGGCAGCTTCCTACTCCACCAGGGTTTCTGATACTCTTGGGATTTGGTTGCAGCCCTGTGAGTCTCTTGCACACTAATAGACCACAGAGTCCCCAGATGTCAGGCTGCTGAGCTCTATGTAGGCTGTGCTGGAGGATGTGTCTGCAGTCAGCATGGCCTTGCCCTGGAAGTTCTGAATATAGTCAGTATTACCACTTCCAGGAACAATCCATCCAATCCACTTCAGTCCCTTTCCAGGGCTCTGCTTCACCCAGTGCATAGCAGAGCTGGTGACGGTGTAGCCAGAAGCCTTTCAGGACACCTTCATGAGGCCCCAGATCTCCCCAGATCAGCCCCAGACTGCTGCAGATGGAACTGAGAGTGGACACCTGTGGGGAAAAAGGAAGAGTAGATGTCATTGTCACCTGAAAATACGGATCCTCCTCAAGTCTAAAACTTGAGATCTTCTTACCTACGGCTGTGGCTGTTGCCAATAGAAAGAGGATCCAGTTCCATCCCATGGTGACAGCCACAGTGTTCAGTGACTATGGAGAGGACACTGATCATTCATAGTTGTGGGGTGTGTATGTAACAACTATACACTCATGTGATTTGAATATTCATGAGCAGTGCACTGCTTAATTAACCTCCTAGTCCAGAATGAGAAGAAAGAGGTAGAGGACACCTGGGTAAGCCATCAGGATGCTGAGGTCCAGGTCCTAATCTTCTCTGAGGAAATGCATCCAACTCCCCTTTCCTGACCCCTGTGCAGATGTTGTGGATGTCACATCAGGGCCTAAGCTCTTAATAGATTTTGGGCCTGAGACAAGTGCTCCACTTATGACAAAATCATCAAATTGATTTACAGGTTGTGGATGTGATGATAATAGTGACTGGTGAATGGTGAATTTCAAAACCCAAAAAATTACAGGAATTTACATCCTCTTTCAGGGACATAAAATTAATACCTGCCTTTATGGGAGGCTACATAGTAAAAACTCACCAAAATGACCAAAAGGGCGCATACCTCAGAAATATTAGCTCACCAAAGTCCATTGCTGCATTATCTGCAATAACTGGATTACGGAAATGAGATACATTTCTGTCAGAAGATGATGGCTTCAGGTAGACATGATTATATACTAAACACAACAGAAATATTTCATTTAAAGAATAAGGAAATTATATCACATTTAGGAAAATGAATGCAGGTGTTGATAACTATCAAAGAAGACATCTCAGAAGTGCAGATGTTATATGAGTCATTAATAGCTCTTATACATTTCATTTTTACACACCATTATGTATATCAATACATTACAATGTGTAAATGTAAGTTTTCAGTAATAAAGATAAAAATAGGAGAATTGAGAAACAAGAGGAGAGATTAAGGAGAACATATGCAGTGTGCAATATTCATTTACATGAAAATTCTAGACATGTAAAATTTGATCTTTATTTTTCAGGATGATTTTACTCTTCCTTTGTAATTTTCATGCATATATGAAATATATTATGACATATCTACCCCACTGTTTCACTCTGGCTCTATTTGGACCTCCAGTAAATGTCTCTGCCAACTTCCTAACCTTTTTTGTTTCATTTACTAATAACCCAGTGAGTCTAATCAATGCTATATGTACACACATAATGCGGCATTCACTAGTACATAAGGAACATCTAGAAACATTTCAAAGGAAAGAGATAATATTTTCCTCTTCAGTCATCAAATGTCAATAGATCCAACATTTGGTGTGGGTCCTCAAGAGTCCCTTCCTATCATGTTGTAATAGTTTTTAAAAGTTGCTACACTTGGTTTAGTGGTGAGACCAGGGCAGAAATGAACCAACTTATTAAATTCAATTCTCATTTCTACCATGAGGATCCAAGCAATCAAAATCATAAGCTTACAAGTACACACCTTTACCTGCTCAGCTAATTCAGAAGCTCCCATGCTGTAACACTGACTTCCTTGATTTGTGCAGGTCTTCTGCTGGAAACTACAGCTGCTGAGAGTTCAAGTGTGCAATGTTCCTGTCAGTCCTGAGATGGTGTGTTAACTCTATCCATGACATTATAGATCTTACTTTCTTCCCAATCCCTCTTTTGTGATGGTCCTTATGCTTCTCAGGGAGGTTGGTATAGATGACTCATCTGTGGCTGAGAACTCTGTCAATCATTCTCAGCACTTTGACCAGTCATGGATGTCTCTGTCAGTCATTACACACAGCACACACAAGTTCTGCGATCAAGGCTGAGAGCAGAACTAATCTACCAGGTATGTCCATAAATATTTATAAGGAATTCTGACAACTGGACCATTAGCAAGGCAACTAGGATCTATTAAAGCCTGAGTCATCTCTAGCTATCAGCTTTTAGGTATGCTTGCCTGGAAGGAAATCTTTACTGTGGAGCAGGCCACAAATCCAATATGAAAAAGGTCAGTCACCTCCTACCAGTCAGGCACTAGTGGGTGCATCTCACCTGAAGGCCAACATTGTAGATTGCAAAGTCAGGTGCTGTATAAGATAATTGATCTCTTTTCTCTCCCTGCAGACAGCACAGCCTCTTACAGCACTAGGAAACCCAGCTACCAGGGAGAAAATTCCTGTTAAGTTTTAAGCTTCTTTCCCTAAGGCCTACAAATACAGTCCTTCTTTAACAGTGAAATTCAGATTGAAAGAACTTTATTTTTACCTGAGTAATAATGACTGTAAGCTAGAAAATTGGTTACAGCAAATGTAGGCATGAATGTAGGGAAAGTGTAATCTTTACTCACTGCTGATAAGAGTATAAACTAGTGCTGTGACTTTGGAATTCAGTTTATAGATTTGTCCAAAAATAATAAATAAAATTGTGCTATGTCCCAGCTATATCTCTCCCGAGTATGTACTAAATGACTCTACATCTTTCTACAGAGATACTTGTACATCCATGCTTATTGCTGCTTCATGCACAGCATCTGTGAAATGGTATCAATTGAGAATTATAACAAAGGACAAATAGAAAATTAAAATGTGGTATGTATGGTCAATGTATAGTATATGTATAGGATTACTGCTCAGTTGTAAAACATGAATTATGAATCTACAATTGTGTGGATGGACATGGGGAAATGTGCTGAATGAGGTCACTCAGTTCCATGATGACAAATTCTTCAGGTTTTAACTCATATATGGATTTGAATATTTTGTTTTGTGTGTTTAATTTGTAGAAACCAAGAGACTAGAAATAGGCCATTATGATCTGATGAGTTAAGGCAGAGGATAAGTAAAATGAAGATGACATGAAAGCAGAGAGGGAGGAAACTGGAAACACAGAGCTTCAAACATGAAGTGGAGTTGGGAAATGGAAAGAATAGGCCCTGCTGTCGAATAGACCAAAATTAAGCTTTGTAAGGAAAGTTCTTGAAATAGGAGTAAAAATAAAACTAGATATAGAATGCATGTGACATGAGAAATCAAAGTGAGGATACCAGGAATAAAGAAAAATGCATTGTGGGGTAAAAGAGAAACAATTACAATTTTATTTTTATAAAAAATGTCTGGAAATAGTAAACAATTCTGAGTTGCCTAGTTTTACATTTTTAATTTTCTTTGTGTTGATGGAATAAGTGTGTGTTCAGATTATGGTGTTTGAAAATAGATCTGAAGATACAGCATTTTATCAAAAATAATGAATTTAAGAAAAGTAGATGAAAAAGTGTTGATATACAGATAAGGCTTGTAGTTTATGGATTTATATTTTGTCAGAGGTCTGGTTCTGATAATGCTCTATGTCTTTGTGTGAAATATGCTTGTACAAAGTTGAGTGCAATCACGTGATTGAGCTTTGTGTTTTATTTTAGTGTGTGAACCTTTCAATAGATGTACAGGTGAATAGTGCTGCTCCCAAAAGACACAAGTTATTAAATGAACATCTCAGTCCCAGTCACAGAATAGCTACCTGTGTGTGAAAGGTCACATAGGACCACATGTGCTAAGAACAATATGAGATATGGCCATTACTCTTGTTTGATCACAGTAACTCCATAGCAAGGCCTCAGATCTGAGAAAGAATTTAAATCTGAATGAATTGTAAGAGCCAGAAGGGGTGGATGACTCCAAGGAAACAGTGTCTTCCAGGTACAACAGGACTGATGCACATGAGACCTCACAGAGACTGTGGGTAATGGCATGGAGCCTGAACCAAGCCAGATAAGATCTCCATGTATACAGAGGAACATGGACACAGGCTATCACCCCTAACCAAGGAGTTTCTGCAACTGATAGTCATACAGAGGAAAAATTAGTTTTCTTAGGAGAGTTTAATTCAGTATATGAACCACATTTAAGGGTGGATGTATGCCTAGCAATATCCAATGAAATGACCTCAATGGTATTAAGGTAGATACTATGTTTCATATCACTGTTCATTTCTTTTTGTCTTACATGACTTATTCCTATATATCATGGTTCTAGAGTTGGGTTCTTATGTATTGTAGGTGTGTGGTTATTTCACTTGTTTGCTTTAATTCCTATTTAATATTTTTTCCTATTTGTTTGCCTTCTCCAAATTCTGGAGGATGAAAGGCTGTGTAGTTGGGTGAATGGGAGGGAGGATCTTAGAGGACATGGGGGAGAGGATTTGGTAATCAGAATACATTGTATAGCATTTTTCATTGTACAGGATTGATTTAGCTATTCTGGGTTTTTTTTTTTGTTATTGTTGTTGTTATTCAATATGAAGTTGAGAATTGCTTTTTCCAGGTCTATAAAGAATTGTGGTGGTATTTTGATAGGAATTGCATTGAATCTGTATATTGCTTTTGACAAGATGGCTATTTTTATTATGTTGATCCTACTTATACCTGAGCATGGGAGATCTTTCCATGTTCTGAAGTCCTCTTCAATTTCTTTCTTCAAGGACTTGGAGTTCTTATCATAAAGGACTTTCACTTGTATGGTTAGAGTTACCCCTAGGCACTTTAAATTGTTTATAGCTATTGGGAAGGTTGTTGTTTCCCTAATTTTTTCTCAGCCCATTTATTTGTTGTATAAAGAAGGGCTTCTGATATTTTTGAATTAATTTTGTATCCAGCCACCTTGCTGAAGGTGTTTATTAGCTCTAAGAATTCTCTGGTGAAATTTTGAGGTTGCTTATGTGTACTATCGTATCGTCTGCAAATAGGGATAATTTGACTTCTTTGTTTCCAGTTTGTATCCCCTTGATAAACTTTAGCTCTCTTATTGCTCTAGTAAGAACTTCAAGTACTATGTTGAAGATATGGCAAAAGTAGACATCCTTGTCTTGTCCCTGAGTTTAGAGGAAACGCTTCAAGTTTCTGTCCATTTAATTTGATGTTGGCTACTGGCTTGCTGTATATCGCCTTTATTATTTCTAGGTATGGTCCATGTATGCCCTTTCGCTCCAGGACTTTTTCAAAGAAATTTAATAAGTAAATAAAAACTGAATAAATAAACAAGAAAAAAAAATTTTTAGCTGAATGTCAAACTAGTTTTATTTGGTGAGAGTTTACCTTGATTATGTGAGTCTGGATTTTTTAAAATTTATTTATTTGTTGCTTCAGGTTACATCTCCATCATAATGTCCTCTTTCTACCCATCCCAGTCCTGCCCTCCCACCGTCTACCCCCTAACCTTTCCATCCCACTCCTCTGGAGTGGAGCGTTCCTACATAACAGTCCCCCGCCCCAGTTCAGCAGTCATATGAGGGCCAAGAGCCTCCTCATACACTGGGGGCCTACAAGGCAGTACCACTAGGGAAAAGTAAAACAAGAAAATATTAACCTGTGAAGTGCATAACAAGGAATCTTCACTGTGTTCCAGAATGGAAACTTCCCATGTCAGACAGAGCTGAGGCAGGTCAATTACTAAGACGTTTAGGAAGGAAACCACAGAGGACATGGAGTCCCTACCACATCAACACTATTTCCCTCCTGGGATGTTGGCTCTGCTGTGCCCCTGATGATCCCGAGCTCCCCTACAGGTAGGTTTGTCATGACTTACACTGACATTTCCCTTCTTCCCTTGAGTAGTAACATATCTTTGCAGCTTCAGTGTTCACAGAGCTCAGCTGCAGGAAGAAATGACTCTCACTTGCCTGGAGATCATGGCTGATGTTTAAGAGATTTGTTTTAAGTTGTTTCTATATTACTATGCATGACACTTAGAAAACTAGGCTTCTCCCTTTTAGCTCTAACAGTTCCCACTTGTAATAAGGTGACGGGAGGAAAGATCAGGGACTTTGTGGCCTTCTTCAAACTATGCCTGGGCCAGAGAACCTAAAGCCACAATCAGTTTTATACTCAGATGCAAACCCCTATGTATCCATGTATGAATTCCCAAGACATCCAGATTCAGGAGTCAAGAGAAAGTGAAGGATATGATCACAGATCAATTAACAACCCCAGGACAAATATATTCATATTAAGAAGATAGTAGAATTAGAGTGACTTAATCTGTTTCCCATACTGCATTTGCATGAATTTACAGGAATGAGGGATTGAGGATATCTCTTTGACAAAGACCTTCATGGGTGGAGTATTTGTGTCATTAAAATGTCCTGCAGTTCACACCTCAGTATGGTGGGATGCTGATGGCTATCATGGATGGCAAGGTACAGGAGTCACTAGCTGCTTAAGTCATATGGATTTACATAGACATCATCCTCTTAAAATGTAATCTATTCACAAATTCTGGCCTCTGTGAAATTCTTAGCAGATGATATGACCTTATTCCCCTGAGTTAAACTAATGTGAGGATCACAAAATGTGCTGAATTGATGCAATGTCTATGAAACTGTTCAGGAGATTTCCTTCAATGCATGCACACTTTGATTTGTTTTGCCCCTCTCATCTGACAGGACTCTGCTTACACTGATCATAACTACTCAGCATTTCCTTGAGGAACTGGGCAATATTTGAAGCTTCTCAACACCAGAAATTACCAGAACACCACTTTCATTATTCCTGAGTCCCTCTGCCATGGAGTATTGTATATGAAAACTGAATCACATCTCCTCACTCTGATTCTGTCACAGATTAATACACTGAGCTGTCTTCAGTGATCAGATATCTAACATGAAGGAAGACTAAGTTTAGATATGCTTCTAGAGACTGGAGTGTCCACTCTGTAACCCAACTCTGAAAGAAATTATAGACAAACTCTGTAGCCCACTCCTCTGAAACAATATCATGAATTAGCATCAATAAGTACTAACGAGTGTTCATCAAAGCACCAAGTATGACTGTACACTCATGTTTCCCAAAGATTAAAGGATGTTGTCTTATGTCACTGTGGTCATTGTTGTGCAAGTGGCTTGTGATTACAGGGCAGGAAATTGAGACTGAGGAAGACTATGGATGTAGAATTAGTGATGAATGATTAAACTATTTACTTATCTTTCAAAATTCATAAATGTGGCTGGGCATGGTGGCACATGCCTTTAATCCCACCACTCCAGAGGCAGAGGCAGGTGGATCTCTGTGAGTTCCAGGCTAGTCTGGTCTACAAAGCAAGCCCAAGACAGCCAGAGCTCTGTTAAACAAAGAAAACCAGTCTTGAAAATAAATTATAAATTTGAACTGAATTGATAACTCTATTTTGTTAATTATTGGTCATCTCCTAGGAAATAGACATTCATTTAATATGAGGTCAACCATTTCAAAATATTGACCCAATTATTGTAGATACCTGTACTGACAGTAACAACAATGCAGGAATATATAGGTCAAATTTACTAATTTAAAACTTCCTGCTATATGAATCTTGCATACAGAGGACTAGAAAATTTCTTTATGCAATGAGAATTAATTCTTAGCCCTGTTGCTACTTTCCTCAATACTTAATCACATGTCCCGAGCAAGCCTTCAGTCTACTCTTCCCTGTCCTCTCAACCCTAAGGCACCTTTCTGCTCCTTCGGAGTACTGAGGTACTTCAGATACAAGCTACTGTGACACTGTTCCTTGCACAGTAATAAATGGCAGAGTCCTCAGAAGTCAGCTGCTGGACTCTATATAGGCTGAGTTGGAGATTATGTTTTCAGACAGTGTGACTCTATCTTCTGACTGACGTTTGTTCTGCCAATGCTTGAGAAGATCCATCCAATCCATTCATATCCATGTGCAGGCTTCTGCCTTGCCTAAGTCATATAGGAAATGGGGAAGTTATCTGAGATAAGCCCTTAATGGACACAATTACTGAAGCTCCAGGACTCTTCAGTTTATCCCCAGACTGCTGCAGCTAAACTGAGAGTGAATACCTGTAGAGAGAATGCCATTGTCACATTGTCAGGCTCTGGCTCCCCTCGGGCCTAGGGCTAGAAATGCACTAACCTGCAGTTGCTGCCAGCAGGTAGAGGGAGATCCCATGTCAGTCCATGGTGAGAACCCATTTTCTATTGGACAGTGGACAATATGGTACTGTGTAGTGTGTGAACTTTCTTGTACTTATAGATGTAATCTCTGTAATTTACATGTGAATGAGGAAGGCTGTTCCTTAGATCAAGACGGGAGTCTGTTTGAGACAGAACAGGGAAAAGTTTTCTGTGTTAGTCACTGTAATAGTGAGTTCTGAGTCCTAAACCTGTCTGGGGAAATGAATACACAGTTCCATCCTGGCAACTGTTCAGACAGAGCTCTTCCATCTCACTGAGAATCAATCACCAAATCTGTGTTCATTAATGTGAACCACGCTTCAGTGGTGCATGGGCCACCTGAACCTACTCAGAGTCAGCCACAGCAGTGATGCTGAGAAGGTACATTGACCATCCAGCCCCCATCGGACACTGTCACTGAGCACTGCTGATTACTGCCCATCCCCCACACACATCAGCAGCATCAGGGACAACTCTAATATAAGTTGAGTATTCCTGGGACAATTTCCCCAAAATGTGTCCCATGTTCTGGGGCCCAAATGTCCTTAACTTATGCTGAGAAGAGGTTCATGACATCATTTCCTATCCATGGACAACAGAATTTCTATTTGGCTCTTGGTGACCATATAAGTTGATATCATTCAACAATGAAGCTCTCTAGAATTGTAGCATTCAGACCCA
>CAJQZJ010001511.1:21738520-21768580 GCA_907164525.1 Lophiomys imhausi
TTTAGTAATAAATAAGTGTTAAATAATAACTTAAAAGTTCGTTTTCAGATGTGGGGAAAGTGTAATACTTACTCACTGTTGATGTGAGTGTAAAATAGTGTAGTGAATTTGGAAATCCATTTATAGGTTTCTCAAAAAATAATAAATAAAACTATGTTGTGTCCCAGCTGTGTCACTTCCAACCATCAACTCAATTGACGCTTGCACATCCTTGCTT
Organism: Lophiomys imhausi; assembly: GCA_907164525.1. Classification (NCBI taxonomy): domain Eukaryota; kingdom Metazoa; phylum Chordata; class Mammalia; order Rodentia; family Muridae; genus Lophiomys; species Lophiomys imhausi. The sequence continues at coordinate 21,738,738 of CAJQZJ010001511.1, forward strand.
ATTGCTACTCCATTCACAGAATCTGGGAAATATTATCAATCTAAATTTACAACAAGGAAGAAACAGATAATCACAGTGTGGTATGTGTAATCACTGAATAATATTCTGTTGTAAAACATGAATTATGAATCTATAATTTTGTATACAGACATGGAGAAATGTGCTGGTTGAGGTCACTCAGTTCCATAAAGACAAATTCTTCATGTTTTCACTGAAATATGGTTCCACAATTTGAATATTTTGTTCCCTGTGTTTAATTTGTAGAAGACAAGAGGCTAGAAATGGGCCATTAGGGTCAGACAATTTAAGAGAGAGGATGTGCAAAATGAAAAATGAAAGCAGAGAGGAAGGAAACTGGAAACACAGAGCTTCAAACATGAACTGGAGTTGGGAAAGAATAGGCCCTAGTGTAGAATAAGAATAAACTAAAATTAAGCTTTGTAAGAAAAGTTCTTGAAATACGAGTAAAAATAAAGCTAGATATAAAGTGCACATGGCTCAAAAAATCAATGCAAGGATACTGGGAGTAAAAAAAGTGCATTACAAACTAAAGAGAAATAATTACAATTTTATTTTTATAACAAAATGTCTGGAAATAATGAACAATTCATACTTGCCTAGTTTTACATTTGTGATTTTCTTTGTGTTGATTGAAAAATTGTGTCTCCAGATTATGGTGAAGGAATATAGATCTGCTGACATAGCATTTTTACTAAAAAGTGAGCTATTAAAAGTGTGTGAAAAACTGGTGATACACAGATAAGTCTTCTAGTTTAGTTATTAGCATTGTCTTAGAGGTCTAGGTCTGATCACGCTCTGTAGCTTTGGGTGAGATATGCTTGTATAACACTGAGCACAAGGCACATGGTTGACCTTGGTGTTTTATTTCATGTTGTGAGTCTTTGAACAGATGGACCTGCATGGGTGGACTGTGCTGCTCCCAAAGGCACAAGTTATTATATGAACATCTTTGTGCCAGTCACCGGATAACTACCCATCTGTTAAAGGGCAGAGAGGCCCAAAGGTGCTAAAGACACTCTGAGGAATTACTATTGCTCTTGGTTGCCCACAATAACTCCATTAGAAACCTTACTTCTGGGAAAGAATTTTAAAACTGGATGGATTGTAAGAGCCAGAACGTGTGGCTGACTCCAGTGAAACAGTGTTTTCCATGCACAACAGGACCAATGCCCATATGGACTCACAGAGACCATGACTGCAGGTATGGAGCCTGAAACAAGTCAACCCTGATAAAATTCCTAGGTTAAGAGAGGGACAAATAGGCTCTCACTCAAAACAATAAATTTCTTCAATTGACATTCATTTGCAAAGGAAAATTAGTTTTCTTAATAGACTTTAATTCATTATATAAACCACAATTAAGGGTAGATGTATGCCTAACAGTAGATGGCCAAGAAAAAATGACCTCAATGGTATTATTATAGATAATGTGAATATTCATTTATTTTTATCTTACTTGACCTTTGACTATTTATCATGGTCGAAGAATTGGCTTATTTTTTTTACAAAGCAACAAAAGTTATTTTTATCTTCATATCAACTTTTAAATATAAAATTAAGCTATCTCTTAAATTTTCCCCATTAATTTTTTTTAATTTTTTTTATTTTACAACACAATTGACTCCACCCTCCCTCCTCTCCTCCCAGTCCCACACTCTCACCCACTTCCCCCGTACCCACAACTCTGCCCAGATCAAAATATGTGCTGAATTTGTATAGTGTCTGTGAAACAGTACAGGTGCTTTCCTTCAATGTCTGAACACTTTGATTTCTAGCATTCTCTCTGTATTCTGCATTTTTTGCAGGTATCATCTGGCAGGGCCCTGTTTACATTGATCATAAAATGCCAGCAGTTCCTTTTGGAACTATGCAATATTTGATGCTTCTGAACACAATAAGGTGCCAGAGTACCACATTCAGTATTCCTGAGGAACTGTGCAGAGAGTATTGTTTGTGAAAACTGGCTCACTCTGATTTGGTCACAGATTAATACACCAAGCTCACCAAGCTGTCCTCAGTGGTGAGATATCAAACATGAAGTAAGACCAAGTTTAGAAATGTTTCTGGAGATTTCTGGAGTGTCCACTCTGTGAAATACCTCTAAAGGAAATTACAGACAAACTGCATCCTCTCCTCTGGAACAATGTCATGAATCAGAAACAATAATTATTAAACAGTCTTCAACAAATCACCAAGTATGACCATGATACCAATGTGTCCTGAAATCTGTATGAGTTGGTCCTGTGTCACTGTGGTCAGTATCCATCAAGTGACTTGTGACTACAGGGCAGGGTATTGGAACTGAGGAAGACTGTGAATGTGGAATCTGTGATCAATGGTGAATCTAGGAACCTATTCTTTAATGCAAATAAATGTGAAATGGACTGATAAATCAATTTTCTTAGATAAATTATTCAGCAGCAATATTGGTCATCTCCTAGGAATTAGACATTGATTTAATATGGGATCAAACATTTCTGCTCCAAAATATTGACTCAATTATTGCAGACACCTGTTATGACCATAGCATTAATACAGGAATACATGAGTCAACTTAAATAATTTAAAACTTCCTACTCTTGGCAACTTGCAAACAGATGACCTAGAAAAGTTCCTTATGTGATCAGAATTAGTTCTTAGACCTGTTGCTCCTCTCCTCAGTACTGAACCACAGTTTTCAGGAAAACTTCAAGTCATTCTTCTCTGTCCTCTCAGCCCTAAGGCAGCTTCCAATCCCTTCAGAGTTTCTGACACATGTAGGTGCAGGCTGTGACACTGTGCCTTGCACAGTAATCAATGTCAGCATCCTTATGTCACCTGCTGAGCTCCATGTAGGCTGTGTGGGAGGTTATGTCTGCAGTCAGTGTGGCTCTGTCCTCCAAAAACTGACTGCAGTTTGTTCTGTCAGGGCTTGGGAGGGTGCATTCAAACCATTCACAGTCATGTGCAGGCTTCTGCCTCACCCAACTCATATAGGAAATGGGGAAGCTATCTGACTCAACATTCTTAAAGACACAGTTACTGAAGCTCCAGGACTTCTCAGCTCAGCCCCAGACTGCTGCAGCTGAACTGACAGTGGACACCTGTGGAGAGAATGTCATTGTCACTTCAGGCTATGGGTCCCCTCAGGCCTGGGGCCAGGAATGCACTGACCTGTAGTGGCTGCCATGGTGAGAACCCATGTTCTCCATGAACAGTGGACAAGACGGTACTAATATGGTACTGGGAAGCATGTGGTCACGACTGTATTTACAGATATAATCTTTGTAATTTACATTTGAATGAGTAAGGGTATTCCTTAGATCAAAACAGGAATCTGTTTGAGACAGAACAGGTAAAGGTTTTTGTGTTAGTCAGTGTGATAGTGAGGTTTGAGTCCTAAAATTGTCTGTGGAAATGAATGTCCAGCTCCACCCTCGCACCTGTTCATACAGAACTCTTCCATCCCACTGAGAATAATGTCACCATATCCATGTTCACTAATGTGAACCACACTTCAGTGGTCCATTGACTATATGAACCTACTCAGAATCAACCATAACAGTGATGTTGAGAAGGTGCCTTTTCCATCCTGCCCCCATAAGACACTAGCACAGAGCACTGGAGACTGCTGTACATCCCACACCAGTGATCAGCAGCACCATGATCTAATATAAGCTGAATATTCCTGGGACAATTTCCAAAATTTCCCCATATCCTGGGGCCCAAACATCCTTCACTTATTCTGAGAAGAGATTTATGACATGGTTTCCTATCCATGGGCAAGAGGATTTCAATTTGCCTCTTCGTGACCTCATATACTGATATCTATTAACAATGAAACTGTGCAGTGTTGTTGCATGAAGATCTAACATTTCCACCCTAAAATGGTATATTAATGTATGAATGTTAGCAATAAAATTCACAGATGTTGATGGAATCCCCTCAGTGTACAGCTTTCTTACCCCTTTTGCTACCATCTGCTTCTTTGTGATTGATGGGTCTAAAGTCCACTCTGGTGGTTATGAGAACCACTTATATAAGTTTGTCTATGGGCTCACACACAGTTCCAAACTATAGCTCTTCCTTCTCTCCTCATTATATACCTCGTGTTGTTGAGTGTATATTTCATGAATGGATGGATAGTGAGCTGTGCTGTGGAGGCTTTCCAGGTCTTCATGAACCCCAGTATTTTCTGTAGGTGTTGTTGGATCTAAAATAGCAGTGTCCACTGATGGTAAAGTGAGTTAATAGACAGTACAACTGATGTACACTGTCTACAAGTACTCTACCAGGACAAAACTAAGCACGCTATACAACAAGGGTGACCACCAGGCATTCTCCAGACTATGAGTGATGACAACGCATCACTATAGGTCCATGTTCTGTAAAGGCTTGAGGCTGAAGAACAGGATACTGAGACACACAAGAAACTGAATATGGGACCAGATAATGATTGATATCAAAACTTTCCTCATTTAACATGTACATACATTTATTTGATTAATGAATTCTTTTGAAAAGTAAGTTAATAATACTTTTGACCAATATACAGGAATTATAATTATGTGGTAGTGCATTGTGATACAATATCTCTTGTACTCAAAGGGACTAGAACTTTCTGATGAACCACACAGCCATAGTTCAAAATAAACCTGTGCTCACATAATATTTAAGAACATAAAAAGATGTTTATTTACCCTGATGTTGTTGATTTTCATTTTCTTTATTTTCTTTATTTTTTTATTTCTTCAAGTTACATCTCAATTGCAGTCCCCTCCCTATTCCCCCCCTCCAGTCCCACCCTCCCACCCTCAATCCCCCATCCTCTTCCTTTTTTTTAAGTTTAAGGTATATCTTATTTCCCCCTACAGTTTCCCCTTTCAGTCCAACAAATGGCTCTTTCTCTTATAATAATAAATACAATACAAAACAACAGAGGTAATTAGGCCACAGTTATGAGGGTTCTATGGCTTAGCATACATTTTCAATGTCCAATACATATGTATTTGGCACCTGACTTTAACATTCTACTATCTAACCATCTCCAAGAGTTTAAAGTTCTATATCTAACTCAACATTCATACTAACTTGTAACACTATTTTAAAAGAGTCTTCATAGGTCTATAACACTCTCTTGACTCCTAAACAACTCAAAATTTAATTATGAGATGCTAGCTATCTGTTCTTCAACCACCTCAGAGACCTGAGAGGGATAAATATATCTGATTTTATAGGAAGTACAGGGCCTGCAGCTTCCAAAACTAAGAAACTAAGAAATGACATACCAGTGACTGCCTGGACAGTTCCCATTTTCTCTCCATACATTACAGCATCGATCTTCAGTCATTTGGCCTGTTTCTCTGGCAGACATTGATTGTAGAGCAAGGGTTATGAAGGACTTGCCTACCCTTTCTTGGCAGAGCTAGGCTGTCGATTTCCCTGCTTCCAAGTTTTGTCCTTTTTGGACAGCATTCTATCTACAGTTGAGGCAAGGGGCTTTTCCTACCAAGAGATAGACTTGAGACTAATTCAATCATTTCCCACTGGAGATTCTTCGATGCTCATCTTCCGCTTGGGGTAGAATAGGGGGTGCTGTCAGGAGTTGATATGTCTCGATATAAAAAAAATCTAAAGTTACAAAAACATCTTTGAATGCGATATTCTGCAGATCTCTTGAGGTTTTTGAAGAAGTCCTATCTATCTCTTATATTAGGATAAGCAGATGTTGCTTGTCTCTTGGCAACTTTATTTCTGATTAGCTTAGAAAATAGCTATAATAGGCTGTCATAGTACCTAACAAAATGATTGGCTTGCATAACTATTCGTTTGCATTTCTTAATTATCCTAAACAGTTTATGACATTTAGTAGTAAAAGGCCGAAACATCACATTTCATTTTTTTCTTTACCTCCTAACCCTTCCATCCCATTTCTCTGCGGTGGGGTGTCCTCATATAACAGTCCCTCATCTCAGTTGAGAGGTCGTATGAGGGCCAAGAGCCTCCTCATTCATTGGGGGTCTACGAGGCAGTACCACCAGTGAAAAGTGTCTCATTGCCAAGGAGAGAGAACTAAAAAACAAACAAACAAATAAGCAGACACACAGATAAAAAAGAATAAAAAATAGAAAAAACTATATAAAATATATAATAAATAAATAAATATTAAAAAAGATCTATGTCCAAGTTCCCTTCAGTGTGTTAGTTGTAGTATCGATACTTTCTATTATATAGCTAAAATCCTACTATAAGTGAATAGATGCCATATGCATCCTTCTGAGTCTGGGATAGCACACTTAGTATGAGCTTTTCTAGTTCCATCCATTTGGCTGCAAATTGCATAATTTCATTGTTCCTGGTAGCTGAATAATATTCCATTGTGTAGATGTACCACAGTTTTTTAACCCATTCTTCGGTTGAGGGACATCTGGGTTGTTTCCAGATTCTAGCTATTACAAATAAGGCTGCTATAAACATACCTGAGGAAACTTCCTTATGATTCTGTGAAGAGGCATTTGGGTGTATACCCAGAAGTGGTATGGCTGGGTCCTGAGGCAAAGCTATTCCAACTTTTCTAAGATATCACCAGACTGACCTCCATAGTGGTTGCATATGCCTGCACTCCAACCAGCAATGGAGTAGGGTACCCCTTTCTCCACACCCTCGCCAGCATGTGCTGTCATTTGAGCTTTTGATCTTAGCCATTCTGACAGGTGTGAGATGGAATCTCAGAGTCGTCTTGAGCTGCATTTTTCTGATGATTAAGGATGTTGAGCATTTCTTCAAGTGTCTCTCAGCCATTAGGGATTCCTCCTTTGTGAATTCTCTACTTAGCTCTGTCCCCCATTTTTTGATTGGATTATTTGTTTTCTTGGCATTTAATTTCTTGAGTTCTTTGTAGATTTTGGATATTAGCCCTCTGTCAGATGTGGGGTTGGTGAAGATTTTCTCCGAGTCTGTAGGCTGCCATTTTATTTGAATGACAGTGTCTTTTGCCTTACAGAAGCTTTTCAGTTTCATGAGGTCCCAATATTGATTGTTGATCTCAGGTCCTGAGCTGCTGCTGTTCTGTTCAGGAAGTTGTCGCCTGTGCCAATGAGTTCGAGGGTTTCTCCCACTTTTTCTTCTAGTAGATTTAGTGTGACCGGCCTTATGTTAAGGTCTTTGATCCACTTGGACTTAAGTTTTGTACAAGGTGATAAGTATGGGTCTAATTTCATTATTTTACAAGTGGACATCCAGTTGGACCAGAACCATTTGTTGAAGATGCTGTCCTTCTTCCATTGTGCCATTTTGGCTTCTTTGTCAAAAATTAGGTGGCCATAAGTGTGTGGGTCTATTTCTGGATCTTCAATTCGATTCCACTGATGTACTGGTCTGTTTCTATACCAATACCAGACTGTTTTTACAACTATTGCTTTGTAGTACAGCTTGAAATCTGGGATGGTGATAACTCCAGATTTTTTTTTATTGTACAGGATTGATTTAGCTATTCTGGGCTTTTTGTTGTTCCATATGAAATCGAGAATAGCTCTTTCCAATTTATAAAAAATTGTGTTGGTATTTTGATAAGAATTGCAATGAATCTATATATTGCTTGTGGTAGGATGGCCATTTTTATTATGTTGATCCTACCTATCCATGAGCATGGAAGATCTTTCCATCTTCTAAGGGGCTCTTCCATTTCTTTCTTCAAGGGCTTGAAGTTCTTGTTGTACAGGTCCTTTACTTGCTTGGTTAGAGTTACCCCCAGGTATTTTATGTTGTTTGCGGCTATTGTGAAGGGGTTTGTTTCCCTTATTTCTTCCTCAGCCCATTTGTTTGTTGTATAAAGAAGGACTTCTGATTTTTTTGAATTAATTTTGTATCCAGCCACTTTGCTGAAGGTGTTTATCAGCTGTAAGAGTTCTCTGGTGGAATTTTTGGGGTCGCTTATGTATACTATCATATAGTCTGCAAATAGGGATAATTTGACTTCTTCGTTTCCGATGTTTATCCCTTTGATGTCCTTTCGTTGTCTTATTGCTCTAGCAAGAACTTCAAGTACTATATTGAAGAGATATGGTGAAAGTGGACATCCTTGTCTTGTCCCTGAGTTTAGAGGAAATGCTTCAAGTTTCTCTCCATTTATTTTGATGTTGGCCACTGGCCTGCTGTATATTGCCTTTATTGTTTCTAGGTACAGTCATTGTATGCCTATTCTCTCCAGAACTTTTAGCATGAAGGGGTGTTGGATTTTGTCAAATGCTTTTTTTACATCTAGCGAGATTATCATGTGTTTTTTTCTTTCATCTTGTTTATATGGTAAATGACGTTGATAGACTTTCGTATGATGAACCATCTCTGAATTCCTGGGATGAAGACTACTTTATCACGGTGTATGATACGTTTGATGTGTTCTTGAATTCGGTTTGCTAGTATTTTATTAAGTATTTTTGCATCTATGTTCATGAGGAAGATTGGTCTGAAGTTCTCTTTCTTTGGTGGGTCTTTGTGTGGTTTAGGAATCAGGGTGACTGTGACCTCGTAGGATGAGTTTGGCAATGTTCTTTCAGATTCTATTTGATGAAAGAGTTTGAAAAGTATTGGTGTTAGCTCCTCTTTGAAGGTCCAGTAGAATTATGTGCTAAAGCCATCTGGCCCTGGGCTTTTTTTTTTGTTGGGAGATTTTTAATGACTGTTTCTATTTCCTTGGGGGGTTATAGGGCTGTTTAATCTGTTTATCTGATCTTGATTTAGCTTCAGTAGGTGGAATCTATCAAGAAAAATTGTCCATTTCGCTTAAGTTTTCAAATTTGGTGGAGTATAGATTTTTAAAGTAGGATCCAAATATTCTCTGGATTTCCTCAATGTCTGTTGTTATTTCTCCCTTTTCATTTCTGATTTTGTTGATTTGGGTTTACTCCCTCTGTCTTTTAGTTAATTTGGCTAAGGGTCTGTCTATTTTGTTGATTTTCTCGAAGAACCAACTCTTGGTTTCATTGATTCTTTGTATAGTTCTTTTTGTTTCTAAGTTGTGGATTTCAGCCCTAAGTTTGATGATATCCTGCCTTGTGCTCCTCTTGGGAGTGTTTGCTTCTTTTTTTTTCCAATTCACCCAGTTTAGCTGTTAATTCGCTAATATGAGATGTCACAATTTTCTTTTTGAAGGCACTTAGTGCTATGAACATTCCTCGTAGCACAGCTTTCATTGTGTCCCATAAGTTTGGGAATGTTGTGTCTTCGTTTTCGTTGGATTTTAAGAAGTCTTTGATTTCCTTCTTTATTTCTTCCCTGATCCAATGTTCCTCTAGTAAAGAGTTGTTCAATTTCCATGTGTGTGTAGATTTTCTGTTGATTCTTTTGCTATTGAATTCCAGCTTTATTCCATGGTGGTCTGATAAGATACAAGAGGTTATTTCCATTTTCATGTATCTGTTGAGGCTATCTTTGTGTCCAACTATATGGTCGATCTTGGAGAAGGTTCCATGAGGTGCTGAGAAGAAGGTGTATTCTTTTGTGTTTGGGTGAAACGTTCTGTAGATATCTGTTAGGTCCATTTGGTTCATGATCTCTGTTACACTCATTATTTCTCTGTTTGGCTTCTGTCTTGATGATCTGTCCATAGTTGTGAGTGGGGTGTTGAAATCTCCCACTATTAAAGTGTTTGGATCGATGCACAATTTAAGTTTTAAAAGTGTTTCTTTTATAAATGTAGGTGTCTTTGTATTTGGGGCATAGATGTTCAATATTGAAATGTCCTCTTGGTGGATATTTCCTTTAATGAGTATGTAATGCCCTTCTCTGTATTTTTTTATTAACTTCAATTGGAAGTCTATTTTGTTTGATATTAGGGTGGCTACTCCAGTTTGTTTACTGGGTCCATTTGCTTGGAAAACCTTTTCCCAGCCCTTTAATCTGAGATAGTGTTTATCTTCAATAGTGAGATGTGTTTCTTGTATACAGCAAAAAGATGGGTCTTGTTTATGGATCTGTAAGTCTGTGTCTTTTTATTGGCGAGTGGAGTCCATTGATGTTGATGGATATTAGTGACCAGCGGTTGTTGTTTCCCATTATTTTGGTATAGCTGGTCGTCTTGTGTTTCTTTTTGTTTAGTTGCTGTGGAGGTTTCTATTTCCTCTGTTTTCTTGGGTGTAGTTATCTTCTCTGTGTTGGAATTTTCCTTCTAGGATCTTCTGTAGGGCTGGGTTTGTGGGGAGATACAGTTTGAATTTGATTTTGTCATGGAAGATCTTGTTTTCTCCATCTATGTTGATAGAGAGTTTTGCTGGGTATAGTAGTCTGGCTGGGCACCTATGTTCTCTCAGGGCTTGTAGGACATCTGTTCAGGCCCTTCTAGCTGTTAAAGTTTCTGAGGAGATGTCAGGTGTAATTCTGTTGGGTCTGCCATTGTATGTGACTTGGCCTTTTTCTCTTACAGCTTTTAATATCCTTTCTTTGTTCTCTACATTTGGAGTTTCCATTATTATGTGGTGAGAGGAGTCTCTTTTCTGATCTAATCTGTTTGGTGTTCTGTAAGCCTCTTGGATTTTTACTGGGATCTCTTTCTTTAGGTTTGGGAAGTTTTCTTCTATGATTTTGTTGAAGATATTTCCTGGACCATGGGGTCGGGAGTCTTCTCTTTCCTCTATGCCTATAATTCTTAGGTTCCGTCTTTTCATTGAGTCCTTGATTTCTTGGATACTGTGGGTGAGATATTTTTTAGCTTTCCCATTTTCTTTGGATGTTGTATTGATTTTTTTCATTGATTCTTCCATGCCTGAGATCCTTTCTTCCATCTCTTGAATCCTATTTTTGGTATTCAAATCCATAGTTCCTGTTCTCTTTCCTTGATTCTCCACTTCCATTTTTAACTCTGACTGTGTTTGCTTTATTGTTTCTATTTCCATTTTCATTTTTTGAGTGATTTTATGTGTTTTGTACATTTCCTGCTCCAATTTCCTTGTCTTTCCCTGGAAGTCTTCCATTGCCCTCTCTTTTTCTTGTTCAAGTTGACTCACCTTGTTCTGAAGTTCTGTAATGGTATTTTCCATCGCTTTTGTATGTGCAATTGTGGCTTCTCTGAATTCCTTCATAGATTTAAGTTCTTCTTGGAGGGACTCTATCACTTTCCATAATGTAGAATTGTCATCGTTTTCATGCGTTTCAGCTGTGGTGAGGTGTTTCAGGCTGGATGGAATAGCGTTGCTTTCTTTTGTTGGAGTCATTTCGCTCTGTTTTTTTTTTTTTTTTTGGGTCTGGAGCCTCTGGCCATGTGGAATTTTTTAGCTTTCTTCTGGACTTGGGTCCAAAGGGGGCGCTTTAGTGTAGGAGTCGAGTTGTCTTACTCCACCCCTATAAGGTGAGTCATTCAGCCCATCTCCTAGGTGGAGACCTAACTAATCGGGGGGGGAGGGGGGAGCTGTGTACAAGTAAGCTCTGGTTCCCTGCTGGAAAGGCCAGTACTAGTAAAAAACTCCGATATACAATAGTTTCAAATACCTCGCAGTTTGCCCAGGTTTGGCTTCTGTGGTGGGTAAATCTGTCTTCACCCAAAATAGCCTTGCCGCTCCCACAGCCTGAAAACTGGCCAGTGATGCCACCGCAGTGGGTTGTAATCTGCAGACTGAGGCACTTTCAGCCGAGTCGCACTCACTTCCAAGTTTCGCAACCTTTTGCCAGATAGCTGGATCTTCTGTGCGAGACCTGGGGGTTGCCCAGCAGGGTGGAGATTATCTCTGTCTGGGATCTGAATCTGCCCACTGGGTATTAGATTGGAACTTATCCAGCTTGTCTCTCCTGGTGGGGAATGGGAGGATCCCGATTCCCGGATTTAGCGGCTTCCTTGCATGTCCTAGAGTAGGAGGGAGCATCCTGCCCAGGGAACCCCAGCAGTCCATAGGTAGTTGGGTGAGATCCAGGGGTGGTCGAGCCGTTTGTATAGCTTCCTGCAACACTCACCACCTTGTGACTGTTAACCCCGAAATCAAAATACGTCCGCACAGGCCGCTGCCATCTTGGATCCCGCCCATTTGAATTTTCTTGTTCACATCCATAACACAATTTATTTAAGCTGCTCCAATTAAATTCACAGAGCCTTTGAATCATGTGATATTTTTATCATAATATATCGTTAAAGTTTCCAATTTCGTTGTTTTATTGAGAAAGAAACATGTTAATAGAGGTGGTCACTGGTGAAGAGATTGTCAAGGGATGGTATACTGTAGGAGCACCCTAAATCAGCACCACTTCATTTGTAGATGTCCTTTAGAAAAGTTGACTAAGGCAATATACAGTTGTAAGGAGGAGGCAGACAAGGGTACACTCAAAATTATTATTTTTGACCAAGACTTCAGACTAATCTTCTCTGTAATCTCAGATTCAACAGAGCTTCCTGCTCCTCCAGAGTTTCTGACACACTCAGGATGTGGCTGCAGCACTGTGAGTCTCTTGCACAGTAATAGACCACAGAGTCCTCAGATGTCAGGCTGCTGAGCTCCATATAGGCTGTGCTGGAGGATGTGTCTGCAGTCAGTGCAGCCTTGCCCTAGAATTTCTAAGCATAGTAAGTATTACCATTTTCAGGATTAATATCTCTAATCCACTCTAGGCCCTGTTGGGGCCTCTGCTTCACCCAGCCCATCCAGTAGGTGGTGAAGGTGTAGCCAGAAGCCTTGCTGGACCTGGTGGTGGACACCTGGGGAGAGAAAATCAGAGTAGATGGCATTGTCATCTCAGTCCCTGTCTCCACTTCAGGGTAGGAATTGGAGATCTGCTTACCTATAGATGCTGCTCATAGGATGAGGATCCAGCTCCATCACATGGTGTGAGCCAGAGTGTTCAGTGACTGCGGAGAGGACGTGATAATTAGTAGTTGTGAGTATGGACATCCCTGTATGTAAGTTTATTGCAACACTATCAACATTAACTAAGCCATGGAAATAAAATACATGTCTGTCAGCAGATTGAATCACTCATGTGATCTGCATATTCATGAGCAGTATAGTTCTTAGTTAATGTCCTAGGCCAGCTGGAGAAGATGGAGGTAGAGGACACCTGGGTCAGCCAGTAGGATGCTGAGGTCCAAGTCCTAATCCTCTCTAAGGAAATGCATCCCAGTCCCCTTCCCTGAGCCCTGAGCAGATCCTGTGGATGTCACATCAGGGCCTCAGCTCTCAGTAGATTTCAGGCCTGGGACAGTTGTTCCACATTTTAGCAAAGTTAACAGATAGATTTACAAAAGGGTGTTGTTATAATGATGGTGACTGGAGATTTCAAAATCTTCTATTAGGGGAATTTATAGACTCTTTCATGTACAACCTATTTATACTTGCCTTTAGAGTATATTGTATACAAAAGAGAGGAAGAAAGAAAGAAAGTGAAAGAAAGAAAGAAAGAAAGAAAGAGAGAGAATGAAAGAAAAGGAAAAAAAGAAGAAAGCACAAAAGAAAGTATGAAAGCAAGCAAGTAGGCAAGCAAGAATGAATGAATGAAAGAAGAAAGAAGGAAGGAAGAGAGGGAGGAAGGAAGGGAGGGAAAGGAAGGAAGCTGACCAAATTGGCCTAATTGGAACATACCTCAGAAACATTAGCACATCAAGTTTATTGTAGCACTATCAACAATAACTAAACCATGGAAATAAAATACATGTCTGTCAGCAGATTAATACAAAAGGAAGGCATGATTATATATGCAACACAGTAGAACTCTTTAATCTGAATGAATAAAGAATTTACATAACATTTAGGGAAATCAATGCAGCAGTAGATAATTAAACAGGTCCCCATTAAGCAGTATTAATGGGGACCTGCAGAATTGATCACAGGAGCTTCTGTGTGCTGTGTGTAATGACTGATGTAGACATTCACGACTGGTCAAAGTGCTGAGTATGATTGACAGAGTTCTCAGCCACAGATGAGTCGTCGATATCAACCTCCCTGAGAAGCTCAAGGACCATCAGAAAAGAGGGATTGGAAAGAATGTAATATCCAGAATATGTGGTGGATAGACATGACATACTATCTCAGGACTTGACATGGCCATTGTACACATGAACTTTCAACAGCTATACTTACCAGTGTAAAACCTGAGAAAATCAAGCCAGTCAAAGTTACAGCATTTTGAATTAGCTGAGCAGCTAAAAGTGTCCACGTGTAAGCTTAGCAATATCATTGTGGTTGTTTGGATCCACATGCTAGAATGTGAGAATTGAATTTCATAAATTATACTCGAGATTAACACATCAACCTTGCTACACATGTGCCATACTCTCACCACTAAACAGAGTGTAACAAAATTTAAAATATTTTACAACATAACAGAGAGTGAACTACAAGCTTTGAGTTTATTGGCATTTCATGATTGATGAGGAAAATATTATTACTTTTCTTTATAAGGTTTCTAGTTGTTCTTTTTGTACTAGCAAATGACATACCTAGTATACATAGAGAGCACTGATTAGACTCACTGTGTTACTAGTTAATGAAACAAAAGATGTCAGGAAGCTGGGAGAAAGGCTTACTGGAAGGTTCCAAGGGGACCTAGAGAGACATAGTGGGGATAGATACGATCATAATATATTTCATACATGAATAAAAGTTTCAAAGAATATGCAAAATCATTATGAAAAATAAAAATAGCAACTTTATATATGTTTGGATTTTTATACAAATGAATATTATATACTGTGTATTTCCCCCATAATCTCTACTCTTCCATTTCTTGATGGTCCTATTTTTCCTTTATCATGTTAGACACATTCACTTATGAACTATTATGTATTGACATACATACTTGCATGTAAAAATATAATATCTAAGAAGTACTAATGAGAGACTCACATAATATCTGCATATCTTCACTAATACAGTTAATATATTGGGAAATAGATATCATTGAATCATCTGTGGCTGAATAGTAGTAAATCATTCTCAGCCATTTGTCCAGTCATGAATGACTTCATCAGTCATTACACACAGCATATAGTAGCTTCTGTGATCACCACTGAGAGTGGCACTGATCTATGGTTTAATCATAAACATTATAAGACACTTTGACAGCATGACCATTAGCAAAACAAATAGGGTCTACTAAGGCCTGTGCCATCTCTAGCTATGGAATTTAGAGCATGTTTCCCTGGGATGAAGTCTTTCCTATGTACCAGAACACAAATCCCACTAGAAAGCAGTTGGTCACTATGTATCAGTAGTCACTAGTGAGGACATCATACTTGAAGGCTGATGTTGTAGTCTGTAAGGTCAGCTATTGTATAAAAACACTAAAAACTTTTCTCTCCCTGCAGGATGCACACCACCTTTCTGTGCTAGAAAACAAGCCAGCAAGGAGAATTTCATGTTTAGTTCCAGCTTGGCTTCTCTACGTCATGCAAGTAAAGTCCATAGCTATCAAAAAATTCTGATTAAAACTACTTTAATGTTCCATTGTCACCTCAAGGAGAATGACAAAATGCAAGAAAACAAAATAAAACAAATGCAGGCATGGATGTGGGAAAAGTTTTATCCTTACTCACTGTTGATGTGAGTGTAAAGTAGTGTAGTGAATTAGGAAATCCATTTACAGGTTTTTCAAAAAAAAATAAATAAAACTATGCTGTGTCCCAGCTATATCACACCCAACAATGTACTATTGACACTACATCTTGTTACAGGGACACTTGCACATCCTTGTTTATTGCTGCTCCATTCACAGCATCTGGGAAATGGTATCCATCGAGAATTACAATGAAGGACAAACAGATAATCACAGTGTGGTATATGTAGACAATGGAATACTACTCAGTTGTAAAACATGAATTATGAATCTATACTTGTGTGGATGGACATGGAAAAATGTGCTGAATGAGGTCACTCAGGTCCATAATGACAAACTCTTCATGTTCTCACTCATATATGGTTCCACAATCTGAATATTTTGTTTTGTGTGTTTAATCTGTGGAAACCAAGAGAATAGAAATGGGCATTATGGTCAGACAAATTGAGAGAGAGGATATGTAAAAGGAAAAAAAAAGGAAAGGGGGGGGGGGGACTGGAAATACAGAGCTTCAAACATGAAGTGGAGTTGGGAAATGGAGAGAATAGGCCCTGGTGTAGAAGGAGAACCAAAATTAAGAGTTAGAAGAAAAATTCTTGTAATATGGGATAAAAATAAAACTAGGTATAGAATGCGTATGACTTGAAAAATCAAAGTGAGGATACTGGGAATAAAGAAAAGAATATTACAAATTAAAGAGAAACAGTTTCAATTTTATTTTTATAACAAAATGTATAGAAATAATGAACAATTCATAGTTGCCTAGTTTCAAATTTGTGATTTTCTTTGTGTAGATGGAATAATTTTATGTTCATGTTATGGTGTTTGAGTATGGATTGCTGTTACAACATTTTTTCAAAAATAATAAATTCAAAGAAGGTATATGAAAAACTGGTGATATACAGATAACATTTGTAGTTTAGTTATGAGCATTGTCTCAGAGTTCTGCTTCTGACCATGCTCTATGACTTTGTGTGATATATGCTTATATAAAGGTCAGTAGAAAGCACATGGATGATCTTTGAATTTTTTAACTTATGAGGATTTCAACAGATGTACTTGGTTGGGTATACAGTGCTGCACTCAAAAGACAAAAGTTATTAAATGAGCATCTCAGTGCCAGCCACAGGATTACTACCTATGTGTTAAAGGTCAGAGAGGCCCTCAGGAGTTGAAGACACTCTGGGGTATTGCCATTGTTCTTGGTCGCCCACAATAACTCCATAATAAACCTCACTTCTGAGAAAGAATTTTAAAACTGGATGGATTGTAAGAGCCAGATGGGTAGATGACTCCAAGGAAACAGTGTCTTCCATGCACAACAGGACCGATGCCCATAAGGACTCACAGAGACCATGGCTGCAGGCATGAGGTCTGAACCAAGTCAACCCAGATAAGATTCCCAGGTTGAGGGAGGAAAAAACAGGCTCTGACCATAAACAATAAGTTTCTTCAAATGACACTCATTTGCAAAGGAAGTTAGTTTTCTTAATAGCATTTAAGTCAGTATATTAGCCACACTTAAAGGTAGATGTATGCCTAGCATTACAGGGCCAAGACAAAGTGACCTCAATGGTATTATTATGGATAATATGACTGTATCTTATTTGACCTTTGCCCATCTCTCATGGTTCCAGAGTTGAGGTTTTTCTTTTCCCTTTTTGTTTGCACAGCAAGAAAAATTCTTTTTTACTCCAATATAACTTTTAACTATAAAATTAAGTTTTGTTTAATTTTTTCCATTAATTCATTTTTTTGTTTATTTTACAACCCAACTGACTTCTTGACCTAGCAACACACTTCCACCCACTTCCACCACACCACTCACCCTGTGTGGATCACAATATGTTTTGAACTGATGCAATGTCTTTGAAACTGTGCAGAAGTTTTCCTTCAATTAGGACACATTTTGATTCCTTGCATCCTCTCATTCACTCTTTGCTCTTCATTTTTTGCCTTTCTCATCTGGCAGGACCTGTTTACATTGATCATAAATACTTAGAGATCCTTTTGGAACTATGCAATATTGGAAGCTTCTCAATACCAGAAATGACCAGAGCACCACTTTCAGTATTCGTGAGCTCCTCTGCAGTGAGTATTGTATGTGAAAATTGACTCACATATCCTCATTCTGATTCTCTAACAGATTAATACACCAAGGTGTCCTAAGTGGTCAGATATCTAAGATGAAGGAAGACCCAGTTTACATATGTTTCTGGAGATCTCTGGAGTGTCCACTCTGTAACATACCTCTAATGGAATTTACAGACAAGCTTTGGAACAATATCATGAATCAGAAAAAATAATTATTAAACAGCTTTCAGCAAAACACCAAGTATGACCATGACACCCATTTGTCCAAAAACCTTTAGGAGATAATTCTGTGTCACTGTGGTCAGTGTTCAGCAAATGACTTGTGATTATAGAGCAGGATATTGGGACTAAGGAAGATGACTATGAATATGGAAATAATGATCAATGGTGAATCTTTGCACTTCTCCTAACAAGCTCAGAAATGTGAACTGGATTTATAAATAAATTTTCTTTTTTTAATTGCTTCAGGTTACACCTCCATCATAGTGTCCTCTTTCCACCCTTCCCTGTCCCGCCCTCCCATCCTATACCCCCTATCCCTTCCATCACACTCCTCTGGAGTGGAGTCCCTACATAACAGTCCCCTGCTCAGGTTCAGCAGTTATATGAGGGCCAAGAGCCTCCTCATACACTGAGGGCATATAAGGAAGCACCACTAGGGCCAACTGTCTCACTGATAGGATAAAAAGTCTATGTTCATGTTCCCTTTGGTGCATTCGTTGTAGTATAGTTATTCTGTATTATATGGCTAAAATTCGACTACAAGTGAATAGATGCCATGGGCATCCTTCTGAGTTGGGTTAGCTCACTCAGGATTAGCTTCTCTAGTTCCATCCATTTGGCTGCAAATTGCATGATTTTGTTGTTTCTGATAGCTGAGTAGTATTCAATTGTGTATATGTACCACAGTTTTTTATTCCATTCTTCGGTTTAGGGACATCTAGGTTGTTTCCAGTTTCTAGCTATTACAAATAAGGCTGCTATGAACATAGATGAGAAAACTTCCTTGTGATTCAGTGAGGATTATTTGGTTTCTTGGCATTTAATTTCTTGAGTTGTTTGTAATTATCCAGCAGCAATATTGGTCATCTCCTAGGAATTAGACATTGATTTAATATGTGATCAAACATTTCTGCTCAGTGTATTGACTCAATTATTGTAGACACTTGTAATGACAATAGCATCAATATGGGAATACATGGGTCATATTAAAAAAAATTAAACTTCCTGCTCTCTGAATGTTGCATACAGATGACTAGAAATTTTCCTTATGCGATGAGAATTACTTCTTATTCCTGTTGCTACTTTCCTCAATACTTAACCACAAGTTTTCAGGAAGCCTTCAGGGTAATCTTCCCTGTCTTCTCAGCATGAATACACATTCCAGTCCCTTCAGAGTTTCTGACACATTTCTGTGGAAATGAATGCCGAATTCCAACCTGGCATTTGTTCGGACAGAGCTCTTGCATCCCTCTGAGAATAACGTCACCACATCCATGATCATTAATATGAACCACATTTCAGTGGTCCATGGGCCACCTGAATCTACTCAGAATCAGCCATAACAGTAATGCTGAGTGGGGGAAATGACCATCCTGCCCCCATCAGACACTAGCACAAAGCATTGGAAACTGCTGTCCATCCCACACCAGTAATCAGCAACACCATGGAACCAGTGATTCCTGAGTATTCCTGGACAATTTACCCCAAAATGTTTCAAATGTACTGGGGCCCAAATATTCATAACTTATGCTGAGAAGAGATTCATGGCATAGCTTTCTATCCAGGGACAATAGGATTCCAATTTGGCTCTTGGAGACCTCATATGTTGGTATCCTTTAACAATGAAGCTCTCGAGTTTTGTTAGCATGGGGATCTAATGTTTCCACCACACATTGGTCTCTGAAGGTGTTGATGTTGGCAATGGAATTCACAGGTGTTGATGGACTCCTATCAGTGCACAACTTCCTCATCTGCTTCTACTGCCATCTACTTCATAGGGATTGGTGGTTCTACAGTGCCCCCTGCTGGTTCTGAAAACCTCTTATATAAGTTTGTCTGTGGGGTCACACACAGTCCCCAGCTATGCCTCATTTTCTTTCTTCTTTATGTACCTGGTGATCTTGAGTGTATATTTCATGAATGGATTGTGAGCTGTGACTCAGCTGCTTTCCAGGTCTCGATGAAACCCAGTATTTTCTCTGGGTGTTGTTGGATCTAGCTATAGCAGTGACCACTGATGGTACAGTGAGTTTATAGATAGTACACCTGATGAACACTGTCTACAAGTACTCTACCAAGCAAAAACTAAGCACTCTGTACAGCAAGGGTGACCACGAGGCATACAACAGACTGTGAGCAATTATGCTGCATCAGTCCAGGTCCATGTTCTGTAAAGGCTTGAGGCTGAAGTGCAGGATATTGAGACCCAGAGGGATGTAAATATAGAACCAGAGAATAATGTGAAATCCCAGAGTTTACCTCATTTAACATGCAAATACATTGATTTGATTAATTAGTTTTCTGAAAAGTAATTTAAGAATAATTTTGACCAGCATACAGAAATTATAATTATGTGGCAATGCATTTTGATATAATATCTCTTATTTCAAAGAGACTGGAACATCTGCTGGATGACACACCCAGAGTTAACAAAACACCTGAGGTCACATAATATGTAAGACCATGAAAGGATGTTTATTTACCCAGATGTTGCTGAGTTGAATTTTACTGTTCACATTCATGTTATAGTTTATTTAAAACTAGTCTAATTAAACTCTCAGAGTCTTAGAATGTAGTGACATTTTTACCAGAATGCGTCATCACAGTTTCCATTTTCATTGTTTTATGGAGTTAGAAGCATATCAATGCAGGTGGTCACTGGTGAAGAGATTCTCAAGGTGGGACATACTGTAGAAACACCCTAAATCAGGCACCACTTTATTTGCAGATGTCCTTTAGAAAAATTGACAAAGGCATATACTCTTGTGAGGAGAAGGCAGACCCAGGGACACTCAGAATTATTATTATTGAGCATGTTATCAGACCAATCTTCTCTGTCATCTCAGTCCCAGGGAAGCTTCCTGCTCCTCCAGGTTTCTGACACACTCAGGATGTGGTTGCAGCACTGTGTGTCTTGCACAGTAATAGACCGCAGAGTCCTCAGATGTCAGGCTTCTGAGCTCCATGTAGGCTGTGCTGGAGGACGTGTCTGCAGTCAGTGTGGCCTTGCCCTTGAACTTCTGATTGTAGTTAGTACTACCACTTCCAGGATAAATCTCTCCAATCCACTCCAGCCCCTGTCCAGGCCTCTGCTTCACCCACTGCATCCAGTAGCTGGTGAAGGTGTAGCCAGAAGCCTTGCAGGACACCTTCACTGAGGACCCAGGCTTCATTAGCTCAGGCCCAGACTGCTCCAGCTGGACCTCAGAGTGGACTCCTGTGGAGAGAAAAGCAGAATGGATGGCATTGTCACCTGAATGTATGGATACTCCTCAAGTCTGAAACTTGAGATCTTCTTACCTATGACTGCTGCCAATAGAAAGAGGATCCAGTTCCATTCCATGGTGACAGCCACAGTGTTCACTGATTATGAAGCAGACACTGATCTTATGTAGTTGTGGGGTGTAGACATCTCTGTATGTAACAGCCATACACTCATATGATTTGCATATTCATGAGCAGTGTACTTCTTAGATAAGGACCTAGTCCAGTTGGAGAAGAAAGAGGTAGAGGACACCTGGGTTAGTCAGAAGGATGCTGATGTACAAGTCTAAATCATCTCTGAGGAAATGGATCCCACTTCCCTTCCCTGAGAGCTCTGCAGATGCTGTGGATGAAACATCAGGGCCTCAGTTCTCAGTAGATTTCAGGTCTGGGACAAGTGCTTTACTTGTGACAGGGCTTTCAGAGTGATTTACAAGTGCTAGTTGTGGTGATAATGGTGACTTGAAAACTGCTAAATTATGAAAAATTACACCCTATTTTAGAAACATAAAATTAATACTTGCCTTTACAGCAGGTAGAATACCAAAAACTAACCAAACTGACCATAAGGCAACATACATCAGAAATAGTAATATACTAAAGTTTATTGCAGCAATATCTACAATAACTACATTGTGGAAATAAAATACATGTCTGTCAGAGATGATTACACCAGAATGACATGCTTATATACACATCACAACAAAAATATTATCATCTAAAGAATAAGCAAATTACATCACATTTACAAAATCGATGCAACTGTATATATCTGTATTAATTAAAACCATCTGGAAAGTGCAGACTTCATATGAGTCTCTCATTAATAGTTCTTAGACATTGCATTTTTTAGGTACAATTATGTATGTCAATGCATATAAGGTATAAGTGAAATTTTCTATCATAATAAAGCAAACATAGGAAGGTCAAGAAAGGGAAGAGTAATATTACAGATAAAATATTCAGAAGGTGCAATATTCATTTACATGAAAATCCTAAAAATATGTAAAATTTTTATTTTTCAGGATGATTTTTCTTTTTCTTAGAAATTTTCAATGTACTAAATATATTATGATCATGTCTACCCCACTATGTTTCTCTGGCTCTTCTGGAGACCTTCCAATAAGTCTCTCTCCCAAATTCCTAACCTTTTTGTTTCATTAACTAATAACACGGTGAGTCTTGTACATACATAGTGTGTGTAATTCACTAGTACATAAGAAACATCTTGAAACTGTCCAAAGAAAATTGATGTTTTCCTCAGTAATCATCAAATGCCTATGGTTCCAAAGCATGCTGTGGACCCACAGGATCCCTTCCCTGTCATGATGTAAAAATCACTACACTTTGTTTAGTGGTGAGTGCAGGCAGAAATGTACCAAGTGCATGTAAGAATCATCAAGTGTTGCAGGATATTTGATCACATTGTGAATACTGAGATTGTGAATCAGAAAATCTGTTTCTAATTGTGGCATGGACATGCCTGGACCTTTGATCCTAGAGCTTTTGTTTACTATAAACAAGGACTTGTGGTGTGGCTCAGCCATAGGAGACCCCTTTAATCCAAAAACTAAATAAAGTCAACCATAGGTCAAGAGAAGGAGAAAGTAATCAGCTGAAGAGGAGTAAACAGAAGGGAGGGACATTGAGTTGGGGGTATTTAAGACAGCATGGAGAAGGAAAAAAGGATTTTTCCTTCTGGAATGTCAGTTGAGTAAGGTCAGCTGAGTGACCCAGCAGGCATTTTCCTTCTGGAGCATGAGCTGAAGAGGAAGGTTTTTTTTTTTTTTTTTTTTTCCTTCTGGGATGTAAGTGGAGTAGGAAGGTAATATAAATGCTTTCTCTGCCTCTCTTTCCTGGCAGATTTTCATCCCAGTATCTGCCTCCTGAATATTCATTGATAAAATCACATGATGGGATTTTAGTTTACTAATAACATTTTGGTGCCCCACACTGAACACCCTGTGTAAAAGTAAACTTTGTTTGCCTGTGGTAATCGTTGTCTCCAAGACTGACTACCCCTATCTGCTAACCTAGGCCTAGTCCTGAAAGCTTCTAGCCTATGTACAATCTAATTTAGGACTAGAATGTTTTTAGCCTCTGAGACTTACTGCTGAATATGCTCACCTTTTGTTGTTCTTTTTTTTAAATAAATTTATTTATTTGTTGCTTCAGGTTACATCTCCATCATATTGTCCTCTTTCCCCACTTCCCAGCCCTGCTCTCCCACCCTCTACCCCTTAACCCTACCATCCCACTCCTCTGCAGTGGAGTGTCCCTAATTACAGTCCCTTGCCCCAGTTCAGAAGTCATATGAGAGACAAGAGCCTCCACCTACACTGGGGGCATACAAGGCAGTACCACCAGTGAAAACTGTCTCATTGCCAGGGAGAGAAAACTAAAAAACAAACAAACAACCAAAAAAGTCTATGTCCATGTTCCCTTTGGTGCGTTGGTTGCAGTATAGATATCCTGCACTATATAGATAAAATCCAACTATAAGTAAATAGATGCCATGTGCATCCTTCTGAGTCTGGGTTAGCTCACTCAGGATGAACTTCTCTAGTTCCATCCATTTGGCTGCAAATTGCATAATTTCATTGTTTCTGATAGCTGAGTAATATTCCATTGTGTAAATGTACCACAGTTTTTTAATCCATTCTTCGGTTGAGGGAGATCTGGGTTGTTTCCAGTTTCTAGCTATTACAAATAAGGCTGCTATAAACATAGATAAGGAAACTTCCTTATGATTCGGTGAGGAGTCAGTTGGTGTATACCCAGAAGTGGTATGGCTGGGTCCTGAGGCAAAGCTATTCCAAGTTTTCTAAGATATCACCATACTGACCTCCATAGTGGTCGTACAAGCCTGCACTCCCACCAGCAATGGAGGAGGGTTCCCCTTTCTCCACACCCTCGCCAGCATGTGCTGTCATTTGAGCTTTTGATCTTAGCCATTCTGACAGGTGTGAGATGGAATCTCAGAGTCATCTTGAGTTGCATTTCTCTGATGATTAAAGATGTTGAGCATTTCTTCAAGTGTCTCTCAGCCATTAGGGATTTCTCCTTTGTCAATTTTCTATTTAGCTCTGTTTCCCATTTCTGGATTGGATTATTTGGTTACTTGGCATTTAATTTCTTGAGTTCTTTGTAGATTTTGGATATTAGCCCTCTGTCAGATGTGGGGTTGGTGAAGATTTTTCCCAGTCTGAAAGCTGCCATTTTGTTCGAATGACAGTGTCTTTTGCCTTACAGAAGCTTTTCAATTTCATGAGGTCCCATTTATTGACTGTTAGGTCTTGAGCTGTTGTTGTTCTGTTCAGGAAGTTTTCACCTGTGCCAATGAGTTCGAGGGTTTTTCCCATTTTTTCTTCTAGTAGATTTAGTGTGACTGGCCTTATGTTTAGGTCTTTGATCCACTTGGACTTAAGTTTTGTACAAGGTGATAAGTATGGGTCTAATTTCATTCTTTTACAAGTGGACATCCAGTTGGACCAGCACCATTTGTTGAAGATGCTGTCCTTTTTCCATTGTGTGGTTTTGGCGTCTTTGTCAAAAATTAGGTGGCCTTTGGTGTGTGGGTCCATTTCTGGGTCTTCAATTCGATTACATTGATCTACTGGACTGTTTCAGTACCAGTACCATACTGTTTTTACTACTATTCTCTGTAGTACAGCTTGAAATCTGGGATGGTGATACCTCCAGAGGTTTTTGTTGTACAGGATTGATTTAGCTATTCTGGTTTTTTTTTTTTTTTTTGTTCCATATGAAATTGAGAATAGTTTTTTCCAGGTATAGAAAAAGAATTGTGTTGGTATTTTGATAGGAGTTTTATTGAATCTATATATTGCTTTTGATAGGATGGCCAT
Source organism: Lophiomys imhausi (assembly GCA_907164525.1). NCBI lineage: Eukaryota > Metazoa > Chordata > Mammalia > Rodentia > Muridae > Lophiomys > Lophiomys imhausi. The sequence continues at coordinate 21,763,712 of CAJQZJ010001511.1, forward strand.
TTTTATTATGTTGATCCTACCTATCCATGAGCATGGGAGATCTTTCTATCTTCTAAAGCCTCTTCAATTTCTTTCTTCAAGGGCTTGAAGTTATTGTTGTATAGGTCCTTTACTTGATTGGTTAGAGTTACCCCCAGGTATTTTATATTGTTTGTGGCTATTGTGAAGGGGGTTGTTTCCCTTATTTCTTTCTCAGCCCATTTGCTTGTTGTACAAAGACGGGCTTCTGATTTTTTCTGAACTCTGTCAGTCAGTTAAGTTGAGTCAGTCAGTTAAGAGACAGTTGAAGGTAGAGATCAGCACAGAAAGAGAAAGAGAAGATTACTGGGACAGTTATAGAGAGACAGACTACAGAGAGGGAACAAGTGAGACACCAGTGAAGACAGAATGATCCAGAGAGTGAGAAGGAACCAGAAGATTAGAATATATTGCCAAAGTTGGTATGAGTCCAAGCAATGCAATTTAGGGAAGCTGAGAGGAGCCAGACTGAATCAGTCAGCTTGGAGAGGAACTTGAACCAGAATAGCTGAGTTGAACCAGTCAGACAGGGTTCAGAAATAACAAGAAAGGGTGAGTATATTCATCAATAAGATTCAGAGGCTGAAAACATTTTAGGCATAGAATACATTGTACAGAGGATAGAAGTTTCCAGGACTAGGAATAAGATAGCAGACAGAGGCAGTAGGCTTGGAGATGACAATTACTACAAATGAATTAAAGTTAATTTTGCATGAAAGATAACTTATGAAATTTAATTCTCATTTCTACCAAGTAGGTCCAAGAAATCAAAATCATTTTGGTAACCTTGTAAGTAGATACCTTTACCTGATCAACTCTTTAGCAGATGCACATTCTGTAACTTGATTTGTTCATGTCCAGTATTGGTAATTATAGTGGCTGTGCGTTCATGAGTGCAATGATCATGTCCAGTACTGAGATAGTATTTCATCACTATCCATCCCCTCAATTTGGATTCTACATTCTTTCCAATCCCTCTTTTATAATGGTCACTGATTTTTGAATTGGAAGTTGAAATAGATGACTCCTCAGTGGTGAGTACATACATTCATTCTCAATACTTTGACCAGTTATGAATATCTGCATTAGTTGTTACACACACACACAACCAGAAGTTTCTGTGATCAAGGCTAAGATCTGGATAAATCTATTGGATATGAATATAAGTTCTTACAAGGCAGTTTGATAATTTCACAGCTAGCATTACAAGGGTTTAGTAGGGATTAGATGATCTCTAGCCATGGGATTTTGAGTTTACATGGGATGAGGTCTTTTCTATGGATAAGCCACCAATTCAATTAGAAAGCAGTTGGTAATTACATAACAGTTAGGCAGAATCTTTCCTGCCTTCATGAGGCTATATCTGTAGTAGAGCACCTGAGTTCACTGGACAACAATGAGTCTTCAGCCCAAACGCACCTCCCCCCATCTATCCATGAATGAATTTGGGTTACTCAGATACAGGAATCAACAGAAAGAAGAGGGATCACTGTGATACCTGTAGATCACTTACTCCAGAAAACATATATATTGGCATCGAGAAGGAAATAGAAATCAAAGGAATATGATTTGAAATGCTGTGACTCAGCTTGTTCACCTCGCAGCATTTGCAAGCATTTAATGAAAGATCGAATAGAGGCAGTCACCTTGACAAGGACCCTCATGAATGAAGGTTATATCTCCTTATAAAGCTATATCTTTCACTGTCTATCTTTCAAAGGTCAGGGTTTTCTTATCCATGGATATTATATGTTGTAGTAAAGCTTTTCTGCACCTGACTGTTTTCAAAATGAAGGATGGATATAAAAGTTGCTCCCAGGAATGGGAAAAGCCATTAGCACTATGTAGGATTTTTTTTTTTTGATATGTGAGCATGCTACAGAAGGTGAGGCTATTCCTGTGTGTTTTACCCTAACTTCAGGATCACAGATGGGTTATGTCTAGTATTGCAGCTGGGACCAGTTCCATGACTTCTCCTCTATTACTGGTCAGAACTGGTATGATGTCCTAGGGACTATTAGTTCACTGGGTAACACTCCTCAGGCAATACTTCATTGGTATAAAGATATAGAGGAATACTTATATCTACAACTCAGAATACTAGATGGGCTCTACGTGTCCTTTCCACTTCTATTCTGGTCTGCGTAATGCCTGTAAGGTTCTACTTCATAGTTCATTATAATGGGATGCTGATGGCTAACATGGATGGTAATGTACAGGAGTGCTTTCCTGCTTAGCAGTACGGATTTAAATAGACATCTTTCTCTCACAATAAAAATACCTTTCCTCATGATTACATAAATAATAGAGTCTGTGGTTGTAAATACAGATGTTTACACAACCAACAGTACCACATTATTACTCTCTTTTTCACAGGCCCTGAGCACACAAGTTCTCACCATGGAGTGGAGTTTGATCATCCTCTACCTGTACCTGGCAGAGGCTACAGGAAAGTGATTCCTAGCCCCAGGCCTGAGGGGAAGCCAGGGACTGAAGTGAAAATGGCATTCTCTCACCCCATGTCCACTCTTAGTTCAGCTGTAGCAGTCTGGGGATGAACCGAGGAGTCCTGTATCTTCAGAAAAAGAGTCCTGTAAGTACTTGTCTCAGATAGCTTCCCTATTTCCTGTATGAGTTGGTGAGGCAGAACCCTGGCCATGTACATCAGTGTTTTAGGTGTATTCCCTCAAGCATTGACAAGACAAACTACAGTCAGATTTGAGGACAGAGCCACACTGGATGCAGACACACTGTCCAACACAGCCTACAGGGAGCTCAGCAGCCTTATAGCTGAGGACTCTGATGTTTATTATTGTGTAAGACCCAGTGTCACAGCCAACATCTGGAGCATGTCAAAAACCTGATGTTTCATAAGACAGAACAAGTAGAGTTTTTCTTGTTAGTCATCACCAAGGTTAGGTTCATTGTCATAGGAAAGCATTCATGCTGCATCCTGGCACATGTGCAGACAGAGCTCTTTTATCCAACTAGCAATCCAGTCCCCACATCCACTTTTGTTAATGTGAACCACACTCCAAGGGTACAAGGGCCACCTGGACCTCCTTAGAGTTAACTACATTTGTGATGCTGAGAAGGTGAATTGACTATTCTGCTCCTATCAGAGACTAGAACAGAGCTTTGAGGCCAATTGTCCATTCCACACAGTGATTATCAGGAATGTGGACACCTCTGATATCAGGTGGGAACTCCTGGTTCACTTTTCCTCAAAATGTTGCTCAGAAGCATGAGGCTCAAATATCTAACCTTCATTTTAAGGGTTTCATGAACTAGTATCCCCTCCAGTGGCAATAGGAATGCAACTTTGACTTTTGTGACCTCAATATGGATGTTATTTATAATTTTCCCATTGTTGTAGCATGGATATTTCACATGTCTACCACATATGGTATGTAATGATGTTGGCAATGAAATTCACAGAGGCTGTTGGAATCCACTAAGTCAACAACCTCCTTTCCTGTTTCTGCTGCCTTTTACTTCTTAGAGAATTCCTGGATCTACAGTGCCCCTGGCTGGTTGTGAGAATCGACTTGTATAAATTCTCACACAGAGATCCCTCAATATAACTAATGATTCTCTCCTTTGTAAAATACCTGGTAATGCTGAGTAGATATTTTGAGATGAGTTGTGCTTCAGATGTTGTCTCCATGAACCACAGTCCTTTACTAGAGGCTGTTGGATCTAGGTATAGCAGTGACCACTGATGAAGAAGTTAGTTACTAGAGACAACACACAAGAGAACAGGATCTACTACAAGTGCTCCACCAGGCAATTTTCCCACTCTTGAAAATGCACCTGAGACAGAAAACTCACAACATCAGGAAGAGGAACAAATGTGGTACTTACACATAAGTTCCTACCTACAGAAAATATTTTCACGTTTGAAAAGTAATCAGATTTAGGAAAATTTGCACTTTGATTCACTTTCTTTGCTAATTCAGCATGTGTAACACAGTTTGACTATATGTTTGGTATAGAGACTTAAAATGCATGGGGCTTTCCCTTTGCCATGGATCTTTCTGGATGATAATGCTGGTTGTGTCCTCAGACAGCTCTCTGCTCTCTTTGAATCTAGCTTCCCCAGGCTCAGCATCCTCTTGTTCATGGAAGGTCATTGATAATGATTTTAAAGGACTTTGAAGTATTTGCTATAAGTTTAGTGACTGAGAGCTGAAGAGCTGAATAACCCACTACCAGCTCAAAGGAATTAGTGGAGCCAATGTATGAGCTGTCCATGCACATGTATACATGTGACCTGTAGGCACACATAATAACCCTAATAGCATGCTGCATATCATGATGTGGTTGCCTTTGTTTGGATGGAAACAGAATCATCTTGAATCCAATGCATTCTGCTCTCATACACATATTTTTCTAGAAGGCACCAATGCTCCCCACTATACCACCACACTGCACTGCTAAAATAGACCCCAAGTGTGGCTTCCTACATATAGACTCCCAAAGACAACTTATCACCGTGTTTCTTGCACAGTAGAAAATGGTTATATATTCAACACAGATTGCCCATTTGGAGATCCAGCACGCTCTTAAACTAGTCTCTGGATGTAGAAATATGCATTTAATGTTATCCATGTAGCTTTTGCTATCCTATCACTGTGCTGTTAATGGGAAAGCTATGTTGGTTGACATTATTACTATATTCTTGGTATGCTATCTGCATTCATGGACTAGAAGTACAACTTTCTGTTGCCTGGATCAGTTTGTTCTCTTAAATATTACATAACTAGCTGTTAAATAGGAGGTCAATGTGTGTAACACATGCACACATCTGAAACCGAACTTTTAAATTATTATTTATTTAACTCTTATTTA
>CAJQZJ010001511.1:21789674-21908171 GCA_907164525.1 Lophiomys imhausi
GTAATAAATAAATAAGTGTTAAATAATAATTTAAAAGTTCGGTTACAATGTAGCCCAATACAATATTTATTTTGCATCAATATACAATGGTCAATACCATTGTGGTCAAATATAATCTTAATTTTGTATCAATATACAAAGATATAGTCCAATACAATCTTAATTTTGCATTAATATACAGTGAACAATACCAATTTAGCCAAATATAATATTAATTTTGTATCAATATACAAAGGTACAAGGCCATATTCAATAATATGTCCTTTTTCTTGATCTTTCCTAAACTATGTCTATGTCCCATTTTTTCTCAAGTCTGTTCTCTGCTACAGAGGAGAGAAAGAAGGATACAGAAAAGAAAAACAGAGAGGTCCCTGGGTCTACCCTCCAAATCCCATTTAACATGCCCATTTAACAGCTTGTATTCTCTTCCCCTAAATAACAAAATTTTCTATTATCCATCAAATGACCAAAAGGGGGGAAACACCCTCCCTACCTTCTGGGGATGGGACGTCCCTCTCTTAAAATGACTTCCTGCTGATTTGGATTTAGTAAACCTGTTTGGGGCACAAATAAGAATGGAAAAATGGTTAAAAATATTAATAGAATCATTTGATGTTCAGTCCTTCTGTGCTCAACTATTTAGATGTCCTAAGAAGTTCGTAGACAGAAGCTGATCTTCAGGGCTTTACTGAAGTTATGCTTGGAGCAGCCTGTGGAGCTGAAAGATCTTAGCGATTTTGAGTTGTTGTGGTTGTAGATGTTTGAGGAAACAGCTATTGAGGAAGTCTGCAAGGCTGGATTGTCTGGGCCATTCTTCTTCTTTGGTGTCTGATCTGTTTTCTACTGAGGTTTCCATTGTCCAGTTGGATTCCTTGAATGGATGCTTTAAATCTCCTGGAAAGATAAGAACAGAGCCCTGCCCTAATCCTAACTCTGGGACAATTACCGTTTTTTAGGGGTGGGGTGGGGTCAGGTAATATGTTTCCTGGAGCAAATTTGGTTTTTTGACAATATATAAAGTATTATCTTTCAATCTGAATTAAAGAAGAAATTTTTTTGATATTTTGGAGCTAAACAAACCTTTAGTGAATATATTTTGAGATCTCAGAGGACAATTTGTTTGAATTTCAGCATGCCTTTTGTAAGTAACTTTTAAACTTAAATCCTTCCAAATCCTATGTTCCTGTCTTTGTATTCTAAGTATTGGGATCAAAGACATGTGGTTCCCAACTGATGGGATTAAAGATGTGCTCTACCACCCCTGGACCGAAGTTTTTCTCTATTTAGAGCTTGTTTTATATCAGGCTGACTTTGAGCTCTGAGATCTGCCTGTTTCTGTCTCTAGTGTGTTGGGTTTAAGGGTGTATTCTTCTCGAATAATGGGATTAAGGGTGTGCACTATCAACACCCTATTCCTTGTAACTCTAGAATTTATAAGACAACTAACTCTATAGTGATCCTCCTGTCTCTGCTGGAGTTAAAGGCATGGGCTAACACCACACATTTCATGTATTTTACCTTAGCTCTAAATTTTTTCAGCTCTTGAAGGTTTATAAAACCAGGTTGAACAGTTGTAATCTTTAATTTATTTACAGTATTTTAAACCTGTTACCTGCTTTTTAATGCCAAACTATGGAAATAACCTATACCTCTACAAAAAAATACTTTTAAGCTGCTATCAATTTGTGTAATCTATGTGGCCACCTGCAGTCTAACATTCTAATCTTAAATTAAGGCCATTTTCCTTTCTTGCCAGTAAGGCAAGTATACCTTTGGTAAATTACAGTTTGAAAATTTTATATTGTATTTTTATTATATTTTTAAGCTTATTAACTCTTCTCTTAAAAAAAGTATTATTTACTTCTAGAACATAGTTTCCTCCCTCCTACCCTCCTGGCCCCTCCTTTTCTCTCTCCTTCTCTCCCTACCTCCCTCCTTATTCCTCTACTTGGTTCTCTCCTTCTTCTCAGATGAGGTGGGCCTTCACATATCATACTCCCTCAGATGTGAGGGCCAAGAGCTTCCATTTGTACTGGAGCTTGATAAGGCACACCATCTAGACTGTGGTGTTCCACTAACCTGCAGCAGATTCCATGACTCACTGGTGGATAAAATTTTTCCTAGGATAGATATGCTAGGTTCCTATCTATTTGGGTGTGTGGGTGGTAGGATAGTTATCCTGTGATGTATGGTTAATATCCATTTATAAAGGAATACACACCAAGTTTATCTTTCTGGGGTTGTGTCACCTCACTTAGGATGAGCTTTCCTAGCTCCATCCATTTGGTTTTGAATTGCATGATTTTCTCATTTCTGATACCTGTGTAGTATTCCATTGTGTAAATGTATCATAGTTTTTTTTTTTTAGCCATTCTTCAGTTGAAGGACATATGGGTTGTTTCCAGTTCCTGGCTATTACAAATAAAGCTGCTATGAACATTGTTGAGGCAACGTACTTGTGGTTTCATTTTGAGTCTGTTGGATATATGCACAAGAGGGGTATGGCTGGGTCTTGAGGTAGATTTATTCCCAATTTTCTAAGATATCTCCAGATTGATTTCCAAAGTTGTTGCACAAGTTTGCAGTCCCACCAGCAATGGAGGAGTGTTCCCCTTCCTCCACAACCTGGCCAGCACGTGCTGTCATTTGAGTTTTTGATCTTAGCCATTCTGACAGGTGTGAGATGGAATCTCAGAGTTGTTTTAAGTTGTATTTCCCTGATGACCAAATATGTTGAACATTTCTTCAAATGCCTCTCGGCCTTTAGATATTCCTCTTCTGTGAATTCTCAGTTTAGCTCTGTACCCCATTTATTGATGGGGTTATTTGATTTTTTGGTGTTTAATTTCTTCAGTTCTTTATATATTTTGGATATTAGCCCTCTGTCAGATGTTGGGTTGGTGAAGATCCTTTCCCAGTCTGTAGGCTGCCGTTTTGTTCTAAGGACAGTGTCCTTTTCCTTACAGAAGCTTTTCAATTTTATAAGGTCCCATTTATTGATTGTTTGTTTTAGTACCTGAGCTCTTGGTGTTCTATTCAGGAAGTTGTTACCAGTGCCAATAAGTTCAAGGCTTTTCCCCACTTTCTCTTCTATTAATGTTAGTGTGTTTGGATTTATGTTGAGGTCCTTGATCCACTTAGACTTAAATTTTGTACAGGGTGATAAGTATGGATCTATTTGCATTCTTCTACATGTTGATATCCAGTTAGACCAGCATCATTTATTGAAGATGCTTTCCTTTTTCCATTGTATGTTTTTGGCTTCTTTATGAAAAATTAAGTGACTGTAGGTATTTGGGTTTATTTCTGGGTCTTTGATTTGATTCCATTGGTCAACTAGTCTGTTTCTATACCAGTACCAGGTTGCTTTTATTACTATTGCCCTGTAATACAGCTTGAAATCTGGGATGGTGATACCTCCAGATGTTATGTTATAATACATGATTGATTTAGCTATTCTGGGTCTTTTGTTATTTCATATGAAGTTGAGAATTGTTTTTTCCAGATCTGTAAAAAAAATGAGTTGGTATTTGGAAAGGAATTGCATTGAATCTGTATATTGCTTTTGGTAAGATTGCCAAAATTTGTTGATCCTACCTATCCATGAGCAAGGGAGATCTTTCCATTATCTGATATCTTCTTCAATTTCTTTCTTCAGGGATTTGAAGTTCTTATCATACAGATCTTTCATTTGCTTGGTTAGAGTTACCACCAGGTATTTTATATTATTTGTGGGTATTGTGAAGGGTGTTGATGCCATTATTTCTTTCTCAGCCCATTTATCTTTTGTGTAAAGAAGGGCTACTGATTTTTTTGAATTGATTTGGTATCCAGCCATCTTGTTGAAGGAGTTTATCAACTGTAGAAGTTCTCTGGTGGAATTTTTGGGGTCACTTATGTATACCATCATATAATCTGCAAATAGGGATACTTTGACTTCTTCCTTTCAAATTTGTATCTCCTTGATCTCTTTTAGTTGTCTTATTGCTCTAGCTAAAACTCCAAGTACTATGTTGAAGAGATATAGAGAGAGTGGGCAGCCTTGCCTTGTCCCTGATTTTAGAGGAAATTCTTTAAGTTTCTCTCCATTTAGTTTGATGTTGGCTATTGGCTTGTTGTAAATTGTCTATATTACATTTAAATATGGTCCTCGTATGCCTGATCTCTCTAAGACTTTTAACATGAAGGGGTGCTGTATTTTGTCAAAAGCTTTTTCAGCATCCAATGAGATGATCATGTGGTTCTTTTTTTTAAGCTTGTTTATATGGTGGATTACATTGATGAATTTTATAATGTTGAATCACCCCTTCATCCCTGGAATGAAGCCTACTTGATCATGTTTTATAATAGTTTTGATGTGATCTTGGATCTGGTTTGCATGTATTTTATTAAGTATCTTTGCATCCATGTTCATAAGGGAAATTGGTCTGAAATTTTCTTTCTCCATTGGGTCTTTGTGAGGTTTAGGTATCAGGGTGACTGTAGCCTCATAGAATGTGTTTGGCAGTATTCCTTCTGTTTCTATGTTGTGGAAGAGTTTGAAGAATATTGGTGTTAGCTCTTCTTTGAATTTCTGGTAAAATTCTGTGCTGAAACCATCTAGGCCTGGGCATTTTTTTTTTCTTGATTGAAAGACTTCTAATGACTTCTTCTATTTCCTTAAGGGTTATAGGACTGTTTAATTTGTTTACCTGCTCTTTATTTACCCTTGGTAGGTGGAATCTATCAAGAAAATCGTCCATTTCATTTAGTATTTCCAATTTTGTGGAGTATAAGTTTTTGAAGTAGGACCTAACGATTCTTTGTATTTCCTCAATCGCTGTTGTTTTTGCCCCCTTTTCATTTCTGATTTTGTTGACTTGAGTTTTTTCCCTCTGCCTTTTAGTTAGTTTAGCTAAGGGCTTGTCTATTTTGTTGATTTTCTCAAAGAACCAACTCTTGGCCTTGTCGATTCTTTGTATTATTCTTTTTGTTTATAAGTTGTTGATTTCATCCCTGAGTTTGATAATTTCCTCTCGTCTGCTCCTCTTGGGAGTATTTCCTTCTTTTTGTTTTAGCTCTTTCAGGTGTGCTTTTAGGTGGCTAGAATAGGAACTCTCCAGTTTCTTTTTGAAGGCACTTAGAGCTATAAACCTTCCTCTTAGCACTGCTTTCAATGTGTCCCATAAGTTTGGGTATGTTGTGCCTTCATTTTCATTGAGTTCTAAGAGGACTTTAATTTCTTTTTTTATTTCTTTCCTGACCCAGTGGTCATTGAGGAAAGAGTTACTCAGTTTCCATGTTTTTGTAGGCTCTCTGTTGTTTTTGTTATTGTGGAAGTCTAGCTTTATTCCATGATGGTCTGATAACTTACAAGGGGTAATTTCAATTTTCCTGTATCTGTTGAGGCTTGCTTTGTTACCGACTATATAGTCAATTTTGGAGAAGGTTCCATGAGGTGCCAAAAAGAAAGTGTAGTCTTTTGTTTGGGGTGAAATGTTCTGGAGATATCAATTAGGTCCATTTTATTCATGACATCTGTGAGGTTCTTTATTTCTTTGTTTGGTTTCTGCATCGTTGATCTGTCCAGTGTTGAGAGTGGTGTGTTGAAGTCTCCCATTATTAATATGTGAGGTTCAATGTGGGATTTGAGCTTTAGTAGTGTTTCTTTAATGAATGTGGGTGGTCTCACATTTGGGGCACAGATGTTCAGTATTGAGATTTCACCTTGGTGGATTTTTCCTTTGATGAGTATGTAGTGTCCTTCCCCATCTCTTTTGATTAATGTTGGTTGAAAGTCCAATTTGTTGCATACTAGAATTGCTACTCCTGCTTTTTTCTTGGGTCCATTTGCTTGGTAGAGATAATGATGTCTATATTTTTTGCAGAGTTGTGTTTCTTGTAAGCAGCAGAATGTGGGATTCTGTTTTCGCATCCATGCTGCTAATCTGTGCCTTTTTACTGGGGAATTGAGTCCATTGATGTTGAGAAATATTAATTACCAGTGATTGTTACTTCCTGCCATATTGATGTTGGTGGAAATAGTGTGTGAGTGAGTTTCTTTTCTTTTGGTTTTGCTTCAGGCATGCTATTTGCTTCCTGTGCTTTCTTGTGTGTAGTTAACCTCTTTGGGTTGGAGTTTTCCTTCCAACATCTTCTGTAGAGCTGGATTTGTGTATAGATATTGTTTGAATTAAGCTTTGTCATGGAATATCTTGTTTTCTCCATCTATATTGATTGACAATTTTGCAGGGAATAGTATTCTGGCCTGGAATTTGTGGTTTTTTAAGATCTGCAAGATGTCTGTCCAGGCCCTTCTGGATTTTAGAGTCTCTGAAGAAAAGTCAGGTGTGATTCTGATACGTTTGCCATTATATGTTACTTGACCCTTTTCCCTAGCAGCTTTTAATATTCTTTCTTTGTTCTGTACATTTTGTATTTTAATTACTATAAGACAGGAAGATTTTCTTTTCTGGTCTAATCTATTTAGAGTTCTGTAAGCTTCTTGTACAGTTATAGGCATCTATTTATTTAGATTTGGGATTTAGATTTTCAATGATTTTAGTGAAGATATTTTCTGGTCCATGGAGGTGGGACTCTTCTCTTTCTTCTATTCCTATTATTCTGAGATTTTGTCTTTTCATTGTGTCCTTGATTTCCTAAAGGTTTTGTGTCAGGGCTTTTTTACATTTGACATTTTCTTTGACAGATGTATCAATTTCTTCAATTTTATCCTCTGAGCCTGAAATTCTTTCTTCCATCTCTTGTCTTCTGTTGGTGATGCTAGTGTCTGTAGTTCCAATTCTTTTCTTAAGGTTTTCCGGTTCTATGGATGTCTCGGATTGGATTTTCTTCATTGCTTCAACTTCCCTTTTCAGGTCTTCCATTCCTTTAAGCGCTTTTTACATTTCCATCATCTCCTTTGCAGTACTTTGTTGTTGCTCTCTGAGGTATTTGATTTCCTCCCTTAGGCATTCTATTATTAATATAAGCATAGGATTAAGGTCATTTTCCTTTGTTTCAGTCATGTTCGGCTGTCCAGAGTTGTCTGTAGCATTATTGCTAGAATCTGGAGACATCCTGTTGTTTTGGTTTTTTTTTTTTTTTTTTACCATGTTCTTGCGCTGACCTTTTGTCATCTGATTGACCCTGGTGTTGTCTGTTTCTTTCTTTTGTCAGCTGATCTTGGTGCTCAGGAAAACTCCCTGCCCTGGGGGTTGGCTGATCCTGAGATCCTGGTGTTTACCTCCAGATGGTGGTCAGGTTCCTGTAATAGACTGGCTCTCAGAGAGGAGAGTGGCTACCGCTCTCCTCAACTGCTTGTGACCCAATTGGACCAATATAGAGGGGATTGGGGTGAGGAGAGGGCTACCCTCTGAGGACCTGGAAGCTGGCAGGTCTCCTCAGAAAGGCAGGTAGAACTGTGGTTGAGTCTGTGTTCTCCTCTCACTGACCTAGTCATTCTGGCTCTGCAGCTAGGCTGACTGTGCAGGCAGGGAGCTCCACCAAGACAGGTGCTGGCCTCAGTGTGCCTGTTGCTGACTGCCTCAGATGCTTGGGTGCTAGAGTGAGTGACCCACCCGCCCCAGTGTTTGTGGAGAACACACAGTCACAGGCTGTGTTAGCAGTCAGTCTTGGCTCCTAATTGCTTTGCTGTGACTGGGTTAGGTCTCTGCCTCTCTGCTACAGTGCACACTGTGCCGCCATGTTGGAATCTCCGGCAAAAAAAAAAAAAAAAGTCACACTTATCTTTGCTCTTGTGTGCACCTGTTTTTCCCTCTTGGGTGTGCAGGCTGCATTTCAAGCAGACAGGCAGGGCCGCTGATCTGTGGCTGGAGCCCTGGGCTGGGTCCACTCCTGGGCTAGATCTCCTCTTGCTGGAGCTCCTCTCCAGACCAGTGATGGAGCTGGCGGATCTCAGGTGGTGTTCCTGGGAACTGCATGGGCTGTTTTACCTGGTGACCAGTCTCAATGTTCACCCCGGGAATTCAGACACCGTCTGTGTTTCACTGTCGGCTAGGGGACATCACATTCACTCCACAGTGACTAATCTCATTCACGTACTACTCAGATGCACTGCTCTATGGTCAGCGCCATCTTGGATCCTCTACATTTAAGTTTTACACACACTGCAAATCAGTGAGGTCAGTGAGCCACATGGCCTTAATTCCATACGAAAGGCTGAGCATTTCCTGTAAGGTGCCTGTGTTCAGCTGATTTCATCATAAGTCACGCAGAACATCAGATGCCACTGTTGTGATGCCTCTTTAGTGTTTCTTGGAGATCAATGAAAACAATGAGACATCCCCTAGATAGTATCCTCATAGATCATGTTTCTGTGGTTGGATCCTGGATATGCATTTTTAGCCGTCTCCACTAAAGGGAGTTTGATACAGTGATGAGCCTACATTCCTACATTCTTAGTGTGGGTGATTTTTGTTCTGAGTTACATAATGGTCAAGATTCATAGTACTGGGAGGGAGCTGTCCCTTGTTTATTATTGAATTATATTGGGCTATCGAACTCATTCCATGTCTGTATTCACTCTTATGCTTGTCTTCCATGTTCTGATTTCCTGGTGGGATAAGATATCCCAAGAGGTGATTCTTGTGTCATCTTTTGCTCATACAGAATTGTGTGAACATTTCTGGCAAAGTTTTGAATTCAGTGAGTTTATTGACATCTCAGAGAAGCTGGATTCTATCTGTGCAGAATGTTTTCTGATGGCTTGACACCCTGATGCACAGAAGTCAGATCCCACAAGCACTACAGCAAAACCTCTTGTTCACACAGTCCACAGTGTGAGATCCAAATGACAGAGCGGGACAGAGCTCAGATTCATGAGACCACTCCTGGGGCACCCTGGATTATGCTTTTCCTGAAAAGTATAATCATTTCAGTAGTGGTCACACTACATTGTGAATTCTAAGTTTAGCTCTTCAATCATTTTTATTGGATTATTTTGTTTCTTGGTGTTTAGTTTATTGAGTACTTCATAAATTTTGGATATTTGCCCTCTCTCTTAAGTAAGGTTAGTGATGATATTTTCCCATTTTGTTCTATTGACAGTGTCCTTTCCCTTACAGAAGCTTTTCAGTTTCATGAGGTCACATTTATTAATTGTTGATCTTAGTGCCTGAGATATTGGTGTTCTGTTCAGGAAGTTGTCTCCTGTGCCTATGACTTTAAGGCTGCTCCCAACTTACTCTTCTTTTAGATTTATTGCATCTGGTTTTATGTTGAGGCCTTTGATCCACTTGGACTTGAGTTTTGTGCAGAGTGATAAATATTGATCTATTTGCATTTTTGTATACGCAAACATCCAGTTAGACCACGACCATTTGTTGAAGGTGCTTTCTTTTTCCATCCTGAATGATGTAACCCATACTGAGAAAGATATATGTGGTTTGTACTCACTCATAAGTAGATACTAGCTATATACTACAGGATAAACATACTACAATCCACAAACAAAAATAAGCTAAGTAACTAAGAGGGCCTGAGGGACGATGCTTGAATCACACTCAAAAGGGGAAACAAAATGGGCAGCAGAAATGGATGAAGAGAGGAACAGGGCAGGAGAGGGATAGATGAGTGAAAGTTGTGGCAAGTACAGGAGATGAGAGGTCTGTGAGAAATAGAGGAAACCAAGGAGTAGAGGTGACATTTCTGAGACCAGTTGGAGATCAGCAACAGGGTAGGACCCTGGAAGGATATGGGGGTGACTCTAGCTGAGATTTCTACCAGTGGGAGATATGGAGACTGAAGAGGCATCCTACTGGCTAGGTAGGATTCTAGGAGAAGAAAGGGGATCACCAACCTAGCCACCAAACCTCCAACCCCGTATACAATATTTGCAGGGATAAAGATATACTACAAATTGTGGGAATATCCAACCAATGATGGACCCATCCTAAGATCTACACCAAGGGACAGACCCAACCCCTATCACTGTTAGTGATACTCTGCCACGCTTACAGACAGGAGCATAACATAACTGTCCTGTGAGAACCTCCATGCAACGGAGGATCCAAACAGAGGTGGAGACTCACTGCCAAACATTAGGTGGAGTATGGGGTGTCTTGTGGAAGAACTGGGGGAAGGATGGAAAGACCTAGAGGACCAAAAACTCCACAAGAAGACCAACTGAGACAGCTAAACTTGGCTCATGGGGTATCATAGAGACTGAAGCAACAATGAAAGAGCATGCATGAACTGGACCAAGGTCCCCTACACATATGTAACTGATGAACTGGGAGCTCAGGTGCCTGCCCTCAATGGAAGTGGACAAGCTCAGGCCTGATGTAACTCAATGTTCTGGGGTGGATGGTACAGGGTAGGGGGCTCCCATTTTCTGAGGAGCATAGGAGGGGTTAGGGGGAAGGGGTTGGAAGGAAGGAACACAGAGGAAGGAAGGAAGGGAGATTTAATTGGGATATAAAATGAATTTTAAAATAAAAGTATTAAAGAAAGAAAAGAAGACTGTAAAAGAAGTTTTTGTTTGGTCAGATGTTATTTATGTGAATTTTAATAGTAAAATTCACATTATACTTTATACAAAGCAAGACCAAAGCAAGTTCCATTCTCTTGGAAACCAGATAAATTTTTGTCATTATCAATTATCACAGTTTTACTTTTATATTGTTTTATTAAGGACGAAGCATGCCAAAGGAGGTGGTCACTGGGGAAGATATTGTCAAGGTATGATGTGTTATAGGGGTGAACTCAGTAAGCAATACTTTATCCATGGTTGTAATTTTGAAAAGTTAAAGACCATGTAGTACTGTGAGGAGGAGACAGACAAAGGACCACTCATATGGCTATTTCTGAGCAAGACTTCAGGCTAATCTTCTCTGTGATCTCAGTCTTGGGGCAGCTTCCTGCTCCTCTAGGGTTTCTGACACTCTTGGGATGTGGTTGCAGCACTGAGAGTAACTTGCATAGTAGTAGACCGCAGAGTCCTCAGATGTCAGACTTCGGAGCTCCATGTAGGATGTGCTGGAGGATTTGTCTGCAGTCAGTGTGGCCTTGCCCTTGAACTTCTGAGCATATCTAGTATCACTGTCTCCAGGATAAATCTGTCCAATCCACTCCAGGCCCTCTCCAGGCCTCTGCTTCACCCAGTGTATCCAGGAGCTGATGAAGGTGTAGCCAGAAGTCTTGCAGGACACCTTCACTGAGGACCCAGGCCTCACGAGCTGAGCCCCAGATTGCTCCAGTTTGACCTGAGAATGGACACCTGTGGAGAGAAAGGCAGAGTGGATGTCATTGTCATCTCAGTCCCTGTCTCCACTTCAGAGCAGGAAATGGGAAGCCCCTTACCTGTAGAAGTTGCTAATAGGAAGAGAATCCAGCTGTATCCCATGTTGAAAACCAGAGTGTTCAGTGACTGTGGAGAGGACACTGATCATAGGTAGTTGTGGAGTGTGAACATCCCTGTATGTAACAACCATACACTCAAGTGATTTGCATATTCATGAGCAGTGTACTTCTGAGATAAGTATCTAGTCCAGCTGGAGAACAAGGAGGTAGAGGACACCTGGTTCAGCCACCAGGATGCTGAGGTCCAAGTCCTAACCCTCTCTGAGGAAATGCATCCTTCTTCCCTGATCCCTGTGAAGATGCTGTGGATATCACAACAGGGCCTCAGCTCTCAATAGATTTCAGGCCTGAGACAATTGCTCCACTTTTGACAGGTTAACAGACAGATATACAGGTGGTGTTTGTAATGATGATGATGATGATGATTACTGAAAATTCCAAAACCTGCTAAGTCATGAGAATTCACAGTCTCTTTTAGATACAGAAAATTAATATTTGCTTTCACAACAGCTTGATTATAGAAAAACTGAACAAAATATTCAACAGGGAACATACCTCAGAAATATCAGCACATCAAAGTTTATTGCAGAGTATCTACAAAAACTAAAGTGTGGAAATAAAATACATGTCTGTCAGCAAATGATTACAACAGGAAGACATGATTATATACAAAACACAACAGAAATATTTCATCTGAAAGAATAAGGAAATTACATCATATTTAGGAAAATTAATGCATCTGTAGATAACTGTACTAATGAAGACCATTTCAAAAGTGTAGACATTATATGAATCTATCATTAGTAGTTCTTAAACATTACATTGTTAGGTACAATTAAGCAAGTCAGTACAAGTCATGTGTAAATGAAATTCTCTATCATGATAAAGGGAAAATCAGAAGATTGAGAATTGGAAGAGCAGAGATTATGGAGGAAATACACATAGTATATAGTATTTGCTTACATGAAAATCAAAAATATATGTAAAATTTTTATTTTATTTTTCAGGATGATTTTACATTTTCTTTAAACTTTCAATTAGATATGAAATATATTATGGTCATATCTAACTCACTACATGTCTTTGACTCCTCTTGGGACAGTCAATAACTGTCTCTCTCCCAAATTTCTTACCTCTTTTGTTTCATTAACTAATACACAGTGAGTCTAATCAGTGCTATATGTACACACATAGTGTGGCATTCACTAGTGCATAAGGAACATCTGGACACTGTCCAAAGAAAAGGGATTATACTTTCCTCATAAATCAGCAAATGCCAGTAGACGCACAGCTTGGTTTTGGCACTCATGAGTCCCTCCCTGTCAAGTTGTAATAGATTTTAAAATTGCTACACCTTGTTTGGTGGTGATAACATGGCAGAAATGCACCAAGTGCATGAAAAAATCATGAAATACAACTTATGAAATTCCATCCTCATTTCTACCATGTGAATCCAAGCAATCAAAATGGTATTGCTAACCTTACAAGTACACACCTTTACCTACTCAGCTAATTCACAAGCTCCCATGCTATAACTCTAACTTCCTTGATTATTTTCAGGTCATGTGCTGGTCAATATAGATGCTGAGAGTTCATGTGTACAATGGTTGTCAGTTCTGAGATAGCGTTTCATGCCTATCTACCACATATTCTGGATCTTAAGTCATTTCCAATCTTCTTTTTGTGATGGTCCTTGATTTTTGGATGGGAGGTGCTGAATGGCTGAGTGCTCATATATTCATTCTCAATACTTTAACTAGTTATTAATGCATCAATCATTACACATACACACAAGTTTCTGTGATCAAGGCCAAGAGCAGTACTCACCTATTCAGTATGAATATAAATATTAATAAGACAGCTTAATAATTTGACCATTAGCAATACAACTATATTCTACTGTGGCCTATGTCATCTCTAGCCATGCGCTTTTGAATATGTTTACCTAGGATGAAGTACATCTCGGTACCAGGCACAGGATAACTTCCTATGAGTTAACTGTCTGAAAGGCACTACAGATCCTGAAAACAGTACAAGGTATTGCCATTGCTCTTAGTTGCCTACAGTAAATCAATAGTTAGATCTTATGTCTGAAGAAAAAATTTAAATCTGTATAAACTGCAGGAGGAGGAACAGGTGGATGAACTCCAAGGAAATTGTCTTCCAGACATAAAAGAACTGGGGTACATACAAACCTCCAGAGACTGTGACAGCATGCACAGGGCCTGCACGGACTCAATCCAAATGTGGTCCCAGTGTTGAGAGAGGGATATAGGCAGAAACTCACCACCAACCATGAAGTTTCTACGATTGATACACACTTGCAAATGATACTCTAAGGAAATATCATTGAGTATATTAACCAGATTTAAGGATGGACATGCATCCAGAAATAGAAGGCCATCAAAATCTCAATGGTATATTTGAAGGTATTTTCTCTTATCACTTTGTTTGTACACATCTTTTTGTCTCACTTCTTTTTTCCCTGTATATCATCATTTCATAGTTGTGTTTTATGGTGTGTGTGTGTGTGTTTGGTTATTTTTTGTTTTTGTCCTTATTGTTGTCTGCTTGTTTTTCATTCTTCTTTTAATCATTTTTGTCAATATGTTTGCTTTCTACAGACAGAACAAAAGGGTGTGGAGTTGGGTGGTGGGGAGATCTAGGAGAGTCTAGGAAAGGGTAATCAACAATTAGAATACACCATATGAAAATTTATTTCCAGAAAAAATTAAAGTGTAAATAAAATAAACAAGAAAATATAAGCCCGTGGAATGTTTAACAAAGAATCCTTACTCTGCTTGAGCATGTAAACATCACTTGTCAATCACATCATGTTCAGGAAAGCAGACCTTAACATAAAGTCCAGCACACTAAACCCAATTGAAGAGAAAGTGGGAAAAGCCTGGAACTTATCTGCAATGATGATAGCTTCCTGAACAGAATAGCTCAGGCTCTAAGATGAACTATCAATAAATGGGACATCATAAAAATGAAAAGTTTCTTTAAGGCAAAGGAAACTGTCACTCAAACAAAACAGCAACCTACAGACTGGAAAAAAGATCTTTACCAACCCCACATCTGACAAAGGGCTAATATCCACAATTTATAAATAACTCAAGAAATTAAACACCAAGAAACCAAATAATCCAATCAAAAAATGGGAAACAGAGCTAAACCGAGAATTCACAAAGGAGGAATCCCTAATGGCAGTGAGACACCTGAAGAAATGCTCAACATTCTTAATCATCAGAGAAATGTAACTCAAGACAATTCTGAGATTCTATCTCACTCCTGTCAGAATGGCTAAGATCAAAAACTCAAAGGACAGCTCATGCTGGCGAGGCTGTTAGAGTGGAGAAAGGACTACACTCCTCCATTGCAGGTGGGAGTGCAAACTTGTACAAATACTATGGAAATCAGTCTGGCGATATCTTAGAAAACTTGAAATAGCTCTACATCAAGACCAAGGCATACCACTTCTGCATATACAATCAAATAATTCCTCAACAAACCACAAGGACATCTCCTCATCTATGTTCATAGCAGCTTTATTTGTAATAGCTAGAAACTGGAAACAATTCAGTGGTCCCTCAACTGACAAATGGATTAAAACAAAACTGTGGTACATTTACACAATGGAATACCACTAAACTACCAGAAATAAGGAAATCATGCATTTTGAAGACAAATGGATGGAACTAGAAAAGTTCATCCTGCGTGAGCTAACGCAGACTCAGAAACATGCACATCATCTATTCTCTTATTTTTTTAAATATTTATTTATTACTTCAGGTCACATCTCCATCACAGTGTCTTCTTTCCACCCCTCCCAGTCCCTCCCTCCCACCCTCTACCCCCTATCATTTCCATTACACTCCTCTGGAGTAGAGTGTCCCTACATAACAGTCCCCTGCCCCAGTTCATCAGTGATACAAGGCCAAGAGCCTCTTCATACACTGGGGGCCTGCAAGGCAGCACCACTAGGGCAAAGTGTCTCTTTGACAGGAAGCAAAGTCTATGTTCATGTTCCCTTTCGTGCTTTGGTTGTAGTACAATCATCCTGTAAAAAGTGGCTAAAATACAACTATAAGTGAATAGATGCCATGTGCATCCTTCTGAGTCTGGGTTAGCTCATTCAGGATGAGTTTCTGCACTTAAATCCATTTAGTTGCAAAATGAATGATTTCATTGTTTCTGATAGCCGAGTAGTATTCCATTGTGTAGATGTACCACAGTTTTTCAATTAATTCCTCGGTTGAGGGACATCTGGGTTGTTTCCAGTTTCTAGCTATTACAAAAAAGGCTGCTATGAACATAGAGAAGGAAACTTCCTTGTGATTTTGTGAGGAATCATTTGGATGTATACCCAGAAGTAGTATGGCTTGATCCCCAGGCAGAGCTATTTCAAGCTTTCTAAGATATCGCCAGACTGACCTCCATAGTGGTTGCACAAGCCTGGAATCTCACCAGCAATGGAGGAGAGTTCCCCTTTCTCCACAACCTCACCAGCATGTGCTGTCATATGAGCTTTTGATCTTAGCTATTCTGACAGGTGTGAGAGGGAAATTCAGAGTCATCTTGAGTTGTATTTGTCTGATGATTAAGGATGCTGAGCATTTCTTCAACTGTCTCTCAGTCACTAGGGATGTCTCCTTTGTGAATTCTCTGTTTAGCTCTGTTCCCCATTTTTTGATTGGATTATTTGCTTTCTTGGCATTTAAATTCTAGTTCTTTATAAATTTTGTATATTAGCCCTCTGTCAGATGTGGGGTTGGGGAAGATTGTTTTCCAATTTGTAGGCTGCTTTTTTGTTTGAATGACAGTGTATTTTGCCTTACAGAAGCTTTTCAGTTTCATGAGGTCCCATTTATTGATTGTTGATCTTAGATCCTGAGCTGTTGGTATTCTGTTCAGGAAGTTGCCACCTGTGCTGATGAGTTCAAGGGGTTTCTCCCTTTTCTGTTCTAATAGATTTAGTGTGTCCAGCCTTATGTTAAGGTCTTTGATCCACTTGGACTTAAGTTTTGTGCAAGGTAATAAGTATGGGTCTAATTTCATTCTTTTACATGTGCACATCCAGTTGGACCAGCAACATTTGTTAGATGCTGTCCTTTTTTCCATTGTATGATTTTGGCTTCTTTGTCAAAAATTAGGGATACAGTGAAAGATGTGCTACAAGGATAGTTCATAGCACTAAGTGTCTTCAAAAATAAAATTGTGACAGCTCATATTAGCAAATTAACAGCTGAACTGGAAGAACTGGAAAAAAAAAAGAAGCAAAAACTCCCAAGAGAAGCAGAAGGCAGGAAATCATCAAACATAGGGCTAAAATCAACAACTTAGAAACAGAAAGAACAACAAAAAGACTCAATAAAACCAAGAGTTGGTTCTTTGAGAAAATCAACAAAATAGACACCCCTTAGCCAAATTAATTAAAAGGCAGAGTGAAAAAAACCAAATCTATTCACTTATAATTGAATTTTAGCCATGAAATACAGGATAACTCTCCTACAATGAACACACCAAAAGCAACACGAATATAGTCCTTGTTACCTGTCAGTGGGATACATTGTCTTACTGCAGTTTTCATATTGGGACCCCAGTGCAAGAGGAAGCTCTTAGGCCTCATATGACTGCTGAACGGAGGAAGCTGATATGTAGGGGCAACCCACTCCATAGGAGTAGGTTAGGTGGGAGGGGGGGAGAGTTTGGGAAGGTGGAACCAGGAGGGATGGAGATAGGTGACTGTGATGGAGATGTAACTTGAAGTAATATACAAACATTTTTTAAAAAGGAAGAAAAGAAAAAAAGTCCCCTCCACATCCACCTCTCCTTACTGGTGATAATTTGTTACATTGTGCCCCCCTGCTGATCGTTAGCTCCCCTACATGTAGGTGTGCCTGTCTCACTTTAGCAGTGACGTATCAGTGCAACTTCAGTGTTCACAGAGCTCAGCTGCAGGGAGAAATGGCTCTTCTTTATTTGGAGATGATGACTGATGTTTCAGAGATTGAATTTAAGTTGTTTCTATATTATCATCAAGACCCTCTCAAAGCTAGGCACCTCACTGGTGGCAGTAGGATCCAGCAGTTCCCATTTGTAATAAGGTGACAATAGCAGAGAACAGGGTCTTAGCTGTCTTCATCACACTGTATATTTGGCAGACCAGCTGAGGTCAGAAAGACCACAGTAAGTCTTGAGCTCAAGTGTAGCACCATATGTATCCATGAGTGAATTCCTGGTACACTCAGATAAAGAAGTCAACAGTAAGAAGAAGTATCACTATGGTACTCACAAGTCAGTTAACAACTCCAGAAAAACATATTCCCAATGAGAAGGAAGTAGAAATCAGGGAAATGTATGCTGTGACTCAGCCTGTTTCCCATAATGTGTTTGCATGCACTTAACAAATGAGGGTAGTGAGGAGATCTCCTTGACAAGGATCCTCATGGGTGAAGGTTATGTCTCCTTAGACAGCTTTATCTTTTGCTGTCTACATTTCTGAGTTCAGGATCCTCTTACTCAAGGACAGCACATGTGTTAGAACAGCTTTTCCACAGCTGAATGTTTTCACAGTGAAGGATGGATTGGAAAGTTGCTCCAGGAATAAGAAAAGCCATCAGCACCACTTAGGATTTTTGTATATGTGTGCATGCTACATAAAGTGATACTATTCATGGAAATAGTATTCTGATTTCATGAATACAAATGGGTTGTGCCTAATATTGCAGGAGAGAATCAGTGGGAACCAGTTGCATTATGTCTCCTCTTTCACTGGTCAGGACTGGTATGATGTCCTAGGGACTACTAGTTCATAGGGCAGGACCCCTCAGGCCATACTTCCTTATAAAGAAACATGTATATCTATAATTCCGGATACTAGATGGGCTCTACTTGGGACTTAACTTTCTGTTCTAGTCTGGGAAATGACTGTATCACTCACTATATCATCATAGTTCAGTATGATGGTATGCTGATGGCCACAATGGATGCAAAGTACAGTAGTGCTCACCTGCTTAGCCATATAGATTTACATAGACATCTTTCTCTCACAATAAAATTCACTCACAAAAGTCTGTGCTCTCTCAGGTTATGGGGAAATGATGCCAGAGTCTTCTCCTAATTTAAAGTAATGAAATATGACAATATGTGCTGATCTGGTTATGTCTGTTAAACTGTGTAGTTTTGCTAGTGTATGTGCCCACTTTGATTTCTAGCATTCCCCCATTCACACTTTGCTCTGTGGATTGCATTGCCTTCTCCTCTGGGTGGGGCCTGTGTTCATTGATCATAAATGTCGAGCAGTTCATCTGTAATTGTGCTATATTTCATGCTCCTGAACACCACTTAAGAGGCTGAGAACCACTTGCACTATCCCTGAGCTGCTTTTCATTGAGGATTGTATCTGGTAGCTGCATAACATCTTCTTGCTCTGATTTTCCCACAGATTGAAACACCCTGGTGTCCTCAGTAGTCAAATATCTCAGCTGAGGCAAGAACAGATATGTTTCTGGAGATCTCTGGAAGACCTAGACGGAAAGATAACTTTTGAGGTAGTTAAACCAAAACTCTGAAGCCAATAGTTCTGGAACAATGTCATGAATAAACATCTTGAACTACTAGTCATGGAATAGTCAAACTGGACAAATAAAAGAGAATGTCTGTGAAGGTATACTAGACTCAGACCGATATCATTCAGCTCATATGGATGGGAAATCTGGTGACAAAATTTATAACCTTGAAATGCATCATTAAGATTTTGTAATACACCAATGTGTAAATCTATGAGATTATTCATGAGAAAGAGTTGACACAATGATGAGGTTCCACAAAAATTAAATGAATTGTAAATAAAGCTTTGTGGTTCCAGGAAAGTACAAAGCAAAAAACAGAGTCACTGTCTATTGCCAAGAGAGTTAACTAAAGAAGGGTATATGCTCTACCTAGGGGAAGCATAGGAGTGGTAAAATCTATGTATTTGATCTAATACTAAGATTCAGCAAAAGATGAAGAAACCAGACATTTCTTAAGCAAAGGTATACCTTGTTTTTCAATCACAGAGCATCGATGTTCTTGGGAAGACCAGTGTCTTCACAGAAAGAAGATAATAATAATGTATAGATGAACTCTAGATTTATGAGAAGTTCCCTTTGGTAATGAAAAATCTCTTCATTACTCACCAGTTTCTTAATATGCAACAATCATCATCAGTTCAGAAGCCAGAGGTCTCTTGCATGCAGCATAACATGTTGGGCTCTCAACTGCCAGGTAGAGGTACCTCCCAACTACCTTAGCACCCAATATTTACATGATCATCACGACACCCTAAAGAGGACCAGCAGTGCCACTGAAACCGTCCAGAAGACATCAGGAACAATCAGCTTAGTACAACCAGTTGGCTAAAGGTCCATGAAAGAACGAAACTGACAAAAATCATGGAAATATGACTTCAACAAAATTCATCAAAGTTAAAACAGCAAGCCCTGAACAACCCACCACAGCTGAAACACATGAAAATGGTTCAAATCTATACTTAGAAAGATGATGGATTCCTTTCAAGAAGAAAAGAAATCACTGAAAGAACACAAAGAATCCTCAATTTTACAAATAAAAGCTTCTGAGAATATCATTAGAGACCTCCATGCCAATGCAACCCAACATGAACAGGAAAGAGACAAGGCAATGAAAGATTTGAAAGATTTGCAGAGAAACACAAGCGGATTGGAAGAGGAAATGCATGAAATGAATAAAATGGTTCAAGACTTGAATCTGGAAGTAGAATCAATAAAGAAAACACAATCAGAGTTAGTCCTTGAGGAGGAGAATCAAGTGAAGAGAATAGGAACTACAGAGATGTGTATCAAAAATAAGATACAAGAGATGGAAGACAGAATCTCAGGTGTGGAAGATTCGATGTAGAAAATCAGTACAACAACCAAAGAAAATGAGAAATCCAAAAAAGTTCTCACTCACAACATCCTAGAAATCAAGGACTCAAGGAAAAGACAGAAACTAAGAATTATAGGCACCCAGGAAAAAGAAGAATCCAACTCCAAGGTCCAGGAAATATCTTCAACAAAATCAGAGAAGAAAACTTCCCAAACCTAAAGAAAGAGACGCCAATAAAATTCCAAGAGGCATAGATCAGAGATTAGATCAGAGAAGAAAGTCCTCTCGCCACATAATAATTGAAACTCCAAATGTACAGAACAAAGAAAGAATATTAAAAGCTGTAAGAGAAAAATGTCAAGTAACATATAATGGCTGACCCATCAGAATTACACCTGACTTCTCCTCAGAAACTAAAAGCCAGAAGGGCCTTGGAAGATGTCTTACAAGTCATGAGAGTACATAGGTGCTCAGCCATACTACTATACCCAGAAAAATTCTCTATCAACATAGATGGAGAAAACAAGATATTCCATGACAATATCAAATTTAAACAGTATCTACCCTCAAATGCAGCCCTACAGAATATTTTAGAAGGAAAATTCCAACCCAGAGAAGATAACTACACTCAAGAAAACAGAGAAATCAAAAAACTCCACTGCATCTAAAACAAAAGAAACACACAACTACCACCTACACCAAAATAATGGGAAATAACAACCTTTGGTCATTAATATCCATCAAAATTAATGGACTCAACTCCCCAATAAAAAGACACAGGCTTACAGAATGTGTCTGTAAACAAGACCCATCATTTTGCTGCATACAAGAAACACATCTCACTAGCAAAGATAGACCCTACCTCAGAGTAACGGGCTTAGAAAATGCTTTCTAAGCAAATGGACTCAGGAAGCAAGCTGGAATAGCCATCTTAATATAAAATAAAATAGTCTCTCAACTAAAGTTAGTCAAAAAATATAGAAAAGGACACGAAATACTCGTGAAAGAAAATATTCTTCAAGATGACATCTCAATATTGAATATCTATACCCCAAATACAAGGGCACCTACATTTGTAAAAGACACTCTTCTAAAGTTTAAACCACACATCAATCCCCACACATTAGTAGTGGGAGACTTCAACACCCGACTCACAACAATGGACAGGTCATCATGACAGAAACCAGAGAAATAATGAGTCTCACAGAGGTCATGAACCAAATGGACCTAACAGATATCGACAAAACGCTTCACCAAAACACAAAAGAATACACCTTCTTCTCAGCACCACACAGAACCTTCTCCAAAATCAACTGTATAGTCAGTCCCAAAGCATGCCTCAACAAATACAAGAAAATTGAAATAATTTCTTGTATCTTATCCGACCATCATGGAATAAAGGTGGACTTCAACAACAACAGAAATAACAGAAAGCCTACACACTCATGGAGACTGAACAACTCTTTACTGGATGACTACTGTGTCAGGGAAGAAATAAAGAAGGAAATCAAAGACTTCATAAAATCCAATGAAAATGAAGGTACCACATACCCAAACCTATGGGACACAATGAAAGCTGTGCTACGAGGAAAGTTTATAGCACTAAGTGCCCTCAAAAAGAAAATTCTGACAGCTCATATGAGCTAATTAACAGCTGAACTGGAAGAACGGAAAAAAAATAAATAAACACTTCCAAGAGGAGCATAAGGCAGGAAATTATCAAACTTAGGGTTAAAATCAACAATTTAGAAACAAAAAA
The DNA here is from genome assembly GCA_907164525.1 of Lophiomys imhausi. Classification (NCBI taxonomy): domain Eukaryota; kingdom Metazoa; phylum Chordata; class Mammalia; order Rodentia; family Muridae; genus Lophiomys; species Lophiomys imhausi. The sequence goes on from CAJQZJ010001511.1 coordinate 21,811,627, forward strand.
GATACAAAGAATCAATAAAAATAAGAATTGGTTCTTTGAGAAAATCAACAAAATAGACAAACCATTAGTCAAATTAACTAAAAGGCAGAGGGAAAAACCCAAATCAAAAAAAAATCAGAAATGAAAAGGAGAAATAACAACAGACATTGAGGAAATCCAGAGAATCTTTAGGTCCTACTTTAAAAATCTATGCTCCACCAAATTTGAAGACCTAAGCAAAGTGGACAATTTTCATGATAGATTCCAGCTTCCAAAGCTAAATCAAGATCAGGTTAACAGGTTAGACAGCACTATAACCCCCAAGGAAATAGAAACAGTCATTAAAATTCTCCCAACCAAAAAAAGCCCAGGGCCAGATGGTTTCAGCACAGAATTCTCCCAGAAATTCAAAGAAGAGCTAATACCAATACTCTTCAAACTCTTCCACAAAATAAAATCAGAAGGAACACTGCCAAACTCATTCTATGAGGCCACAGTCACCCTGACTCCTAAACCACACAAAGACCCAACAAAGAAAGAGAATTTCAAACCAATTTCCCTCATGAACATAGATACAAAAATACTCAATAAAATACTTTCAAACTGAGTCCAAAACACATCAAAAGTATCATACACAATGATCAAGTAGTCCTCATCCCAGGGATGGAGGGATGGTATGACATGGGAAAATCCATCAATGTAATCCACCACATAAACAAGCTGAAAGAAAAATACCACATGATCATATCTCACTAGATGATGAAAAAGCATTTGACAAAATCCAACAACCCTTCACAAAAAAAGTCCTAGAGGAAGTTGGCATATAAGTACCATACCTATAAATAATAAAGGCAATATATGCAAGCTAGTAGCCAACATCAAATTAAATAGAGAGAAACTTAAAATATTTCACCTAAAATGCAGTGAACTAATGATCTTCATTCATTTATGCTTTAAGCCCTTTGATGATGAAATTATTTTTCTTCCAGGTTTCATTTGTTTAAAAGGGTTATATCTCAGTAATTGAAAGGAGGAAACTCTGGATGGATGCAGTAAACTCTCTTTTTCTTCCATCTTTTCAGCTGTTCTCTAGGGGCCTGAATAGCCGAGGAGCAAACATCACTTGGTGACCAGCATTTACCTGCACCAAGATTGATCTGTTATGGGGATTTGCATCTGATTCAGAGTCTGGCTGAGCTGAGTGCTGATACTGGACTTCTGCTGCATGGCCTCTCTTGAGCTCTTTGCCCTTTGCACAGGCATATGATGTAATCTCAGAGGGTTACTTCCCACAAGAATTGTTGGAAAGTACTCATGCACATCTGCTCACAGTCATGATTTAATAACCTTGTCCATGTGTAACAGACTGGAAAGAAAACGGATGTTTCATTTGGTTGACTGGGTTATGTGCTGTTAATTGAGAGGAAGAAAACCTGATGAAGCCAGGAAACTCCCTTGCTGTCTGCTCTCCACATCTGCTAATAGATTTCCTGCCATGCTGAGGAACAAGCACACTCAGAAATACCTACATTAATCCTGCAACAGCATTAGTGTACTCTGGGTTCTTCTTCTGAAATGTTACTCCACAGTCAGGCTGAAACCTGAGGTGCATCCAAGTCTATACTTGGACTTTGGACATTTTCTCCATGACCTTTCTTGAACTCTTGCATCCTCCACAAAGGGAGATGTGTTTAGCAAAAGGACTTTTTCACCAGTTACAGTTGTAGACTATTTAAATCTTTATATAGTGTGATCATAAAATTATTCTGCGAGATATGTATAGATTGACATGAGAACTTACATATACACACACAAACTGCACATGGATATTCATAGTAGCTTCACTTATACTTCTCAGAAACAGGATGAATTGAAAATACCACACAAATATACTACACTGTAAGACTTATGGGATAAACTTCAATAAGTAAGTGAGCATCCTGGAGGCAATCCACTGTGTTGCCTCGTCTACAATGGATGTATTCTGAGAAAGGCAAGGCCCTCAGACTTTTGCCCCAAAATTGCTTCCTGCTGTTGATATGCTCCCTCTTCTCCACTGTTATTACTGTTTCTATCAAAAATGTGTATGATGTGGAGAGGCATTCATTGCCTATTTTTTCCTAGGTAATTGCCCACTCTGGTAGAGCCAATTTCTTGCAGAATCATTCTGAAGATGTACTTTCATGAAATGATGCTGTTTAGATGAATTGATGACTTCATAGTTCCCAATATTATTTTATCGAATTCCTGGTTTGGCACAAATAATATTTAGAAGTTAAGAAGTTAAAATGGCTGACAGAAACTTTAATGTTAGAATAAAAAATGTTGAGAACCCCCATCTGTCCAACACGAATTGTACAAAACAGAGAAACAGGCTTGAACCAAGAAAGAGATAATGGGCCCAGATGTGTACCATGATGCAATAGACCACACACATATAAATACAAAGGATAATGGTTAGCTAACCAAGACAAGACAGATGACCTGCTTCTTGAATGAAAAAAGGAAAACCTTGTTAACCTATGACATAAGAAAACCACTACTTTGAATTTATAATTAGTTTAAAATCTAATTATAATTAGATTTTAATTAGAATTAAAATCTCTGCTTTGAACTTATAATGAGATGTAACTTGAAGTAATAAATAAATATTTAAAAATGAGAAAAAGTATCTAGTTATGTATAGTTGTAATGAAATAATTTGAATTCAATAATCATACTATACCTCCCTTTTGTACAACGATTGTATCATTTTGAAAAAATGCAATTCTTTTTTTAACTTAGAGAACTTTGTCTTAGAGCTATAAAAACTATGGATGAAAAATAAAATGGGTTGAAGCCCTTGCTCTATCTGCCAGTATTACAAATATATTTATGCATGTATTATCCATATATCTGATTTTTATTTGCATTTGATATTATAGTATACATAAGTGACCCCAAAAATTCCACCAGGCAACACCTACAGCAGATAATCTCCTTCAGGAGGGTGGGTGAATACAAAATTAACTAAAATAAAATAAGTAGCACTTCTCTATACAAAAGACAAAAGGGCTGAGAAAGAAATAAAGGAATCAACACACTTCACAACAGCCACAAATAATATAAAATACCTGAAGGTAACACTAACCAAGCAAGTGAAAGACCTGTACGACAAGAACGTCAAGTCCCTGAAGAAAGAAATTGAAGAAGACATCAAAAGATGGAAATATCTCCATTGCTCTTGGATAGGTAGGATCAACATAATAAAAATGGCCATCCTACCAAAAGCAATATACAGATTCAATGCAATTCCTATCAAAACAATAACACAATTCTTTACAAACATTGAAAAACAATTCTCAACTTCACACAGAAAAACAAAAATCCCATAACAGCTCAATCAATCATGTACAATAACAGAACATCTGGAGGTATCACCATACCTGATTTCAAGTTGTACTACAGAGCAATAGTAATAAAAACAGCATGGTACTGGCATAGAAACAGACCAGTTGATCAATGGAATTGAATCGATGATCCTGAAATAAACCCACACACCTACAGTCACTTAAATTTTGATGAAGAAGCCAGAACCATACAATGGAAAAAGGAGAGCATCTTCAACAACTGCTGCTGCTCCTGTGGATGTCAACATGTAGAAGACTGCAAATAGACCCATACTTATCATCCTGCACAAAACTTAAGTCTAAGTGGGTCAAAGACCTCAACATACATCTGGTCACACTAAAATTAATAGAATAAAAAGTAGAAAGTAAAAGCCTGGAATTCATTGGCATAGGTAGCAACTACCTGAACAGAACACCAATAGCTCAGGCTCTAAACAAACAATAAATAAATGGGACCTTATGAAAATGACAAGCTTCTGTGAGGCAAAAGACAATGTCCTTAGAACAAACGGCAGCCTACACACTGTCAGCCACATCTGACAGAGGGCTAATGTCCAAAATATATAAAGAAATAAGGAAATTAAACACCAAAAAAATCAAATAACCCCATCAAAAATGGGGTATAAAGTTAAACTGAGAATTAACAAAAGAGATATATCTAAAGGCCATAAGGCACTTGAAGAAATGTTGAACATCTTTGGTCATCAAGGAAATACAAGTCAAAACAACTCTCGGATTCCATCTCACACCCATCAGAATGGCTAAGATCAAAAAATCAAATGATGGCACATGCTGGTGAGGCTATGGAGAAAGGGGAACACTCCTTCACTGTTGGTGGGCATGTAAACTTATACAACCACTTTGGAAACCAATCTGGAGATATCTTAGAAAATTGGGAATAGTTCTACCTCAAGACTTAGCCATACCCCTCCTGGGCATATATCCAAAAAGATTCTTCACCAAAACACAGGGACATTGTATCAACACTGTTCATAGCAGATTTATTTGTAATAGCCAAGAACTGGAAACAACCTAGATTTCCTTTGATTGAAGAATGCATTAAAAAAATTGTGTACATTTACACAATGAAATAATATACAGATATCAGCAACAAGGAAATTACACAATTTGAAACCAAATGAATGGGATGGGTCTAGAAAAACTCATCCTAAGTGAGCTGACTCAGTCCCAGAAATATAAACATGGTTTGTAAATATCAAGTTATTAGCAGTATTTATATTATAGTTAATTGATCAGTAATGTCAATCCTTAACCTGTCATTATAAATGATCAAACAGAGACGCCTGATGGATTTTTAAAAGCTTAAGCCTGGATTGCATACTATAAGCCCATTAAAGCTAACTTTTGATGTTATTCCCCAAATAAAACTCCAATATATACATGTCTCCTTGGGCTGTTATTCTCCACGCTTTGCTGATGTTCCAGGCCATGTGGAATGATCGAATACCATCTAACCCCTTGCTTATTCTCCTTCCTCTTCCCCCCCCCCCTTACTGGCTTCTCCTTTCAGTCTTCCTCTCTCTTCAAATAACCCACCAAGCCTTTTCCCCATCTACTTCTCTTTTACCCAATCCAGGCTGCAGACATTTTATTCAACCAATCAGAGAATTTTGGGGGAGGCAAGAGTTACAATCGTCATCTTGGGGAGTACGTGACTGCCAAATGGTAGTAAGGGTGGCAGCATACAACCAATTGACAATTGAATACAAGCAAATCAACCCACATACTACACTATCTTTCTTGGTGAAAGTTGCATCTACAGCACCCCCTGCTGGTCCTGATCATTCACAAAGGAGGTTGTTTCTGAGCACACAGGGAACCTGGTCACTGTGTCTCCTGTACAGTCACAAAAGGCTGTGTCATCAAGGCTCCAGAGCTCACCTTCAGGGTGAACTTGTTCTTGAATGTGTGCGCTGACATATGGATGGACTTCTCAGTGACAGCTCCACATTTTCTACTTAAAGTTGGATCTTGATAAGAGAATTTGACTCAAAATGTCTCAGAATGCTGCTTAGGAAGAAAAAAAAATATTTCAGTATTTCAGTATTCATTTGCTTGTTTTTTATTAAGTAAATTTTGTTTTTGAAAATTTTATACATGTATGTCATACATGCTAATGACTCACACCTCTCTTATCTTCCTACTATCCCTATCAAACCTTTTATCTCCCTATAAGACTCTTCTACGTGTTCATTGAATTTTGGTTTATTTTGTGAACATTAATTTTAACTAGGACTCTCTATATAACCATATGATTAAGACTATCGAATAGAGCCTGGTGGGCATACCAGTAAGTATACATCTGAAGATCACAGTCTGTTCACCCAGAAACTATCAGGGTTCATTAGTTCATGAGGGAGGCAGTGGTACCCCAAGAGCACTCCATTTTCCAAGATTGTTTTTGATAGACCTGTTCCAGTAAATGTCCAGTGTAAGCAACTGTCACTACTATTGAATTCATGATAGCAATAGTTTGTCATAACCAGGGCATAATATTTTAAAGCCCTTCTCCCATTTCTTCCAGCTCTTATCCTTCATAATATCCCATGAGTCTTAGAATGATGATAGATATTTGAGGGCTGAGGAAACAAGCATTCTTTTGTTAAGCACCCTGATCAATAAAGACTCTCTGGACTTATCACCATTCGATGTAGACAGAACCTTCTCTGATTGAGTCTGAGAGTAGCATTTTTCTATGGGTACAAAAATAGAAGTTTAAAAAGCAATTTAATGGTATCTCAGTCAGTCACTAAACAGCATAATACATCCTTCCTGGGCCTACAACCCCCTTAGCCTTGAGGTTTTGACAGAGTTTTTAGTATCAGACATTGATTTCCTCATTTAGAATAGACCTCAGATCCAATCAGAATTATGTCGGTTGCCTATGTCACAGTTGTGTCACTGTTAAAGCATGTATCTTCATTGGTTAGTGTTGTTGTAGGTAGGGTATAAAACTTGGTAAGACCACTGATGCCTTTTTTTCCACTGGTAGCCTTCATAGCTTAATTCCTACATACATTATGAAAGCTCTCCATGGAGGGCATTTCAACTCCCTTCCATCTTGATTTACTAATATTTTGCAAACAACATAAGAAATATTTCAAAAATCATGTCTAATTATCGGGTTCCAATGAGCATAGAGAGGATGACAAGGGCTTTTTGTTTTGGGAAAGCTGTCTGGCCCACAAATTTTAAAGAAATGTCTCACATCTGGTACTGGATTTTTCTTAGGAGAAGCACTATTTTGCCATTCAATTAAATTTATTTAATTTCTCACTACATTTTTTACCTTCTGTGTCCACATAGTATTTTATGTACTTTACTTGTACTTATTTATTTATTTGTTTGTTTGTTGTATGTGTATTTAATTATGTGTCCTGTATATGTTCAGGTGACTAAAGACATTAGAAGAGAGATTTGATTTCCTGGAGCTAAACTGCTAATCTGAATGACTGGAAGCAAATTTGAGTGTTCTTAACTGCTGAGCCAGCTCTCTATTACTCTTAACTTATATTTTAATTGGTTTATACAGTAGTAGTTTTGTAGATGGCTTTGTGAAATTTTACATGGAATATCCAATGATTAATACAGTCAGCATGTGTGTTATGTTTTTGATGATAATTTAAAATGAGATAGTTTTCAACTTTGAATTATTATTATTATTAAAGTGTGATATAATTATAAAAGCATGTTAAATCACATATATCTTTATGACAGCTTAATCAGGAAACTTTCAAATGTAATTGTATGAATTCAAAAGGGAAAGACGCCAGATAAGTAAGCTGAGAATTCACTGCACAGAACACACAGTAAAATGTTCCTTAGCTTCAAATGGCTGAGCTCTGAGTTTAGTGCACAATGGTTAGAACTAGAATTTTCTAATTGAACAGAGAAACAGAAGACAAAATAATGAAAAGCAGTAATGGAAAGAATTTTATTAAAAATTCAGTTCTATCACTTTGTAGCCTTATATGTACAGTCATCAAGAGGAGGAGAGGGGAGTGGATAAGTTGGAGTACTTAACCTCTGATTGAGCCTGGCCCCTTCTTCCACTTGCTTCCCTCTGAATTACTAACTCTGTTCCAATCGAGGTTCTGACCTGACAGTCAGTGTGAGGGAAAAGTCTATCTGAGCTTCCTGAGCTTCCCCAGAAGGTGATCCTGGTGAACACAGAAAATCACTCCTGCCCTTGTAGGTGCTTTCTGCATTTTTCTCAGGCAAGATGGGCGATATATTTATTTTAAGAATATCACACAGACCAAAAGGAACAGGAACCTAGCATGACTATCCTATGAGAAATGCCACCCAGCAGCAGAACCAAGCAAAGGCTGAGACACACAGTCAAACATTAGGTAGAGCTCTGGGTGCCCTATATAAGAGAGGAAGGAGGAATTGAGACCTGGAGGGGTCAAGACCAACACTTGAAGATCAACAGAACCAACAAATCTAGTCCCCTAAGACTTTAAGAGACTAAAATGCAAACCAAAAAAAAAAAAAAAAAAAACAAAGAAGAAGAAGAAAAGGAAGAAGAGAAAATATAAATATAGTTGATAGGCAGCTTTGTCATCATACAAATCCCTTAGCAAGGCAAGGGGCGGGTGTCAGTTTCAGAGATGGACTTTATTACCTATTAGCGGGACACTTTACCTTAGCTGAGCTGCCAGATCAGACCCCATAGCAAAAGGAATCTTAGCCCTCATGTAACTGATGAACTGAAGAGGGTTGATATGTGCCCCCCCCCACAGTGGAGGAGAAGGATAGATGGGAGAGGGAGTAGAGGAATAGAGGGTGGGACCAGGAGGGAAGAGGCTGAAACCAATATATAACTTGAAATAATAAATAAATATTATTTAAAAAAAGAATAGCTGGGCATGGTGGCACACACCTTTAAAACAGGCACTCAGGAGGCAGAGGCAGTCGGATCTCTGTGAGTTTGAGGCCAACCTGGTCTACAAAGTGAGTCTAGGACAGGCAAGGATACACTGAGAAACCCTGTCTCAAAAAACCAAAAAATTAAAATTAAAAATTAAATTAACTTAAATTAAAATTAAAAAAGAATATCACACAAACAGAATTCTTTACTTTTAAAGACATGATCAGTTCCTAGAGTTTATAATTGTTATGAGGTCACCCCAGAAAGCCACCAGATGAGAGGGAACCCAGATACCATGAAAAATATCAATTATGTTAGTATCTACATCTGAGCTGACCTGGGTTCTGTGTGTGCTGAGCGCCCCCTGCTGGTCATGGGTACCTGTCCTGAAGGTTTTGATCTAGGCTCATATTGAAGACTCCTCACTGTGTCTTGTACAGTAATACATGGCTGTGTCCTCAGTTCTCAGGCTGTTCATTTGCAGGTAGACCATGCTTTGAGAATCATCTCTGGAGATGGTGAATCTGCCTTTCACTGAATCCGCATAGTATGTTGCATAATTATAACTTTTAATACTTATGCGAGCAGTCCATTCCAGCCCCTACCCTGGAGCCTGGCGGACCCAGCCCATGGCATAGTCACTGAAGGTGAATCCAGAGGCTGCACAGGAGAGTTTCAGTGACCCCTCAGGGTTCATCAGTCCACCCCCAGACTCAACCAGCTGCACCTCACAATGGACACCTGCAAACAGAAAAGATCCTGATCAACAAAATATCACACACGTCTGTCATCTCCCACTCATGTCCACTCACACACTCAGTATCAATTATTATCTATAAATTACCTTTTAGAAGAACAACAAAGAAAACCCAGTTCAGTCCCAACACCATGCTGAATGTTCTGTTTTCAGTGCTGATCGCTGAATGGGAGACAGGACTGGAGACCTCTGCCTGAACTGCAGTGTCAGGGCTGGGCTCCTTTTCATGATCAGAAAAAGACCTTATTTGCATATCTTTCTGCTATATGATATGCTCAGGTGTGTGAGCATCAGAGAAAGCAGTTAATAGTGCAAATAAATATCTGAGTGAATATTAACTAGCAAGGTGACCATGATTTCACTAAAGTATTATGTATTATGTATTTGTAATAAAACTTCAACAACATTAATTTTTAAATGTTTTTTCACATGCACACTTTACTGCTTATCTTTCAAGATATTCAACTTGAAACTCACAGGAACTTATGAAAACAAAATAACAAATTGATAATTTGAGGGGAACTAATATAAATATCCATGAATAATAAACTGTACATTGAATTATAGTAGCAAACTGATCAGAGGAAACAGCATAGAGGGAGATTTTGATATACACAAAACCCTGAGTTTTTTCCTCAGTATCTATCTATCTATCTATCTATCTATGTAGATCTACATATAGATGTACCAATGTGACCATGATTTCACTAAAGTATCATTTATTATGTATTTGTAATAAAACTTCAACAACCTTAATTTTTAAATGTTTTTTCACATGCAAACTTTACTGCTTATCTTACAAGATATTCAACTTTAAACTCACAGAAACTTATGAAATCAAAGTAGCATATTGATAACTAGAGGGAAATTATTGTAAAAATCCATGAATAATGGATATTTTATGGTTTACATGTGATTTACATGTAGATCTAGGAAGATAGATAAGTATATGGCATACTATATATATATATATTTAAATAAATAATAGTATAAGAGGTTTTTCTTGAGAAATAATAAAAATATGTTACAAAGGTGTGGTTACATATACGTTGCATGATTGTGTTTGGGATGTGTTAGTTAATATCCCTGGTAGTCATGTCGTTATTATTTTAATTTCCTCAACTAAGTATAAATTCCTTGTCTCTCAGTACCTCATGAGAGAGAGGAGTCTGTCATCACTTCTGTCATGTCATAGCTGTATGTCTTCCCATGTTTCTAATTCCCCTAAGGATATAGGTCTTCCTTGGTGGTTGCAGAATAAGTCTCAAGAGAAATAACCTTGGAATAGCCACCCTGTATTAGAAAGGAGAGTTTGGTCTTAATTTTCTAATGGAATAGTTAAGTTTCTAATTTGAGACATGGAGTTTGTTATGGTTAAGAGACTTTGTGGGCTGTGACATTATTGTTTTGGTGGCATTCCTAGGTAAGAGATCTCATTAAAACAAATAAATACAGCGAGATGATTCGCTAAAGTCCTTTCTGCTTCAAGTCCTTGGATGATTAGATCATTTGTCTTACAGGCTTAATTTGTCAAACAGGGTTTTATATGGATAAGTAAAATGAGGAAACTCTGAATGGAGGCAGTAACCTCGCTTTCTCTTCCTTCTTTTCACCCTGTTCCTTAGGATCCTGAATGGCTGAAGTGCAAACAGCATCTACTGACATGTGTTCCACATGGATCAAGACTGATCTGATATGGGGATTTGTAGTCACAATGTTATCGTGCACTGTGTAAAGATTCAAATGCTGATTTCTGTTTTTGGCATATCTGGTTGCAATGCTTATTCTGAGAATTTGTTGTTTAAACATTGCTCCCTAATTGTTCCCTGATATGTCAATAAAGCAGCTTAACAGCCAATGACTGTGTAGGGGAGAGAATAGGGCTGGATTTCCTCCAGCCAAGGGATGGGGAGAAGTGGGGATTGAGCCATGAGGAGAAGTCCAGGAGACATAAGGAAAAGTAGCTGGAGCACAGAAAGCCATAAAGGGCAAGTATCTCTGGGATTAAGCTTGGATGATTAGAATAGAGTAATGAGTGCTCAGTATTGTGCCTTAAAGATAGATAAATAAATAACATAGTCCAGTCTCAATTATTTGGGAGATAGTTTGGTTAAAAGAAAAACTGAAACACACTATTAAATTTACACAAACAGGGATTTACTTCTGATCCAAATCTGGCTGGTGTTTGAGACTCATCCAGGTCTAGAATACAGATAGTGGACTTCTGCTGCATGGCCTCTCTTGAGCTCTGTGCCCTTTGCACAGGTATATGGTGTCATCTCAGAGGGTTACTTCTCACAAGAACTGTTGGATAATACTCATGCATATCTGCTCACAGCCTAATAATAGTGATCCAATAATAAACTTTATACATGTATAACACACTAAAACAAAAACAGATCTTTCATTTGGTTGACTGGGTTACATGCAGTTAAGTGACGGGAAGAAATCCTGACGGAGCCAGAAACCTCCCTTGCTATCTGCCCTGAACATTATATGCATCTTCGACTCATAGCATCTCCTCTAGCCCTAACTTCTTAACTTCAAAGCTGTACTTGTTCAAGTTACTGAGTGCCAGCAGTGCACATAGAGCAGATTCCTGTGATGATATCTGCCTGCTGATAAAAGAAGCTTCTTTGATGATAGGAAATAGCTACACCTTTAAGTGGATATGAGGATGGGTATTTAAAATGTGGGGAGCATTATCATCCCAAGTGGAGTAACTGCATTTAAATGATTTACATATTACACAAATGTGTGTGTGTGTGTCTGAAGTAAACAAGAACAATGATGTTTCCCTATGGTGTTCTCAGTCATCCTCAGTGTCCCTTATCTTTCCCCCTTCCTGTTTCTCTCTCAATGATGTCCTCCTCACATAACAGATAGAGTCCCCTGTCTTCCATTCTCCCCTTCATAGCACTTATGTCCTAGTATATCCTTCTCCAGAACTATTCCCACATGACCCTACAAGCTTGTTGTCTTTGGTTTCCTTGATTTCTGCAGTGACAGATCCACAGAAGGTTCTACATAAAATCCATGAGATATAATTCCATTCTACTCAACAGACTACAGAAGCTACTCTAAAATGGACCTCATCTTTGGAAAAAAAACAAATCTTAAGAAATTTAGAAAAATTTAGACCAGTCTGTGCATCCCATCTAAACACAATACAACATAGCCTAAAATCTACAGTGAACAAATAGTAATTCCAGTTTCATGGAGATCAAACAAATGACTGGACAAAAGAAAAAATCAAGAACAAAATTAAAACTTAAACATTTAAGGTAATTAAATGAACGTGAAAAGAAAATGAATCAAAACCTCTGGGGTAGATTGAAAGCATTCAAAGATGTACATCTGTACTCTGTGTGTTTTAGTTTCTCTGTCTCTTTGGAAGATGTCCTAATGTTATTCTTCCACAGAGGACCTGGTCACTCCAGCAGACAGTGGCTGCATGACTTTCTGTCTCCACAGACTCCATCACAAATGACTAAACATGTCTCACAATCACCAGTGTCCTGTTTCTGTCAGTACAAAGTAATGGGAATATTTATTTGGTAAAGAATTGCTGGTACATGAGGTTTCTGTTGGCTTAATCTCATCATGCCAGCACCCATGATATACATCCCCATGTATAAAGACACATGAGCTCAGAGTCTAAGACTGTGTGTGAGATCTAATGAGAATGTTTTACCTCCAACGATGATGTCTGCTTTGCTGCATTCAGCTCCTGGGCTATATTAGAAAGGATGCTGAATTATGATTACTCCTTCACCAACAGTGAGGCTGCTCTTCTGCTATCTCAGTTTTACCTCAACTGTTAGATTCCTATCTTAACAGAGGGTATTTTGGAGTTTATAAACAGTCTACTCTGTTCTTACACCTCACAGAGGGCAGCCACTTTACCTAGTGTTTTGACAACATGCCTAGCAGTGAAGCTCACGTTCTCAGTCACTGTTCTGGAACAAATGACACAAACCTCATGAATGACTAAAGATTTACAGGTATATTGACTGCTGTACCATCATTCACATAACAAATTCTCAAAACATTATTTTTTTTATGTCAACAATAAAACCCAGCTCAGCCACAACTCCATGGAGAGTGTTCTTTGTTCAATGCTGATCACTGAGTGGGAGGACAAGGAATTACTGGGGTGGACTCCTCTATCAGAGTTGAAGGGTCAGGGGAGGACTGACTTTCATGAAATCAATGAGGATCTATTGCATGTCCTCCTCCTATATAATGAGCTCTGTGGAGAAGGCATTAGAGCTATGAATGCTTATAGATGATGAGAGAAACAAAACCCAGGAAATGGAAAAGAAATATAGTACTATATTCTTTATTATTTATTTAATTTTATAACATTTTTACTTTTATTTATTTTTCTTTTTCCACAGTTTTTATTAAAAATAGATTCTTTTCTAATAGAAGTATATCTTTGTTACAGTTTCCCTCCAAATACTTATCACATTTTCTGTTCACCTCCCCTCTCATTTAAATCCACACCCTTTCAGTTTCTCATTACAGAAGAATAAGTTTATAGGAAGCAACAATAAAACACAACAAAATAAAACACAATGAGTTAAAATAAAAACCATCACACTGAAGTTGGAAACATCTAATCAACAAAAGAGAAAGATCAGTCTGGCGATATCTTAGAAAACGTGGAATAGCTCTACCTCAAGACTCAGCCATACCACTTCTGGGCATACATCCAAATGATCCCTAACCAATCCACAAGGACACCTCCTCATCTATATTCATATCAGCTTTACTTGTAATAGCTAGAAACTGGAAACAACACAGATGTCCCCCAACTGAAGAATGGATAAAAAAAAAAAAAACTGTGGTACATTGACACAATGGAATATTACTCAGCCATCAGAAACAACAAAATCATGCAATTTGCAGCCAAATGGATGGAACTAGAAAAGCTCATCCTGAGTGAGCTAACCTATACTCAGAAAGATGCACATGGAATCTATTCACTTATTGGATTTTAGCCGTACAGTACAGGATAACTATCCTACAACCAGCACTCCAAAAGGAACAGGAACATAGAATGTGTTACCTGTTAGTGGGACACTTTGCCCTAGTGGTGCTGACATGTAGGCCCCCAGTGCAAAAGGAAGCTCTTAGCCCTCATATGGCTGCTGAACTGGGGGTGGGGCTGATATGTAGGGAAACTCCATTCTGGAGGAGGAGTAGGATAAGTGTGAGATGGGAGAGAGTGTGGGAGGGTGGGACCGTGAGGGGTAGAGAGAGGGGACTGTGATGGGAATGTAACTTGAAGTAATAAATAAACAACAACAACAAAAAGAAACAAAGAACTCAAGAATCCTGTAAAAATATTAAACTGAATGTTATAATACATACACAGATTACCTGGTGCAGATTCCTCTCAGCCCTGTGCTTGTGGCTTCACTCTCCATGAGTCTGTATGACCTTTGCTCAATTGACTTAGACACCCTTGTTCTCCTGGTGTCCTCCATCCTCTCTGGGTTTTAGACTGTTTCTACCTCCTCTTCAGCAGAGTTCCCTGAGCTCTGAGGGGTAGGATTTGATGGAGATATCCATTTAGAACTGTGTGTTCAAATGTCTCTCTGTATAATATCTGCCTATTGGTTGCTGAATTTATTTATATCTGCTGTGAGAAGAAGTTTCTCTGATGATGACTAAGGCACAGACCCATATGACTATAGTAGTATACCATTAGGAAGTCATTTTATTGCTAATTTTGTTTTTTAGACTAGTAGTATTTGGTTTTAACATAAGTCTCTGAGTAAAGCTCCATTGATGAAGACAACAGCCAAATAAATAATTGATCATGGTTAGATCAAACTGGTACCTACATAAAACCTTTACCCCTACATTCCAGTGTCTTTGATATGGAAAGGTATTTTGCAGGCTACCAAAAGACAAGTACAAAAACCTGCCCAGCCACAAAACAGCTGTAAAGTGATACCCTTCCTGCAAAATATGCTGCAGCAATGACTGCACAAAGCTTGGGTCAGTATCCAACAAATGTCTAATTTGATTTACAGCAACTCCAAGAGATAGAACCAACGTCAAAACTTATTTCTTGCATATTTGTAATAAAGTTCAAATATTCTTATTTGAGAGTGTCTCTTTCATAAATATCTTTTACCCTCTTTTGTGCCACAAGGAGTATTAAATAAAATTTTGATAATTACAAAGGATTAACACAGTTTGATAAATGATGAATTTAAATATTAATTGACGAAATTGGTTTAAACAGTGTAGCTTTGTCTTGATTCATACACAATGACTATTGTGCCATACCCAGTACTAAAAAATAAGTTGAAGAAATACAAGTTCATGCAGCATTATTCTTCTGTAGATCACATTTTGAAAATTTGAACATTTGTGTTTTCATTTCTTCATTTGTCTGGTAAGGGAAGGTGTTTCATGTGATCATAGCAACATTCATATAAGATTATTATATTTAAATATCCTCACAGTAATAAAGGAATATCTCTGTGAGTACAAAACAATAATGAGAAACCAAGAGCATCCACCCTGTAACACTGTTCTGATGTCCTTCCATCTCTTCAGTCCTGCCACCTCTAAGGACATGACACTTTTACACTGATTATGGGTGAGACTTGGCATGAAGAGCCTTGAAACTGCCTCTTCATAAGAAAAGACTGTCAGGTCACAGTTTTTAATTGAGGAATTCATTCTACTATGAGAAAATCTTTATTTGTGGTTACTGACAGGGTCTTTGAATTGTGTCATTTCTGTTTCTGTAGCTTCCCAGGAGAGTGACATGTATTTTAAGAGCTAACTTCTGTGATATCTCTCAGATCTTGTATCCTTCAAGGCAAGGATCTGACTGACATAGGACATGGTCTCCTGGGGCTTGTGTGTGGTTAACTGAGAGGAACGAACTCTGGGTAGCATCAGGAAACACCTTTGTTGGTCCCTCTCTGGTCACCTGCTTCTCAGGCTCTGCCCAACTGATTCATTTTGTTTTTCTCTTTCACTATCTAATGATGACAAGTATTTAGCAATGCTGTTGATGATGCTGACATAGAAAACTATGTGTTGTCATGAAAATCATTCCACACACTTAGAGATTAATAACAGAAAACATCTACTGAAAGAAAAAAGCACAAAAGTGAAGACCAAAGATGATTTTCATAACTTTTTAAACTACACCTTTGAAAATGCACTTTACATATGTCTTGGCCTTAAATCAGTTTTACTCCCAAACTCAGGTTATACTTCAAAGAATTTAGCAAACACAGGACTTAAAGTCTAGCCATGTGGGCAGATGTGATATTTACAAAGTAATGATATTGTCAGAATTCTTTCTTTCCCTTCATTTTTTATTTCTCTCATTAGAAAACAAACAGTCACCTAACAATAATAATAATAATATAAAAGGATTTGAAAATGGAATATTATAAAACAAACAAGAAAAAAATACCCAAGGAGAAAAACACACAAGTAACATAGAAATTCACATATTCAAACATGGAGAAATCTCATAAAAACACAAAAGAGAAAACCACAAAATATACACAAAAGACTTATAAGGAATGGGAGGCAACCTAGACAAAGCATTATGAGACAAAGATCCTCCAAAAATACATTGACTGTATTTTGTGAAGCCCATCTTATTTCAACCCACAAGGTTTATGACACTATTGCACCAGTATATCATGCAGGTAGATCATGACATTAGATCAAGGGTTTGTAACTGGCTTGTTGTTTATCTTTCTGCTTTAGCAGCATGCAGATACCTTCTGGTACAGTGAACACTAGTCAGGAAAAGTGACAGTTCCAGATAGGCTGCAGTTCAGCTTCTCTATGTTCAAGGCGTTTCATAGTTGTTGTCTTCAGAAATGGGTCTTTGCCTTCAACTTATGGAGAGCAACCAATTGCCTTGGCAATAGCCTCAGTGGTGAGGGAGTTTCTATGGAGGGCCATTGTCCACCAAACTCATTAGCTGTAGCTCATTTTCAGAACTGTAGGTTTAATTTGGTGAAGAGAGATGTCTAGTCAGGGTTTTGTCTCCCGGAAAATGGGATGATTCCATTTAGAGTTCTTCCATATGTGTATATATTTTAAGAGACTTTTACTGTATTAAGATTCCACATGACCCCTCAAATGGACCTCAGTTTTAGGTGTCTCTCTCCATGTTTCTTCCCTTACTTCCAGTTCCCTTCATTCCAAGTTTGATCCTCACTTTCCAGTTGTCCAGACCTGCTGGACATCAACCAGAGACGCTCTAGGGAAGGAGTGGAGATTGACAAAGAGACAAAGTTAATGCAAAGGATAGAATCCTCAGAGAACACTGAGGCCACTAGACAACCAATGTTTTGAGTTTTTATAGAAACAAATAGGAAAGTGCAGTCCAGACTCAATGCAGTTAAACTCCTTGGTAACCACCAATGGTTCCATGATTCCAGGAAGCCCCCAAAAATCAGTATCATTTACATAAGTCCTCACTTCAGGATGATGCCATGAAGTTGGGTGAAGAGGGGAGGATCCGGAACATAAGCCCAATATAGGTCAGCCATAGGAATGGGAGCAGTAGCACCAGGCATGATCTATGTCAGAAGCATTCTCTCTATCTCTATATATAAACCATTAATTTTACAAGATAATAATTATGCAGTTGCTCAAGAATGAAAACAAGGAATACTCAAGTAGAGTAAGCTGGGGCAGAGTTCCCTATTGCCCAGGAAAAGAATCTTTTGGCTTTTAACTCATGATGGCTCCCCACATCTCCCCTTCCTTATATAAAAGGATGCATCTGTCTTAGGTGGGCACATACAATTACTGTCCTAACCGATCATGGAATACTACATCTCCTAGCATGTCACTTCTGTCTTAGGTTGGTACAGTAACTATGCACTCTTATCTGTCACTGACTGCCATCTTACACAGGGAGGGGCTAATTGAAGGCCATGAAGCTTAGCAACTAGATCAAAAATCTGATGTTAAAAGCACTTGATCAGGGAATGAAGAAGTAGACACCCCAGGAACACAAGACCTGCCAGGAGAAACAACCCCAAGACACCATGCATAAAGGCAGTCCAAGAAGAAAACATTAGAGTAAAATGCTTAAGATTGGCCTCAGTTTCCTGAGCAGGGTTAAAATCCAGTTTTGCCTCTTTTAAGGCTGTTATCTCTTGAGTAAGTTTTTCAATATCTAAGGACAAATTAGTACTTAACCAAATTCCCTGTAAATGGTCCCTAATATAACCCTAAGAAGTATCACTAGAGGGAGACCTTTTTTGAGTTACACAAATCCATTGATAATTAGCATGACATTCCACATTGACTCTAACCTTAAGATTCTGAATTTCATCCCCTAAATATAATAGGGGGTAAAGAATTAATATTTTCTTCCACTTTTACATCAATGTGCTGTTGATAATCCAAGTCATAAGAAAAATTTTTTGTTAACCGATTCACATAAGTAGCTGTTTGCACTTCCTATGACAGGGCTAGTGCAGCAATGGCAGCAGTAGCAATAAGACTGATAAGAGTAAATGATACCAAGTATAGCCACACCTACTTCTCTAGTTCTATTCTGTAATGCAGTATGAATATCCTGTAACACTTGCAACTCTTTTTCATTATACTAAGTTTCAATGCCATTAATAGGCAACATTAGAAAAGAAGGTCCATGAACAACTGATACTTGATATCCATCAGGCAAAAAGGTAATACAGTTAGATTACATTTTGACAGGTTACATTATAAGAATTATAATCAAAAGTAATATTAACATGTCCTAACAGAAAAGCATCTGGAGCACTAACACAAGTAAATAGACAACCAATGTTTTCAGTATTTTTAGAGAAACAAATATGAAAGTGTAATCCAGACTCAATGTAGTTAAACTCCTTGATAACGACCAATGGTTCTGTGATGCCAGGAAGTCCCAAAAAATCAGTATCATTTACATAAGTCCTCACTTCAGGATGATGCCATGAAGTTGGGTGAAGAAGGTGAGGATCCGGAACATAAGCCCAATATAGGTCAGCCATAGGAATGGGAGCAGTAACACCAGGATCCATGTCAGAAGCATCCTCTCTATCAGCAGGAACTGCCACATGCCTCACCAACTGTTCAGGCAGCCATGAAGCAGCATTTTGATCCTGCTCCCCTCAGTATTTGAGTGCACTCTTATTTCCCAGTGGTGTCTCTAACAGTGTCCCTCATATTGGAGCCCCACAGTTGGACACCATGTATATCCAGGTCAGTTGGACATCAACCTGGAAAACTCGAGGGAGGAAGTGGGTATTGACAAAGAAACAAAGTTAACGCAAAGTATAGAGACCTCAGAGAAGACTGAGGCACCGTTTATTTTACCTGATCATGATTTGATATATTAATAGCTGCATATTAATTTGTTATATACACATACCAATATTCCTTCCATTTTTCTCCTTTTATAAAAACATTTTTTCTCATACAATATATCCTTATCACAGTTGGCCCTCTCTCTACTACTCCCAGTTGCTCCATTCCACTCCCATCTAGATTCACTCTCATTCTGACTATCATTAGATAAGAACATGTTTCTAAAGGGTAAAAACAAAACTTGGAAAAATATAATAATCTGAAACAAAAACAGTCACACTAAATTTGGACAAAGCAAGTCAAGAAAATGAAAAAAGCCCCAAGAGAAGGCACAGGATAAGAGACCCACGTTTTTATACACTCCATTCAATAGTCCCATAAAAATAAATGATAAAAAATGCTGAGACCTCAGACAGATGTTACGCATAAAGAGAGACCTTGGAACACACAGCACTAATTGGGATACCTCCATCAAACCCCACACCTCAGAGCACACAGAACGCAAAGAATTTGTGACTGAAAGAGCCAGAGTGAATGGAGCAAACCAGGAGAACAAGGCCCTCTAAATCAACCTATCAGTGATCATGAGAACTTGAAGACACTGCAGCAGCAAGCACAGGACAGACACTGGTCTGCACTAGGTCCTCTCCATATATATTATAGACTTCAGTATAGTAGCACATTTTTTATCTATTCCTTCCATTAATGGACCTCTAGAATTTATCCAATTTTGGCTATTATCAATAGAACACATATGAATATGATTGAACAAGTGTCTCTAATATGATGGAGAGTCCTGTGGGTATACACTCACCAGTGATACAGCTGGATATCGAAATATATATATATATTTTTAATTTACCAGATCATAATTAGACAGTTGTTCAAGAATGAAAACAAGGAATACTCACTGGGAAATAACCTTCTCTCCCAGCACCTCAAGGCCATCTCCTTGTATATATCCATGTATGTATATATGTGTATATGTATATATATATGTACACACACATATATATACATATATATATGTATATATACATATATGTGTATATATATATATATATATAATTTCCAGCTTCCAGTGGAACAGTCAGTGGCTGAAAATAGTGGAGAACTTTGCTATATAAAGTGTCTGAGCACTTCAAAATGATTTTTGCAGAATGTAACAGACAACTCCTTGAATCAAGTTCTTACACCCACTGTGCAAATGTCTTCCCACTACATTGGAGAATCCTATTCAGTTCAGAGGTCAGAATAAGAATATTCCTTTGCCTTCTTATCATTCCTTGCTTTCCACTTGCAGGAAAGAAGGGGGGTAGGTTATGAAGACAATAGTATTTCAAAGTATTTTAATTCAACGTAGGTTTAAATGATCACAAACATAGAACAAGACAAGGGTATTCATATCTGCCATAATGTATTCAGTATATGAGATCTCATCTGTGTTTGTACCATATTTGTGTACATAACATTTTTACTATAAGGAATAATATATCTGCAATAGCAAAATACAAAATTAATGTTCTCGGCTACAGAAAAATCTTTCTAAATCAAAACCTGAGATTACCAGGTACCATGGGTGTCTCTGTACTGGTTGATAGTCACCCATTTCTTCAAAATCAAATGTTCTATAGAACAAGGATGAGCTCCAGGTATCCAGTGGATTGTGAGAGATGATGCTGTGTCAGGGTGCGTTCGTGTTCCATAAAGGGTTGAGACAGTAGATCAGTGTACTAGGATTGGGAAGGAAGTGAATTTGAGACCAGGGAAATATGCATAATCTCAAGCCTATTCTCACTTTTACGAAAAAGTGGTTTAATATTACTTTGATCAACTCACAAGAATTACACTTGTGTGGCACTGCAATATGTTATAAATATCTCTTACATTCTAAGAGAATGGAACTTCTGCTGAACCACTGAGTCAGAGTTAAACACATGCATTCAGGTCACTTAAGACTTGAGATTATAGAGAAGGGGTTTTTTAAACAGGTGTTATTTATGTGTTTTAATGATAAAATTCACATTATACTTTATTCAAAGCTACTCTATCAAAAGTACCAGTTTCGTGGAACCCAGAGACATTTTTGCAGCTATGCATTATCATCGTTTTCCTATTGTACTGCTTTATTAAGGAAAAACATGCCAATAGATGTGTGTGAAGACATTGTCAAGGTACGATGTGCTCTAGGGATGAACACAATAGCATCACTTTATTCACAGTTGTTTTTTTTTTTTTTTTTTGAAACATTGACAAAGACCATGTAGCACTGAAGAAGAGGCTGACAAAGGGACACTCAGAATGACTATTTCTGAGCAAGACTTCAGACTAATCTTTGCTGTTATCTCAGTTCCAGGGCCACTTCCTGCTCCTCGAGGGTTTCTGACACACTCAGGATGTGGTTGTATCACTGTGCCTCTTACAGTAATAGATTGCAGAGTCTTCAGATGTCAGGCTGCTGAGCTCCATGAAACCTGTGCTGGAGGATGTGTCTGCAGTCAGTGTGGCCTTTACCTTGAACTTCTGAGCATAGCCAGTATTGCCATTTCCAGGATAAATTCCTCCAATCCATTCTAGCCCCTGTCCAGGACTCTTCTTCACCCAGTCTATAGTGTAGTCAGTGAAGGTATAGCCAGAAGCCTTGCAGGACAACTTTACTGAGGCCCCAGGCCTCACCATCTCAGCCTCAGACTGCTGCAGTTGGACCTGGGACTGTACACCTGTGGAGAGAAAGGCAGAGTGGATGGCCTTGTCATCTCAGTCCCTGTCTCCACTTCAATGTTGTAATTGTGGAACACCTTACCTATAGACGCTGCCAATAGGAAGAGCACCCAGTTCCATCCCATGATGAGAGCAAGGTTATTCAGTCACTGTGGAGAGAAAAATGATCACTTGTTTGAGGCGTTGTGAGCATCTCTGTATGTAACAACCATACACTTGCCTAATTTGCATAATCCTAAGCACTGCAATTCTTAGATAAGCACCTAGTCTAGCTAGAGAAGTAAGTAGAGGATACCTGGGTTAGGCAGCAGGATCCTGAAATCCATGTCTCAATTCTCCCATAAGAAATAAACACCAGATTCTTTCTTTGAGCCCTGTAAAGATTTTTGTAGCTGTACCATCAGAGCTTAAGCTCTCGATAGATTCCTGGCCTGAGACAGTGGCTCTACTGTAGGACAAGGTTATCACATGGATTTACAGAAGGGGGCTGTGAAGATTATGGTTACTGGAGATTTAAAAACCTGTCATTAGGAGAATTTATAGCCTCTTTTATACACATTCAATTCATAGTTGCCTTTAGAGTTGGTAGTATACAAACGAACAAATAACTGACCAAAATGGCCTGATTGGAACATACCTCAGAAACATTAGCACATTAAAATTTATTGCAGCATTATCTACAATAACTAAATCATGGAAATAAAATACATGTCTGTCAGCAGACGAATACAAAAGAAATACTTGATTATATGTACAATACAATAGAACTCTTTCATCTGAACAAATAAGTAATTTACATAATATTTAGGAAAATCAATACAACTAAAGGTAACTGTATTAATGGGACCTGATACCTTGATCACAGAAGCTTCTGTGTGCTGTGCATAGTGACTGATGCAGACATTCATGTCTGGTCAAAGTGCTGAGAATGATTGACAGAGTACTCAGCCACAGATGAGTTGAATATATCAAACTCCCTGAGAAGCCAAAGGATCATCACAAAAGGTGGATGGGAAGGATGTAAAATCAAGAATATGTGGTGGATAGACATAAAATGCTATCTCAGGATTGACATGGCCATTGTACACATGGACTCTCTGTAGCTATACTTACCGACTCATGACCTAAGCAAATCACAGCAGTAATAGTTACAGCATGAGAGTTTATGGATTTGCTGAGCTGGTAAAGATGTCTACGTGTAAGCTTAGCAATATCATTTTGATTGCTTGGATCCACATGGTAGAATGCGAGAATTGAATTCCATAATTTATACTCTGATGTTAACACATCCACCTTGGTTAATATTTGCTGTTATATCCCCACAAAAGAGAGTGTAACAATATTTTAAATATATTACAACACAATGCTGAGTGAATCTTGAGAGTCCACACAAATTTTTGAGTCTCTTGGTATTTGATGATTGATGATTTTATGGTTGATGTTTGGATGATTGATCTTATGATTGATGATTTGATTATTGATGATCAAAATATGATCCATATAGGCTGAGTTGGAGGCTATGTCAATCTCTGTCCTCAAAATTCTGACTGTGGTTGTTCTGGAAATGCTTGGGAGGATCCATGCAATTCCTTCACACCTATGTGAAACCCAGGCTTCTTTCTCATCCAACTCATAAACGAAATGGGGAACATACTCTTGTAAAAAGTCTTTTTTTTTTTACATTTTTATCTTGTTTTCTTCTTATTATTATTATTGTTATGTTTATTATTATTTATTACATCAAGATACAGCTTCATCATAGTATCATATTTCCAACCCTTGAATATCTATGCTCCCATCCCCTCCTACCTCTCCCACCCATCCCACTCCTCCAATGTGAAGTGTTCCTATGTATCATCCTCTTTCAGTTCAATAGTCATATGAGAGCTAAGAACTTCCTCTTGCACTGGGGGACTACATGGTCACACCCCTAGGGCAAAAACTGTCCACTAATAGGTAACAAAGTCTATGTTCCTGGTATTTTTGGTGTGTTGGTTGTAGGATAGTTATCCTGTACTATATGGCTAAAATCCAAATATAAGTGAGTGGATGCCATATGCAGATTCCTGAGTCTAGGTTAGCTCACTCATGATGAACTTTTCTATTTCCATCCGTTTGGCTGAGAATTACATGATTTCCTTGTTTCTGATAGCTGACTAATATTCCATTGTGTAAATGCACCACAATTTTTTTATCCATTCATCAATTGATGGACATCTGGGTTGTTTCCAGTTTCTAGCTATTACAACTAAGGCTGCTATGAACATAGATGAGGACATATCCTTGTGGTTTGGTGAGGAATCGTTTGGATGGATGCCCAGAAGTGGAATGACTGGGTCTGGAGGTGGAGGTAGGGTTATTCCAAGTATTCAAAGATATCGCCAGATTGATCTCCATAGTGGTTGTATAAGTTTGCACTCTCACTAACAATAGAGGAGGGTTCCCCTTTCTCCACGACATTGTCAGCATGTGCTGTCACTTGAGTTTTTGTTCTTAGCCATTCTGATAGGTGTGATATGGAATCTTACAGTCAAAACTGTACAATGGAAAAAGAACAGCATCTTCAACTAATGGTGCTGACATACCTGGATCTCCACATGTAAAAAGAATGTAACTGGACCCATTCTTATCACATTGCACAAAACTTAAGTCCAAGTGGATCAAAGACCTTAACCTAAAACTCGACACACTAAACCTAATAGAAGAGAAAGTGGGGAAAAGCCTCAAACTCATTGGCACTGGTGGCAACTTCCTGAACAGAACACCAATAGCTCAGGCTCTAAGACCAACAATCAATAAATGGGACCTCATGAAACTGAAAAACTTCTGCACAGCAAAGGACACTGTCACTAGAACAAAATGGCAACCTATAGATTGGGAAAAGATCTTTACCAACCCCACTTCCAACAGAGGGCTAATATCCAAAATTTATAAAGAACTCAAGAAATTAAATGCCAAGAAACCAAATAATCCAATCAAAAAATGGGAAACAGAGCTAAACCGAGATTTCACAAAGGAGGAATATCTAATGGCAGTAATACATTTGAAGAAATGCTCAACATCGTTAATCATCAGAGAAGTGTAAAAAGTCTTAAAGGACACAATTACTGAAGGTCCAGGACTCCTCAGTTCAGCTCTAGACTGCTGCAGCTGAACTGAGAGTGGACACCTGTGGAGAGAATTATCACATTGTCAGGCTCTGGCTCCCCTCAGGCCTGGGGCTAGGAATGCACTGACCTGCAGTTGCTGCCACCTGGTAGAGGATGATCCCATGTCAGTCCATAGTGAGAAATCATGTTCTCAATGCTCAGTGGACAGGAGGGTACTAATACGGTACTGTGGATTATGTGCACAACCCAGTATTTACAGATGTAATCTCTGTAATTTACATGTGAATGAGAAAGGGTATTCCATAGAGCAAGACAGGAATCTGATTGAGACAGAACATGGAAAACCTTTCTGTGTTCCTCATGGAGAGGGTGAATTCTGAGTCCTAAACCTGTCTGGGGAAATGAATATCCAGTTCCATCCTGAGAACTGTGCAGACAGGTGTCTTCCATTCCGTTGAGAATAACATCGCCACATCCATGTTCATTGCTGTGAACCACACTTCAGTGGTCCATGGGCCACCTGAACCTACTCAGAGTCATCCATAACAGTGATGCTGAGAAGGTGCACTGACCATTTGCCCCCATCACACACTAGCACACAACATTGGAAACTGCTGTCTATCCCACACCAGTGATCAGCACCACCATAAACACTATTGATGTAACCTGGACATTTCTGGGACAATTTCCCCAAAATGTTTCCCATGTACTGGGGCCCACATATCCGTAAGTTATACTGATAAGAGATTCATGACATAATTTTCTATCCAGGGGCAATGGGAATCCAATTGTGGTGATCTCATCATATGTTGATATCATTTAAGAATGAAGTTCTCAAGTTTTGTTAGCATGGGAATCTAAAGTTTCCACCACACAATGGTCTCTGAAGGAGTTGATGTTAGCAATGAATTTCACAGATGTTGGTGGAATACCCTCATTGCACAACTTCCTTATCAGCTTCCACTACCATGTAACTGTTAAGGACTGGTGGATCTACGGTGCCCCCTCCTGGTTCTGAAAACCACTTATATAAGTTTGTCACTGGTCTCACACACAGTCCCCATCTATGCCTCTTCCTTCTCTCTTCAGTATGTGTCTGGTGATCTTGACTATATAATTCATGGATGGATGGTGATCTGTTCCTCAGTTGGTTTCCAGGTCTCTATGAACTCCAGTATTTTTCTGGGTGTGTTGGATCTAGTCATAGCAGTGACCACTGATGGTAAAGTGAGTTAATAGACAGCACAAGTAATGAACACTGTCTACAAGTACTCTACCAGAACAAAACTAAGCACTCTATACAACAAGGGTGACCACCAGGTATACAGCAGACTGTGAGTGATTTTGCTGCATCAGTGAATGTCCTGTATCACTGTGGTCAGTATTCTGTGACAGATATGTGATTACAGACAAGGATATTGGGACTGGACAATCTATGATTGGAATCATTGATCAACACATAATCACTGAACTTCCCCTCATCTCATGAATTGGGTTGATGAAAAAAACATAGCCAGACAGTGTTGGTGCATGCCTTTAATCCCTGAACTCAGGAGGTACCATCAGGTTGCTTTGAGTTTTGAGGCTAACCTACGCTATAGAGCATCTTCCAGTACAATCAAGGCTATACAGAGAAATCTTCACTGGAAAAACAAAGCAAAGCAAAAGAATACTTTAACAGAGATGTTGGTCATGTCCTAGGAATCAGACATTGATTTATTATATAATTAAACACTTCTGCTTCAAAGTATTGACCCAATTATGAGAGACACCTGTGCTCACATTAACACTAACATGGAAACATGTGAAACAAGTTCACTAACTTCACTACTCCTCTCTGAAATTTACATGCAAGGAGACTACCAGATATCATTATGTAATGAGAGTTAATTCTTAGTCCTCTTGTTCCTTTCCTCAATACTTAACCACAATTATGACCAAGTATTTCAGGCTATTCTTCACTGTCCTCTCAGACATAAGGGAGTTTGTTCCTTCAGAGTACTGATACATCTCAGATGTGGAAGTGACACGGTGCCTTGCACAGTAATAGATGGCAGAGTCCCCAGATTTCAGGATCTTGAGCTCCATATAGGCTGTGTTAAACACTGTGTCTGTACCCAGTGTGGCTCTGACATCATACTCCTGACTGTAGTTTGTGCTGCCAACGCCTGGAGGATACACCCAACCCATCCATGCCCCAGGGCAGGCTTTTGCCACATCCAATTCATAGAGGAAATAAAGAAACTATTTGAGACAGGTCCTTAAAGAATACTGTTCTAAAGATCCAGGACTCCTTGATTTATCCCCAGACTGCAGCAGCTGACCTTCGGATTGGACATGTGAAGTGAACATTCTGCTCCTATCAGAGACTAAAAGAGCTTTGAGGGCTGCTGCATTCCACCCAGTGATCAACGGGATTGTGGACAGTTTATGATAACAGGTGGGAACCCCTGGGACACTTCCCTAAAACACTGTTCATAATCCTGAGGCTCAAATATTCTTAACCTTATTTGTAAGTCTTTTGTAAACCAGTATCCTATCCAGTGGCAATAGGAATCCAATTTGGATTTGATGACATCAATATGGATGTTATTTAACAAATAACTTTTTCATTGTTGTAGCATGGAGATCTCAAATGTCAACTACACATGGTCTCTGAATGCAATGATATTGGTCATGAAATCCACAGTGGCTGTTGGAATCCACTCAGTGAACAACTTCCTTATCTGCTTCTGCTTCCATTTACTTCTATTTTTTTCCTTCAAGTTACATCTCAACCACAATCCCTTCCCTACTCCCCCTCCAGTCCCACCCTCTCACCTTCTTCCTCTTAATCCCCCCATCTGCTTCCCTTTTTTTAAAGTTTAAGGTATATCTTTTCCCCACAACAGTTCCCCTTTCAATCCAACAAATGGCTCTTTCTCTTATGACAACAAATACAAAACAACATTTTGTTTTGTAATTAGGCAGCAATTATGAGAATTATAAGACTTAGCATACATTCCCAATGCCCAGTCCATATGTATTTGGCAACTGACTTTAACATTCTACTATGCAACCATCTCCATGAGTTTAAAGATCTATATCCAACTCAGCTTCCATCCTAACTTGCATCACAATTTTACAAACATCTTCTTAGATCCAGACACCCTATTAAATCCTAAACAACTCAAAATTTTACTATGGCACTATATTATCTAGTCTTCAACCACCTCAGAGACCTGAGAAGAATAAATATATCTGATTATACAGGAAGTGCAGGGCCAGCAGCTTCCAAAACTAATAAATGACATACAACTGGATGCCTGGACAGTTCCCAATTTCTCTCCATTACAGCAAATCAATCCTGTACAATTAAACAAAAAAAACATCTAGAGGTATCAGCATCCCAGATTACAAGCTATATTATGGAGCAATAGTAATAAAGACAGCAGAGCAATTGAATTGAAGACTCAGAAATTAACCCACACAGCTATGGTTACTTAATCTTCAACAAAGAAGACAAAATCGTACAATGGTAAAAAGACAGCATCTTCAACAAATGGTGCTAGTCTAACTGGATGTAGAAATGTAAAAGAATGAAATTAAACCCATACTTATCACCTTGCATAAAACTTAAATCCCAGTTTATCAAAGGCCTTAACATAAAACTAGACACACTAAGCCCTTTACTTCTAAGAGAATATGTGGATTTACAGTCCCCCCTAATGGTCCTGAGAAAATGCTTGTATAAGTTCTCATAAACTGGCCCCTCACTATGACTCTTCTTTGTAATGTATCTGGTAACGCTGAGTAGATACTTTGGGATGGAGAGCTGTGCTTCAGATGTTGTCTCCATGAACACAGTCCTTGCTCTAGGGGCTGTTATATCTAGTTATAGCAGTGACCACTGATGAAGAAGTGAGTTACCAGAGAGCACTGGAGATGGACCAAATCAACAAGTGCTCCACAAGGCAATTTCCCCACTCCTGCAACTACAATTGGAACAGAAAATTTACCACACAAGGAAGAGAAACAAATATGACACTTATATGTGAGTTCTCACCTACAGAAAAAAAATTACATTTGAGAAGTAACCAGAATTAGGGAAATTTGGACTGTGATTCACTTTCTTTGCTAATTTAGTATTTGTATAATTGGTGTGCTGTATGTTTATGTGTAAGACATAAAGTTCTCCCTTTGCCATGGATCTTCCTCGTTGCAAATGCTGTCTGTGTCCTGAGCTAGCTCTCTGCTCTCTTTAGATAGAGCTTCCCCAGGCTCAGCATGCTCTTGCTCATGACAGGTCATGTATAATGATTTTCAGCAACGTGGATTATTTGCTATGAGTTTAGTGAATAATGACAGCTGTGGAGCTGAATAACCTATTACAAGCTCCAAGGAATTAGTTATGGAGCCAATACCAATGTATACAATGTATGTGTAGTCCCTGCACAAGAATACATATGAACTGTAGGCACACAGGTTAACCCCTAATAACATGCTGCATATCAGGGCGCAGAAGCATTTGTTTGGATGCAAGAAGTATGATCATGAGTCAATTTGTTTCAGTTTAATGCCTGTATGTCCTAGAAGGCAGATATGCTCCCCATTATACTACCATTCCGCATGGCTGAAACAGGCTCCTATTGTTGATTCTTCCAAAAGAAAGCTCAGATTCTCCCCTTGTTGAAGAGAGGCAGTTACAGCAAGATGGGTCTTTTCTATAAGACCAAGACGATATGTAGTCCCTCCCAACTAAATTACCAATTACAATAATTTCTTCCAGCATGATTAAAGGCCATTCTGATTTGGATGATTCCTCAGTTGAACTTCCACTTCCCAGTTTGTTGTTTCAGCAGAACCCCAAGTGTTCAATTTTACCAATGTGGACTTGGGAGCCAGATGCTGGGGTAAAAATCTGCTGGCCCATAGAAGCAGAGAAAGCACCCAGCTGACCTTCCCTCTCAACTGATGTCCCAAAAGGAAAAAACCCAGTTCTCCTTCTCCACATTGTCTCCAAAACCCTTCAAGCTAAATGTCATTCCTTTCTATTTCTCATAAATCCCTCTATCCATCCTCCTGACTTTCTCTAACACTCTACAGTTTTTTGTCCACGTTCACTCCCATCACAACTCTTTGCTTGCTCTGTCTGTCCACATATGGTTCACTTTATTTAATCCTGTTTACAATAAACAGTAAGGCCTTGGATTGAAGGTATGTTCTAGAGCTGAGCCATACCATGTGTATAAACAGATTTTTTTTCCAGGACACAATTTGAATATTGTCAGTGTGACCAAATATCCTGCAACATTTACCACATTTTGTCTAACTAAGATTCTTTCCCGAACATCAATAATCTACATACTATCTGGTAAGAATTACATTCATCACGTCAAGTCCATTTGTAATTGTCAAACTTGGAGCAAGTACTCTACTTTCTATCTTATCTTGGTGAATTAAAAGTTTTGTACCTAAATTACTTTCTATCATAACTTGAATTTCAACCTAAAAACATTTATTTAGTCCTTAAAACACTTTCATAAAAATCTAAACTACTTAAGCTGAATCATCAGACTATAAGTATGTAGACTTCAAAACTTCAAAACCATCAGAGATCTGGGAAGGATCAATGTTTCCTGAGTAAAGTGCAGAGCAAGCAGCCTCCAAAACTATGCAAATGACAGAGACTGCTGGCTACCTGGATAATCACACAAGACTCTTCTGCACATTGGAGCACCCATCTCTTCAGCTTATAGGCCAAGATATCTAACATATTTTTCTGTGATGGAATTAACACATTCATTCTGGAATTATAAAGGACTTGCTTACCAGGACTTGTCCTGCCAGAGGTTGGCAGTTGAATTTCTTTGCATGGTACTTGTCCACGGCATGGACAGCATACTGTCAGCAGAAGAGGCAAGGGCAGTTTTTCTGGGTGATAGCCACCCCATAGCTAGTTTTGCCACATTTTAAGCAAACTCCATATGGACTTCTTCAATGCCCATCATCTTCTTTGAATTAGTATAGGGGTGCTACCAGTAGCAAACATGTCTCATCTGGATGCTAATTTTTTTTAAATAAACAAATTTTATTTTACATTTTCTGTGAAAATATTAATTATATTTCATATCAGGACTTTAAATCAAGGTAATTGATGAAAAGCTTGTTTTCTTTTATTTTTAATTGAAATTGAATCTTGTTAAATGGTTTGTTAGATAAGACTATTCTTTTTTTTCTCAGTAAGATATTGATGATTTATTGAACACACACCCCAAAACTGGTCATAGCCACCAGGAACAGGGTCACAGAGGTCTCAGAGCCTAACTGTGACATTGGTCTGTTTCCAAGGCAGGCTTTTTATAAGAAAAACCATATCCAGATATCAACCAGATAACCAGGCCTAGGAAACAAACCACATCCAGGTAACACCCAGGTAGGAGGTAAGGGGATGGTAGTACTACATCATTTTGACTAGCTAGACAAAGCATTTCTAACTGACCTTTAGTTTGATTGGTCTCAAGTTGGGGATTCTTCAGTGTATCAAGGTAACAAAGTATGAATAATTTCATCTTATAACTAAAATGGAGACTGAGGACAAAACTGTCGGAGGTTATGCTAAGAGCTAAAACAGGTCTCAACAGTATACATCTTATTTTGGCCTGGATTGGATCATTTTGTTGACCAAGAATGAATCAGTTAACAGAGTAAAACAAGGCTAGCTTACATGTCACTTTTATGGAGGTGTTTTTTAAATTGAGCTTCACTCCTCCAAGATGATCCTGGCTGTGTGGAAGAGTACACCCTTGGTCCCAGCTCCCAGCACACTGGAGACAGAAACGGGCAGATCCCGGAGCTCAGGGTCAGCCTGATGCAGGGCAAACTCTAAATAGAGAAAGACTTTGATCCAGGAGTGGTGGAACACATCTTTGATCCCTTCAGATGGGAAACACAGGTCTCTGATCCCAATAATTAGAGCTCAGGGACACACACATGGGATTTGGAGGGACCTAGGTTTGGAGGCTACTTACAAAAGGCCTTCTCGATGCAGGCAGATTGTCCTTTGGGATCTCAAAATATATACACTAGAGCTGGTTTAGCTCCAAGGTGACAGAATGATTTCTTCTTTAACCCGGATTGAAAGATAACGCTTTGTATGTTGTCAGAAGCCCAAATTTGCTTCAGGAGAAGTACTACCTAGCCCCCCCCCCCAAAAAAAAAGAGGGCAATTGTCCTAGGGTTGGGATTGGGGCAGGGCTCTGTTCTTATCTTTCCAGGAGAATCGAAGCGTCCATTAGGGGAGCCTGGGGATGGCTGGACAGCGGAAACCTCAGCAGAGAGCAGAATCAGGCACCAAGGAGGACGAGTGACCCAGTTGATTCTGCCTGGCAGAATTCCTCAATAGCTGTCTCCATCCGGGGCCTGCAACCACCACAGCAATCCAATGTTGCTGGGACCGTTCAGCTCTACACAATGCCCTGGCAGGAACCTCAGTGAAGCCTGCAAGATCAGTTTCTGCCTACAAACCCCTTAGGTCATCTAAACAGCTGAGAACAGAAGGACTGAACATAAAAGGAGTGTACTAACATTTTTAACTATTTTTTCCATTTGGGTTCGGGCCCCAAATAGGTCTACTGGATGCCAATTTTTGAAGAAATAGCTAATGAGGCGGTCTGTGAGGCTGCATCATCTGGTAGACTTGTTGTCTGGTCCTTTTGCTCTGTAAACATATAAACTTTTAAAGGTAATATATATTTCTGCATTGACACATGTATGGAATGTGTGTTTTAATAATAAAAATGATTATTACTAAAACATCTTTAATGCCACTTTCTGAATATATCAGGTTCTTGAAAACTACCTAT
The DNA here is from genome assembly GCA_907164525.1 of Lophiomys imhausi. Lineage (NCBI taxonomy): Eukaryota > Metazoa > Chordata > Mammalia > Rodentia > Muridae > Lophiomys > Lophiomys imhausi. Next base: position 21,844,668 of record CAJQZJ010001511.1, read on the forward strand.
CTACCTCAGTATATTTTAATAGTCAAGTAGTGCTTATTTCTGGCTATGTACTATCTGAATAATTTAGAAAACATTTACAGGATGCTAAACAAAATTATTCCTGTGATTAACTAAACTACTATATAACAAGACCACAATTTAGATTGACAAGACTATTAACTTGCATTTCTTAATTATCTTAAACAGTTTTTAAGTGTAGGTTTCAAAGGGACTACAATTTCACTTTGCAATTTTAAATGTATTGAATAGGTACAATATATTAAACAAGATTTGAAACATATATAAAGTGCATCATAAAAATATATAACCTTAAATTTTTATCAATATAAATATAAATACCAGTGTATCTATATATAATCTTATTTTTATATCAATATACAAAGATCTATATCAAGGTAAGATTTTTGGCTTGTTAATACTTTCTAGTGTAAAAGTAGATTCAGTAATCTGTCTTTTAGGCTTATGTCTTATATTCCCCCATTTTTGTTCTTCATCACTCGCCCCCCTTTCCCCATAACACTAGATAGGAGAGAAAAAGGACTAGAGGAAAGAAAAAAAGGGATGGTAGAAATTCCTAATTCCAACCTCCTTTAATTTATCTCCTCCATGATCAAGACAATTAACATATTGTAACCATCATCCCTAAAAAGATGACAAACATCCACCATCTATCACATTCTCATCAATGTTTAAAAGTTCAAAGTCTCTTCTGAGATTCTTAATCTTCTGCAATATATTAACTGTAATCCCCAAAAATATAAATCAAAAAGCATACCATATAGTTATGCATCTCAGAATATATATTACTATTCAAAAACATCATAGTGAGGAAATACTGGTCCAAAGCAAACCAAAAACCAGCCAGGCAAACTCCAAACTCTGCATCTCCATTTCTGGTGGCCAACTCCTTTCACCTTTCTTGACTGCAACACAATTCTTTCTTTTGTGTTGATTGCATTCCCTGCTAGTAACTTTTCTCTGCCTGTATCCCACGGCTGTAGCATTTCTTAACGTCTTGGAGTACTCAAGGAAACTTCACAGCTTCTTGTTTCAATGTCTGGAATCCACATAGGATTGTCTGGGCTCCTCCAAAGGGTTTGGGTCAATTATCTAGCACTGTCCTCTGCAGCACTCTAGGTTCTGGCTGGCTTGACTCCACTCCATTGCTGCTATATCAAGGTAAGATTTTTGGCTTGTGTAATACTTTCTAGTGTAAAAGTAGATTCAGTAATCTGTCCTTTAGTCTTATGTCTTATATTCCCCCATTTTTGTTCTTCATCACTCGCCCCCCTTTCCCCATAACACTAGATAGGAGAGAAAAGGGACTAGAGAAAAGAAAAAAAGAATATTCTTGGTAGTCATCATATGGTATTAGTATCCCCAATAAGCTGGGGTCTTCTACTGCAAGGAGGCTACACTATCACCAATAGCCTCTCAAAGACTCTCCTCATGGTTCCAAGCCTCAACTTCTTTGTGTGACACCTTTAGTCCTAGGCCATCAATTTCCCTTGAGGCTGTACTTTCAAAATTATATTTTTAACCAATTTACAAGAATTATACTTGTGTGGCAGTGCACTATGATATAAATATCTCCTATATTCTGAGAGAATCAAACTGTTCCTGGGCAACACAGCCAGAGTTAACAATATGCCTTGACGAAACTTAAGACTTAACACTACAAGGGAAGCTTTAATTTGTCCTGATGTTGTTTATTTGAATGTTATTGGCCAAAGGCATATTGTAGTTTCTTCCCAGTTACTCCAACAAATATTCCATTCTCAGAATCCAGAGATATTTTTCTCATAATGCATTATCCAACTTTTCCTTTTTTATTTTCTTATGGAGTAAGAAATATGCTAATGGAGATTGTCACTGGTAAAGAGATTGTCAAAGTATGGTGTACTGTAGGAGCACCCTAAATCCGCACCCTTCTATTTGATGATATCCTTTAGAAAAGTTGGCAAAGGTACTATACCAGAGTGAGGAAGAGGTAGGCAAATGGACACTTAGAATGATTATTTATGACAAAGATTACAAGCTAATCTTCTGTGTGATCTCAGACCCAGGGCAGCTTCCTGCTTCTCCAAGGTTTCTGACACACTCAGAATGTGGTTGTAACACTGTGTCTCGCACAGTAATAGACTGCAGAGTCCTCAGATCTCAGGCTGCTGAGTACAATGTAGGCTGTGCTGGAGGATGTGTCTACAGTCAGTGTAGCCTTGCCCCGGAACTTCTGATTGTAGCTAGTACCACCATTTCCTGCATTAATATTTCCAATCCACTCCAGCCCCTGTCCAGGACTCTGCTTCACCCACTCCATCCAGAAGCTAGTAAAGGTGTAGCCAGAAGCCTTGCAGGACACCTTCACTGAGGCCCCAGGCCCATCAGCTCAGCCCCAGACTGCTCCAGTTTGACCTGGGAGTGGACACCTGTGGAGAGAAAGGCAGAGTGGATGTCATTGTCACCTGAGTGAAAGGGCTCTCCTCAAGTCTGAAACTTGAGATCCCCTTACCTGTAGCTGCTGCCAATAGGAAGAGGATCCAGCTCCATCCCATGGTGAGGGCCAGAGTCTTCAGTGACTATAGAGCAGACACTGATCATACATTGTTGTGGGGTGTGGACATCCCTGTATTTAACAGTCATACACTCATGTGATTTCCATATTCATGAGCAGGGTACTTCTTAATTAAGGACCTAGTCCAGCTGGAGAAGAAGGAGGTAGTGGACACCTGGGTCAGCCAACAAGATGCTGAGGTCCAGATCCTAATCCTCTCTGAGGAAACGCACCCCACTCCCCTTCCCTGAGTCCAGTGCAGATGTTGTGGATGTTACATCAGTGTGTCAGCTCTCAGTAGATTTTTGAGCCTGAGACAATTGTTCTACTTATGACAAAATCATCAGATTGATTTACAGGTGGTGGTTGTGATAATACTGATGATTGGAAATTTCAAAACCTGCTAAATTACAAGAATTTACACCCTCTTTCTGTTACATAAAATTAATACTTGTCTTTACAGGAGGCTATATACAAAAAAATACCAAAATGACCAAAAGGGAACATACCTCAGAAATATTACCTCACCGAAATTCATTGGAGCACCATTTATAATAACTGGATTATGGAAATAAAATACATTTCTGCCAGCATATAATTGCATCAGGAAGACATGATTATATATGTAACACAACAGAAATATTTTATTTGAAGAATAAGGAAATTATATAACATTTAGGAAAATCAATGCAACTGTAGATAACTCTTTTAATGAAGATATCTCAGATGAGCAGACATTATATGAGTCTCTCATTAGTAGCTTTTATATATTGCATTGTTACATATAATTATTTATAATCAATATATTATAATGTGTACATGAAATTTTCTACCATTAAAAAAAGGGAAAAAAGGAGAAGCAAGAAACAGAAGAGTAGAGATTATGGAGAAAATAGGCAGTGTACAATATTCATTTACATGAAAATTCTAGACATATAAAATTTTCATCTTTATTTTTAGGATCCTTTTGTTTTATCTTTGAAATTTTCATGCAAGTATGGCATATATTATGATCATACCTACCCCACCTTATCACCCTGGCTCTTCTTGGGAACGTCCATTAAGTGTCTCTGCCCCCTTCCTCACCTCTTTTGTTTCATTAGCTAATAACACGATGAGTCTAAGCAATGCCATACAAAACCACATAGGTGTGGCATTCACTAGTACATAGGGAACATCTAGAAACATTTCAAAGAAAAGGGATTATGTTTTCCTCATCAGTCATCAAATGCCAATGGACCCAAAGCTTGGTATGGGTCCTCCAGGGTCCCTTACCATCATGTTGTAGTAGTTTTTAAAAATTGTTGCTCAAATGACAACACATGCTGGTGAGGGTGTGGAGAAAGGGGAACCCTCCTCCATTGCTAGTGGGAGTGCAGCCTTGTGCAAACACCATAGAGGTCAATCTGGCGATATCTTAGAAAACTTGGATTAGCTCTTCCTTGGGACCCACCCATACCACTTCTGGGTATACATCAAAATGACTCCTCACTGAATCACAAGGAAGTTCCCTCGTCTATGTTCATAGCAGCCTTATTTGTATTGTAATAGCTAAAAACTGGAAACAACCCAGATGTCCCTCAACCAAAAAATGGATTAAAAAACTGTGGTTCATCTACACAATGGAATACTACTCAGCTATCAGAAACAAGGAAATCATGCAATTAGCAGCCAAATGGATGGAACTAGAGAAGCTCATCCTGAGTGAGCTAACCCAGACTCAGAAGGATGCACATGGCATCTCTTCACTTACAGTCAGATTTTAGCTATATAGTACATGATCTCTATACTACAGCCAATGCACCAAAGGAAACATGAACATAGACTTTTTCTTTTGCTACCTGTCAATGAGACACTTTTCCCCAGCGATGCTGCCTTTTAGGCCCCAAGTGTATGAGTAGGCTCTTGGCCCTCATATGACTGCTGAACTGGGGCAGGGGACTGTTATGTAGGGACACTCCACTCCAGAGGAGTGGGATGGGAGGGATAGGGGGTAGAGGGTGGGAGGGTGAGGCTGGGATGGGTGGAAAGATGACACTATGATGGAGATGTAACCTGAAGCAATAAATAAATAAAATTTAAAAATTGTTGCACTTTGTTTAGTGGTGAGATGAAGGCAGAAATACACCAACTTATGAAATTCCATTCTCATTTCTACCAAGGAGGTTCAAGCAATAAAAATTGTATTGCTAAGTTTACAGCAGACACCTTTACCTGCTTAGCTCATTTACAAGCTCTCATGCTGTAACTTTCACTTCCTTAATTTGTTCAGGTCTTCTGCTGATAACTATAGCTGCTGAGAGTTCATGTGTGCAATGGTCCTGTCAGTCCTGAGGTAGCATTTTATGACTTTCCACCCTACATTCTGTATCTCACATTCTTTCCATTCCCTCTTTTACGATGGTGCTTGATCTTTGAATGGGAGGTTGAAACAGATGACTCCTCAGGAGCTGAGCATGCATACCTTCATTCTCAGCAATTCAACTAGTCATATGCCTCAGCCTTAAAACTCTTTTAACTACCAACCTCAGGTAATACTTTATGGGTGTGATGATTTCTCCTCTACTCTACCTTCAGGATCCTGAATGTGCACAGGGACAAGATGTAATAAATTTACTTTCTTCTCTTTCCCCAAGTCACAAATACCACATATTAGGGCATAATATCACTAATTTTGCTTTTGAAAAATCATTTTGTTTTAGGGGAATTATGTACAGAAAAATGAGTGAATAAAACCAAAATGTAATGAAAGCCAGACTGTGCAAATATACTCAGCTTCTCCCTTTCTCCTTCCCCTGAGCTGAGAGCTTGATATGGCAGTGGATGATGCCTTGGGACCAGGTCTCCTACATTAGCCCAGCAGAGCTGCATGGGCTCAACACTGGATGGAACATCAAGGACTGAGCCCCCATCGTCCCAATCAATCATATATTCTAACTGAGAAAATATGTCCTGCTATTGGAAAGAAGTTTCAGATAGATTTACATGCTGATGGTGATGATGATGACTGGATGTTTGACACATCGTGTTTGAAAATGTTTAGATTTCTATTATATATGTATTCAATTGATTCTTGTCCTTCCCATAAGATTCCATATAATGAATAAAACACATATATGCAATATTACTTAACAAAGAATTTTTACTGTACTAAGTTTGGGGGTCTTGCCACAGTAGCTACACTACATGTAACCTATGGTCTCTGCAGTAATTTGACATTAGGAAAGGAAGTCTGAGAGTCTCCTATGACTCCCTCACTCCCCAAATGTATCTTTGCACTTAAATACATTTTTTTTTCTGATGGGGGTTGGATACACAACATCCCCTGCTGATCCTGAACATCCTCAAAGGGAGTTGTTTCTCACCACACAGGGAAACTGCTCAATGTATCTCCTGAATAGTCCTACAAAGCTTTATCTCCAGTGGCAACAGAGATCAGCTTCAGGGGGAAATGTTCTTGAGTGTGTGCACTGATATACAGATTGACTCCTCAGTGAGAGTTCCACACTTTCTGCAGACCTTTATCCTCTTTTCTTTCAGGCGATTCAGGATTTTCTTGAAGATCAACAGCCAAGAGAAGGTTCTCCCCTCCAGAGAGCCAAGTGTTTCGTTTTGTGACCCATTGAATTTAACCTGAACTCTCTAAGTAATCATGGGAGTAAGACTATTCAATGGAGCCTATTGGTTTCCTTTTGTTCCCACTATAGACAGGGTCTCAAGTAGTCCCAAATACCATGAAACTATCTGTATACTGAGAGTGGCCTTTAACTGCAAATCTTCCATGCCTAAATCCTCTGAAATCTGGAATTCCTTTGCTTTCTTTCAATAGGCCAGACCAACACAGGAAACACTGTTTTAATTACTTTAGTTTTTAATCTATGTTGTGTTTGTGAGTGGCTGTTTTCTTATATACATGTCAGTGTATCCTGTGGATGCTTGGTGTTTGTGGAGGCCAAAAGAGAATGTTTGATGTCATGGAAGTAAAGTTACAGATAGTTGTGAGCTGCCATGTGGGTAGTAGGAAGTGAACCCAAATCTTCAAGAACATCAGTCAATTCCACAGCATCTAGTATTGCATTTTTATTAAGTTTATAAGGCAGTGCATGTCATTTTAATATGCATACAAATTATACTTAAAAGCCTGCTCAACTGGGGCAGGGGACTGTTATGTAGGGACACTCCACTCCAGAGGAGTGGGATATGAGGGATAGTAGGTAGAGGGTGGGAGATCAGGAGTGGGAGGGGTGGAAAGAGGACACTAAGATGGAGATGTAACCTGAAGTAATAAAAAAGTACTTCTGATATTTTCAAAAGAGAAAAATTATTTAATTTGACTTTATTTAAAAACACTTCATTCCCCATTACTAACATTTTCTATTTTATTGAAAATAGATTTTTTCATATAATAATTCCTGAGTATGGTTTCCTCTTCATCTACTCTCCCAATTCCCTTCTCATCTCCCCTCCCATCTGTATCCCCCACTTTCTGTTTCTCACTACAAAACAAACTGGATTCTCAGGATAATAAAAAATGAATAAATAAAATTTGTATAAACAAAAACATATTGGAATTGGATGAAACAAACAGAAAAAAAAGAACCAAAGACAAGGCACACACACACACACACACACACACACACACACACACACACACAAAACAGATATAGATACAGGGACCCACTCATTTTCACACTCAGGAATCTTCTAAGCACACAAATTCAGAAGTTAAAATATATATGCATAGGACCTATAGGGAAAGAGAGACAGAGGGATAGAGAGAACAAAATCCAAAAAAAAAATAATAAAAATAAAAATAAATAAAGGTAACATTTCAAAAGAAAAAGCTTCTGACACACCATTATGAGATATAGAAACTCCAAAGATGATTTTGAGTTTGTTCTCTGTTGGTCTTCTACTTCTGGGCATGGGGCCTGTCCTTAAGAGTGGTTTGATTCTCGAGTGAGACTTCTTAGGATAGAACTAAATTTCAATTGCAAGTGGTTATCAATTGGAAACAGCTTCTGGGTTGGGAGTGGGGTCATGTGTCCACTTCTCTCTTTAGCTCTAGGACCTCCTCTAGTGCAGACCCATGCAGGCCCAGTGCATGCTGCCTTGGGCTCTTTGAGTTCAAACATGCATCTTTCCTGTTGTACTTAGAAGGCCTTTGGTCCTGTTGTCCTCCATCCCTTTTGGATTTTATACTCTTTCCAATTTCATTTCCGTTTCTCTATTTCTTCCTCTGCTACAGGAGAAGGCTTCACTGATGATGAATTACCACAACACTAATCTATGAGTGTAGTGCTTAGGAATCATTTTACTGCAACATTCCTTTAATAAAACAACAGTATTTTGTTTTACCCCAAGTCCCTTGGATATCTAGTCTCAGGTTCCTGGTCACCCAAGCAGCAAGAATGGGTTCCATCTCATGTACCAGGCTTTAAGTCAAATCAGATATTGGCTGTTTACTTTCACCAGCTTGTGCAGAAAAAAAAAATTAATGAAATTACGTTGGGCACCATTTGTAGAAATGATTAATTAAATAATTTACTAGTATTTAGGTTATATTTAATTGTTCTGGTAGCTGTTAATCCTTAACCCACCATTATAAATAGGCACACAGAGACCACGTGGATTTTAAAAAGCCTTGGCCTGAGTTGTGCAATCCTAGCCCATCTAAGCTAGCTCATAATTCTATTATCCAAATATGACCCCATATATACATACATCCCTTTGGACTGCCATTCGCCACGCTATGCTGATGTTCCTGGCCATGTGGAATGAAGTTCCTTTTTCTAACCCATGGTGCACATCCTCTTTCCTGCTGCTCCTGGCTGGAATGCTATCTTCCTGCTGCTGGCTGGAATGCTTTGATCCTCTGTCTAAAGCGCAGGCTTCCTGTTCTAATCTCAGGAAGTCCCACCTTTCTCTGTCTTTGCCCAATCTCAGGCCTGAGCATTTTATTTAACCAATCAGAGTCAACATAAGTTACAGACAGCAAATAGGACCAATTAATTGACATTTAGAATGCTTAAGACTACCCCAGCAATTCCCTCCTTTTGTCTAAAGAAAAGGCTAAATTTTTTAACTCATATATTAAAAACAATAAGAAAAAATATGAAACAATCAAGAAAACCATATATAAAAGTTATGCACATAATGTTTGGCCTATTTTTATCAGGCAATCTTGAAGAAGAAAAAAAAATCATCGATCTTGGTGTGTCTAAAGTTCTGAACTTTAATAATTTCTATCATATCCTATATTTATAAACATAAAGATCTTACTTAGACTTCAAAACATCCTTTTAAATTCTAAACGAATCAAGTTCAATTGAAATTTTATAACTATTATGCCTTCAACCCCATCAAAGACATAAGAAGGGATAAAGTTATTATTTGAATGAGTAGGAAGCATAGGAGAGCAGTTTCCAAAAAGGAATATGACAGTTTGTTGCCTCGACAGTCCCAAGTATCTCTTGATATCATTGGAGCATCATCATCATCTTCAGCCTTCTGGCCAAGCCTTTTTCACAGACTAAATTGTGCAGCAGGAAATAAGGATTTTCCCATTCTGTCTCTGCAAAATCAGGACATCGACTTACCTGCATTTAAGCTCTGGTCCATCTTTGGACAATTTATAGTCTGTTGAGAGAGCAGGGACACTTTTGCCCAATAGTAATTTTCTTCTGATGGGAGATTTTTTTTTTTGAGGAATTATCTCCTGATGGGAAATTTCGTTTTGATGTTCATTTTCTTCTTCCAAGTCAAATGCCAGCTGTCAGGAGCTGACTGTCTTAAGTCAAACAATTCTTAAAATAATAAAAATACCTTTAAATGCCATTTTCTGTATGCCTCTGAGGGTTTTGAAGACATCTATCGATTTATTTATAAATCTATCATCTATCTTCTATATATCTATGAACAAAGAAACTGTATATTTTAACCATTTACTATCTGTTTAATTTATTAAGTCTATTTTGTGATAAATTAAGACTAGTATTTGACATGACCAGAAGCTCAGCTGGCCAACTTGTATTATCCAGACTCCTAAATTGCAGTAGCAACCCATCAAAAGATTGGAAGTAAACCTATACTTTTAAATGAGTTGTATAGGCACAATACCTCATATAAGAGTTGAAATATACTAATTAATAAAAATTTAACCTTGCTTTTGTATCAATATACAAAATTCTATACCAATGTATCAAAAGATAACCTTATTTAAAGAATAACAAGTTTTGAGTTTCAGAGAGGACTCAATAATCTATCCTTATATCTTATCATTTCTATATTATATACATATATCCCCTCTTTTTCTTTTCAAGTCTTTTCCCCCTATATAAGAGAGAAAGAAGGATAGAGAAAAGAAAAAGAAATAGAAAAGTCCTTGAATCTAATCTCCTACATCTTACTTAACAAGACCATTTAGCAATTTGTAACCATTCCCCCTAAACAATATCTGTCATCCACCCCACTTTTGGGAATGGGACATAGCTTTCTTAAAACTGCTTCCTGCTGAATTGGGTTGCAGAAAACTTGTATGGGGGCCCAAATAAAATGAAAAAAAAAGGTTAATCAAGTTAATTGTAACATTTGTTCTCTAGTCTCTATGTGCTCAACAATTTGAATGTTCTGAGCAATTTGTAGTTCGAAGCTGGACTTTGGTAGGAAAGTTCAGGGCTTTATGGAAGTCCTGTCTGGAACAGTCTTTGAGGCTGGGCAATCTCAGCAAGCTGTTGGAAGTTATTCTTGATACAGATTTTTGAGGAAACAGCTATTGAGTCAGTCTATGAGGCTGGATCATTTGGGTTACTTGTCTTATCTTCTTTGGACTCTGATCCTGTTGTTCTGAAAATATATAATTTCTCACAAGTAACATATAGTCCTGCAATTACCAAAATGCCTTGGATGTGCAGGATGCATAAATCAATTAAGGAATACTTTCTGTCCTTTGAACAGCAGACAGACATTTGTAAGTTTCCATGCCATATAAAAGGATGGCATGTAATAGTATTACATATATATGTTATATGTAATCTATTTTAAATTGAAAATACAGCATATGACTGTTTGGAGTTTAAATATTCTCCTTTACAGTTGACATAAATTTATTAATTGATTAAAACAGGTTTATTCTATGTTGTTCTGGCTTTCTGTAGATTAGGTTGGCCTCAAACTCAAAAGGAACCAATCTGTCTCTGTCTTTGTCTCCCATGTTTTGGGAACAAAGGTATTCATTTATATATTTCTTCTTTCCTTTTCTCCTTTCTTTGGAGATTTAATTTCTATGTGGATATATCTATCCTTATTGATATAAGGTTTCTCTTTGTAGATTGAGCTGTCTGGATTTGCTGTGTAGAGCTCTGTATATTAGATTGGCCTTGAACACACAAGGAACCTGTTTTTTCCTTGTCTCCAAAGTTTTGGGATCAAGGTATGAATTTAAATAATTGAATTACCCTCATTAAACAATAACATTAATTAAACCATTTTGTATTAGTTTTAGTTCCAGTTCTACCATGGAAACGCCATTCTTAAGGAGATTGGTGTAAAATAGCATGATGTGCTATTTTATGTTAGCTTTTCTTAATTGTTGGCAGTGGGAGTCATGCAGTTTTTTTTTTTCTGAGACAGGATTTCTCTGTGTATCTTTGTCCTGGACTCACTTTGTAGACCAGGCTAGCCTTAAACTCACAGAGATTAGCCTGCCTCTGCCTCCAAAATTCTTGGATTAAAGGTGTTCACTACCACACCCAGCAATTGACATATCTCTTTTAGGGGCAAAATGCCTCTTGAAACCAGTTCTCCAGTGGAAGCCACACACCTAAGGAGATTGGCTTGTGACTCCTTTCTCTTACGCTATTTTTACATAATAAGAATATCTGTTCTTCTGCATTTACATTTTATACACATTACCAAATCAGGCAGAGCTGTGTGCCACATGGCCTTGATGCAACAAGAAAGGTTGAGTATTTCCTGTAAAGTGCCTGTATTCAGTAATTTCACCAAATGACAAAGAGACCATCAGATTCCACTGTTGTGAAGTGTGTTTAGTGTTTCTTAGAGATCAATGAAGACAATGAGACATCCCCTAGATAGTGTCCTCATAGTTTATGTTTCTCTGGTTGGATCTCTGGTACGCATGTTTAACATTCTCCTCTAAGGAAGTTTGATACAGTGATGAGCCTGCATTCCTATTTCTTAGTGTGAGTGTCTCTTCTTCTGAGTAACATAATGGTCAAGATTCATAGTACCAGGAGGCAGCTGTCTCCTGTTTATTACTGAATTATATTGGGGTCCCCAACTTACCCCAGGTCTGGATTCTTTATTATACTTGACCTCCATGTTATGACCAGATCATTCTGTGCTGATTTCCTTTTGGGATGAGAAATCCCAAGTGGTCATTCTTGAGTCATCTTTTGCTCAGACAGAGTTGTTTGAACATTTCTGGCATATTTTTGAATTCAATGAGAGACACTGACACCTCATTAAAGCTGGATCCTACCTCTCCAGAATGTTTTCTGATGGCTTGATACCCTGATGCACAAGAGTCAAAAGCCACAAGTGGTGTCCCAACACTTTCTTGTTCAGAAAGTCTACAGTATCCAAATGACAGAGTGGGCACAGCTCAGAATCAGAAGACCGCTCCTATGTGGTCTTGAATATGCCCTTTCTGAGAAATAGTTCAGTAATGATCATAAAACATTCTGAATTCTCAGTTTAGCTCTTTACCTCACTTTATGATTGGATTATTTAATTTGTTGGTTTTTAGTTTATTGAGTTCTTTATAAGTTTTTCCCTGTCACTAAAATAAGATTAGTTATGATATTTTCCAAATCTGTAGGCTTTCAATTTGTTGCATTAAGAGTGCATGATATCTATTCACTTATAGTCGGATTTTAGATATATAGTACAGGATATCTACACTACAACCAACACAACAAAGGGAGAGTGGACATAGACTTTTTGTTTGTTTGTTTGTTTTCTCTCCCTGTCATTGAGACACTTTTCTCTGGTGGTACTGCCTTGTAGGCCTCCAGTGTATGAGGAGACTCCTTAATGGAAGTGGACAAGCTCAGTCCTGATGTGACTCAATGTGCTGTGGTGGATGGTACAGGGCAGGGGGCTCCACTTTTATGAAGAGCAGAAGAAGAGAAATGGGTGTAGAAACATGGCTAATAAAATTATTTTTTTAATTTTGAAAATTTCTTTTTTCAAACATTTATTTATTACTTGGTTACATTTCCATTGCCACCCCTTCCCTCCACCCCCCGACCCCTCCCTCCCACCCTCTACCCCTTCTCCCACCCCTCTCATGCCTCCGGTGTGGAGTGTCTCCATGTATCAGCCCCTTTCAGTTCATTAGTCACATGAGGTCTAAGAGCTTCCTATTGCACTAGGGTGGAGTGTCCCACTGGCAGGTAACCATGTCCCTGTTCCTGCTTTTTTGGGTCTATTGATTGTAGCATCATTATCTTACACTATAATGACGAAAATACAGTTATAAGTGAATATATGACATGTGTATCTTTCAGAGTCTGAGTTAGCTCACTCATGATGAGTTTTTATAGATCCATCCATTTGGTTGCAAATTGCATATCAAGTTTAATTTAATTATTTAGCAGCATTAAGAATATTGTTAATTGATTGGCAGTGTTAATCTTTAACCCCCCATTTTAAATGAATACACAGAGACCTCATTGATTTTAACAAGCCTTGACCTGGATAGCACAATCTTGGCCCATGTAAGCTAGCTCATAATTCTATTCCCCAAATAGGACCCCATGTATACATATGTCCCCTGGGGTGTTATTCCCCATGCTATGCCAATGCTCTAGGACCCAAGTAATGATGTTCCTTTCTCTAAACCATGTTGTGTGTCCTCCTTCCTGCCCTTTGCTTCTCCTCCTTCTATCCAAGGTTCTCTCTGCTTCAGAAGTCCAAGCAACTTAGGCCTGCCTACCTCTGTCTTTGCCCAATCTCAGGACTCAGCATTTATTTAACCAATCAGAGACAAAGGTTAACATGAAAGGTAGCACAGATTCATTGGTGTACAGAAAGCAGGCTTCTGGGAGCATATTAGTCAACATTTAGAATGTATAACATCACCTCATCAGATGGGGGGACGGGTTGGGAGAAAGAAACCCAGAAGAGGGGAGGGAGGTGGCTTTAATTGGGATGTGAAATGAATGAAAAACAATAAAGTTATTTTAAAAGAAAGAAAAAAGACTGTGAAAGAACTTTCTGTTTGGTCAGATGTTATTTATGTGGGTTTTAATGGGAAAATTCACATTATACTTTATTCAAAGCAACCCTATCAAAAGTTCCAGTCTATTGGAATCCAGATAAGTTTTTGTCACTATGAATTATCACAGTTTTACTTTTATGTTGCTTTATTGTGGAAGAAATATGCCAAAGGAGGTGGTCACTGGTGAAGGGATTCTCAAGGTATGATGTGCTATAGGGGTGAACTCAATTAAGTAATACTTTATTCATAGTTGTAATTTTGAAATGTTGACAAAGACCATGTAGTACTGTGAGGGGAAACAAACAAAGAAACACTCAGATGATTATTTCTGATCAAGACTTCAGGCTAATCTACTCTGTTACCTTAGCCCAGGGCAACTTAGTGTTTACCCAGGGTTTCTGACACACTCAGGATGTGGTTGCAGCACTATGTGTCTTGCACAGTAATAGACCGCAGAGTCCTCAGATGTCAGGCTGCTGAGCTCCATGTAGGCTGTGCTGGAGGATGTGTCTGCAGTCAGTGTGGCCTTGCCCTGGAACTTCTGAGCATAGTCAGTATCACCATCTCCAGGATAAATCCATCCAATCCACTACAGTCCCTGTCCAGGCCTCTGCTTCACCCAATGCATCCAGTTTCTGGCAAAGGTATAACCAGAAGCCTTGCAGAACACCTTCACTGAGGCCCCAGGCTTCACCAGCTGAGCCCCAGACTGCTCCAGTTTGACCTGGGAGTGGACACCTGTGGAGAGAAAGGCAGAGTGGATGTCATTGTCATCTCAGTCCCTGTCTCCACTTCAGGGTAGGAAGTGGGAAGCCCCTTACCTGTAGAAGTTGCTAATAGGAAGAGAATCCAGCACCATCCCATGTTGACAGCCAGAGTGTTCAGTGACTGTGGAGAGAACACTGATCATCAGAGTTGTAGGGCGTGGACATCCCTATATATACCAACCATACACTCAAGTGGTTTGCATGTTCATGAGCAGTGTACTTCTTAGATAAGGACCTAGTCCAGGTGGAGAAGGAGGTAGAGGACACCTGGGTCAGCCAGCAGGATGCTGAGGTCCAAGTCCTAATCCTCTCTGAGGAATTGCATCCCACTCCCCTTACCTGAGCCCTGTGCAGATATTGTGGATGTCACATCAGGGCCTCAGCTCTCAATAGATTTCCAGCCTGAGACAACAGCTTCACTAGTGACAGGTTATCAGATGGATTTAAAGGTGGTGGTTGTGATGATGATGATGATTGGAAACTTCAAAACCTGCTCAGTTATGAGAATTTACAGTCTGTTTTAGATACAGACAATTAATACTTTCCTTTTTACATCAGATTGATTAGAAAAAAAACTGAACAAAATGTCCTAAAGTGAACATACTTCAAAAATATAAGGATATAGAAGCTTATTGCCACATGATATACAAAAACTAAAAGGTGGAAATAAAATACATGTTTGTCAGCACATGATTGCATCAGGAAGACAAGATTATGCACACAATACACCAGAAATATTTCATCTGAAAGAATAAGAAAATTATGTCATATTTAGGAAAATCGATGCATCTGTACATGATTGCATCAATGAAAACTAACTCAAAAGTGTTATTTTATATGAGTGTCTCATTAGTAGTTCTTAGACATTGCATTGTTAGGGAAAGCTAAGTATGTCGGTATATATATATATATATATATATATATATATATATGAAATTGTCTATCATAATAAATAAAAATCAGAAGGTCGAGAAGTTCAAGAGTAAAGATTATTGAGGAAATACAGTCCATTGCATTCACTTACATGAAAATGAAAAAATAAGAAAAAAATTTATAAATAAAGAACAAAACAGACAAAAATCAGGAAAATATGACTCCAACAAAATTCAGCAAGATTAACACAGCAAGCCCTGAATATCGCACCACAGCTGAAACACATGAAAATGATGACAAATCCATATTTAGGACAAAAATGGAGTCCTTTCAAGAAGAAATTAAATCATTGAAAGAATACAAAGAAACCTCAATTTTAGAAATGAAAGCAATGGAGAATACCATTAGAGACCTACAAGACAATGCAGCCCAACATGAAAAGGAAAGAGACAAGACAATGAAAGATTTGAAAGACTTGAAATATTTGCTGACAAAGACAAGCAAATTGGAACAGGAAACATATAAAACAAATAAAATTGTTAAAGAATTGAAATTAGAAGTAGAAGCAATAAAGAAAACACAATTAGAGTTAATCCTGGAGGTGGAAAATCAAGGGAAGAGAACAAGAACTACAGACATGAGTATCAAAAATAGGATACAAGAGATGGAAGACAGAATCCCAGGCCTGGAAGATTCAATTGAAGAAATCAGTACAACAACCAAACAAAAAATTATAAATGTAAACAAAGATCTCACCCATAATATCCAAGAAATCAAGGACTCAATGAAGAGACAGAATCTAAGAATTATAAGCATAGAGGAAAGAGAAGACTCCCAACTACAAAGTCCAGGAAACATCTTCAACAAAATCATAGAGGGAAAACTTCCAAAAACCTAAAAGAAAGAGATGCCAATAAAATTCCAAGAGGCATAAAAACTCCAAACAGACTAGATCAGAAAAGAAACTCCATTCGCCACATTATAATTGAAATTCCAAATGTATAGAACAATGGAAAAATATTAAAAGCTGTAAGAGAAAAAGGTCAAGTAACATATAATGGCAGACCCATCAGATTAACACCTGATTTCTCCTCAGAAACTTTAAAAGGCAGAAGGGCCTAGGCAGATGTCCTACAAGCCTTGAGAGAACATAGCTGCCAGCATGACTACTATAACCAGCAAAATTCTCTATCAATGTAGATGGAGAAAACAAGATATTCAGTGACAAAACCAAATTTAAACAGTATCTACCCACAAATCCAGCCCTACAGAAGATTCTAGAAGGAAAATTCCAAACCAGAAAAGATAACTACACCCAAGAACATAGAGGAAGCAAAAAACTCCACTGCAGATAAACCAGGTTGAAACACACAACCACTACCTACATCAAAATAACAGGAAATAACAACCTTTGGTCATTAATATTCATCAATATCCATGGATTCAACTCCCCAATAAAAAGACAGGCTTACAGAATGAATCCTTAAACAAGACCCATCATGTTGCTGCATACAAGAAATGTATCTCACTAACAAAGATAAATGCCACATCAGAGTAAAGGGCTGGTAAAAAGGATTTCCAGGAAAATGGACCCAGGAAGCAAGCTGCAGTACACATCTTATATTAAATAAAATACACTTTCACTATAGAGTTAGTTGTCTTATAAGTTCTAGAGTTACAAGAAACAGGGTGGTGATGGTGCACACCCTTAGTCCCATCATTTGGGAAGAATACACCCTTAATCCCAACACACTAGAGACTGAAACAGGCAGATCTCAGAGCTCAAGGTCAGTTTGATACAAAAAAAGCTCTAAACAGAATAAAACTTTGATCCAGGGGTGGAGGAGCACATCTTTAATCCCATCAGTTGGGAACCACATGTCTTTGATCCCAAAACTTAGAATGCAGAGACAGGCACATAGGATTTGGAAAGATTTAAGTTTAAAAGCTACTTACAAAAGGCAGGCTGCAATTCAAACAAATTGCCCTTTGAGATCTCAAAATATATAAACTAAAGGTTTGTTTAGCTCCAAAATATCAAAATTATTTTTTCTTTAATTCGGATTGAAAGGTAATACTTTATATATTGTCAAAAAAAAAACCAAATTTGCTCTAGGAAAAATATAACCTGAACCCCCCCTCCAAAAAAAAGGTAATTGTCCCAGAGTTAGGATTAGGGCACAGCTCTGTTCTTATCTTTCCAGGAGATTTAAAACATCCATTCAAGGAATCCAGGGACAACTGGACAACGGAAACCTCAGCAGAAAAAAGATCAGAAATCAAAGAAGACGAGTGGCTCAGATGATCCAGCCTTGCAGACTTCTTCAATAGCAGTTTCCTCAAAAGTCTACAACCACAACAACTCAAAATCGCTAAGATAGTTCAGCTCCACAGACTACTCCAGCCAGATCTTCAGTAAAGCTCTGAAGATCAGCTTCTGTCTATGAACTTCTTAGGACATCAAAATAGCTGAGAACAAAAGGACTGAACATCAAATGATTCTGTTAACATTTTTAACCATTTTCCATTCTTATTTGGGCCCCAAACAGGTTTACTACGTCCCAAATCAACAGGAAGTCATTTTAAGAGAACAACGTCCCATCCCCAGAAGGTGGGGAGGGTGTTCCCCCAACTTTGGTTATTTGATAGATAATAGAAAATTTTGTTATTTAGGGGAAAAGACTACAAGCTGTTAAATGGTCTTGTTAAATGGGTTTTGGAGGTTAGACCCAGGGACTTCTCTCTTTTCTTTTCTGTATCCTTCTTTCTCTCCTATATAGGAGTGAACAGACTTGAGAAAAATGGGACATAGACATAGTATAGAAAATATCAAGAAAAAAGGACAGATTATTGAATATGGCCTTATACCCTTGTATACTGATACAAAATTAATATTATATTTGGCTAAATTGGTATTGATCATTGTATATTAATGCAAATTTAAGATTGTATAGGGCTACATCGGTATTGATCTTTGTATATTGATACAAAATTAAGATTATATTTGGCCACAATGGTATTGACCCTTGTATATTGATGTAAAATTAAGATTGTATTGGGCTACATCGGTATTGATCTTTGTATATTGATACAAAATTAAGATTATATTTGGCCACATTGGTATTGATCTTTGTATATTGATACAAAATTAAGAGTAACACTTCTTAAAGGTATTGTTCGTAGTAATACTTAAAAATGAAATGTCAAGTTTTGACCTCTTGCTACCAACCGACATAAACTGTTTAGGATAATTAAGAAACGGAAACTAATAGTCATGAAAACGTGTCATTTTGTTAGTTACTATGACAGTCTATCACAGTTATTTTCTAAGCTACTCAGAAATCTAATTGCTAAGAGACAAGCAATATTTGCTTATCTAAATATAAGAGATAAATAAGGCATCTTCAAAAACCTCAAGAGATCTGCAGAATATGACATTCAAAGATGTTTTCTTAACTTAAGATTTTTTGATATCGAGACATGTCAGCTCCTGACAGCACCCCCTATTCTACTCCAAGTAGAAGATGAGCATCGAAGAATCTCCAGTGGGAGATGATTGAATTGGTGGTAAGCCTTTCTCTTGGCAAGAAAAACCCCTTGCTTCAACTGTAGACAGACTTCTGTCCAAAAAGGACAAAACTTGGAAGCACATAAGTCGACAGCCTACCTCTGCCAAGACAGGGTATGTAAGTCCTTCATAATTCCTGCTCTACAATCAATGTCTGTCAGAGAAATGGGACTAAATGGCTGAAGATTGATGCTGTAATGTATGGAGAGAAAATGGGAACTGTCCAGGCAGCCACTGGTATGTCATTTCTTAGTTTTGGAAGCTGCAGGCCCTGCACTTCCTATATAATCAGATATATTTATCCCTCTCAGGTCTCTGAGGTGGTTGAAGAATAGATACCTAGAGTCTCATAGTTAAATTTTGAGTTGTTTAGGAATCAAGAGGGTGTTCTGGATCTAAGAAGATATTTTTAAAATTATGAGGCAAATTAGTATGAAAGCTGAGTTAGATATAGAACTTTAAACTCATGGAGATGGTTAGATAGTAGAATGTTAAAGTCGGGTGCCAAATACATATGGACTGGACATTGGGAATGTATGCTAAGCCATATAACTCTTATAATTGTGGCCTATTTATTTCTGTTGTTTTGTTTTGTATTTATAGTTATAAGAAAAAGAACCATTTTTTGGACTGAAAGGGAGAGCTGTTGGGGTGAAAAAGAAATACCTTAAACTAAAAAAAAAAGAAGATGGGAAGAGGATGGGGGTTGAGGGGGAGGAGGGTGGAAGGGTGGGACTGGAGGGGGGAGTAGGGAGGGGATTGTGATTGAGATGTAACTTGAAGAAATAAAAAATAAATTATTATAAAAACAAAACAAAAAAGAAATGGAAAATATATATCAGAAACTGTAAAAAAATACACTTTTAACTGAAGTTAATCAAAAAAATAAAGATCATTACATGCTCATTAAAGGAAATATTCATCAAGATGGCATTTCAATATTGAATATCTATGCCTCAAATACAAGGGCACCTACATTTGTAAAAGAAACTCTTCTAAAGCTTAAATCACATATCGTCCGCACACATTAGTAGTGGGAGACTTCAACACCCCACTCACAACAATGGACAGGTCATCGAGACAGAAAACAAACAGAGAAATAATGAGTCTAACAGAGGTCATGAACCAAATGGTCCTAACAGATATCTACAGAACGTTTCACCCAAACACAAAAGAATACATCTTCTTCTCAGCACCACAGGGAACCTTCTCCAAATTCGATCATATAGTCCGACACAAAGCATGCCTCAACAGATACAAGAAAATTGAAATAACCCCTTTTATCTTGTTAGACCACCATGGAATAAAGCTGGACTTAACAACAATAGAAATAACAGAAAGCCTATACATTCATGGAAACTGAACAACTTTCTACAGGATGACTACTGGGTGAGGTAAGAAATAAAGAAGGAAATCAAAGACATCTTAAAATCCAATGACAATGAAGGCACAGCATACCCAAACCTATGGGATACAATAAAAGCAGTGCTATGAGGAAAGTTCATAGCACTAAGTGCCTTCAAAAAGAAAATTGTGACAGCTCATATTAGGGAATTAAGGGTAGAACTGGAAGAACTAGAGAAAAAAGAAGCAAACATTCCCAAGAGTAGCAAAAGGCAGGAAATCATCAAACTTAAGGCTGAAATCAACAACTTAGGAACAAAAAGAACAATTCAAAGAACCAGTGAAACCAAGAGTTGGTTCTTTGAGAAAATCAAGAAAATAGACAAACCCTTTGCCAAATTAAATAAAAGGCAGAGGGAAAAACTCAAGTCAACAAAATCAGAAATGAAAAGAGAGAAATAACAATGAAATCATGGAAATCCAGAGAATCTTTAGGTCCTACTTTAAAAATCTGTACTCCACCAAATTTGAAAACCTAAGCAAAATGGACAACTTTCTTGGTAGATTTCACATGCCAAAGTTAAATCAAGATCAGGTTAACAGATTAAACAGTCCTATAACCCCTTAGGAAACAGAGACAGTCATTAAAAATCTCCCAAACAAACAAAAAAGGGCCAGATGGTTTCAGCACAGAATTCTACCAGACCTTCAAAGAAGAGCTAATCCCAATATTCTTCAAACTCTTCCACAAAATAGAATAAGAAGGAAAACTGAAAAACTCATTCTATGAGGTCACAGTCACACTGATTCAGAAACCACACAAAGTTCCAACAAAGAAAGACAACTTCATACCAATATCCCTCATGAACATAGATGCAAAAGTACTTAATAAAATACTGGCAACAGAATCCAAGAATAAATCAAAAGTATCATACACCATGATCAAGTAGGCTTCATCCCAGGAATGCAGGGATGGTTCAACATACAAACATCCATCAAAGTAATTCAACATATAAACAATCTGAAAGAAAAAAAAAACACAGGATCATCTTGCTAGAAGCTGAAAAGGCATTTGAAGAATCTAACACCACTTCATGCTAATAATCCTGGAGAGAACATGCATACAAGGATCATAACTAGAAATGATAAAGGTGATATACAGCAAGCCAGTAGCCAACATCAAATTAAACAAAGGGAAGCTTGAAGCATTTCCCCTAAATTCAGAGAAAAGACAAGGATGTCCACTATCATCATATCTCTTCAACATAGTACTTGAAGTTCTTCCTAGAGCAATAAGACAGCTACAGGAGATCAAAGGGATATAAATTGGAAACAAGGAAGTCAAATTATCCCTATTTGCAGATGATATGATAGTATACATAAGCAACCCCAAAAATTCCACCAGAGAACTCTTACACCTGATAAACCCCTTCAGGAAGGTGGCTGGATACAAAATTAATTCGAACAAATCAGAAGCCCTTCTTTATACAAAAAATAAATGGGCTAAGAAAGAAATTAGGGAAACAATACCCTTCACAATCACCACAAACAATATAAAATACCCGGGGATAACTCTAACCAAGCAAGTGAAAGACCTATATGACAAGAACTTCAAGTCCCTGAAGAAAAAAATTGAAGAGGACATCATAATATAGAAAGATCTCCCATGCTCATGGATAGGTAGGATCAACGTTTTAAAAATGCGCATCCTGACAAAAGTAATATAAAGATTCAATACAATTTCTATCAAAATACCACCAAAATTCTTTATAGGCCTGGAGAAATCAATTCTCACCTTCATATGGAAAAAATCTAGAATAGTTAAATCAATCCTGTACAATAAAAATACACCTGGGGGTATCACCATTCCAGAATTCAAGCTGTACTACAAAGCAATAGTAGTAAAACAGCATGGTACTGGCATAGAAACAGACCAGTGGATCAAGGGAAGCTAATTGAAGACCCAGAAATGAACCCACATACCTATGGTCACTTAATTTTTGACAAAGAAGCCAAAACCATACAATGGATAAAGGACAGCATCTTCAACAAATAGTGCTGGTCTAACTGGATGTTCACTTGTAAAAGAATGAAATTAGACCCATACTTATCACTTTGCACAAAACTTAAGTCAAAGTGGATCAAAGACCTTAACGTAAATCCAGACACACTAAATCTATTAGAAGAGAAAGTGGGGAAAACCCTCAAACTGATCGACACATGTGACAACTTCCTGAAGAGAACACCAACAGCTCAGGTGTTGGTGTTTAATCACCTGAGACCAACAATCAATAAATGGGACCTCATGAAACTGAAAAGATTCTGTGATGCAAAAGACATTGTCATTCCAACAAAACAGCAACCTACAGATTGGGAAAAAATCTTCACCAACCCCACATCTGACAGAGGGCTAATATCTAAAATTTGCAAAGAACTCAAGCAATTAAATGCCAAGAAACCAAATAATCCAATCAAAAAATGGGGAACAAAGCTAAACAGAGAATTCACAAAAGAAGAATCCCTAATGGCTGAAAGACACTTGAAGAAGTGCTCAGCATCCTTAATCATCAGAGAAACACAACTCTAAGATTCCATCTCACACCTGTCAGAATGGCTAAGATCAAAAGCTCAAATGACAGCACATGTTGACAAGAGTGTAGAGAAGGGGGAACACTTCTCCATTGTTGGTGGGGATGCAGAATTTTGCAGCCACTATGGAGGTCAGTTGGCGATATCTTAGAAAACTTGGAATAGCTTTGCTTTGGGACCCCGCCATACCACTTCTGGGTATATATCCAAAGGATTCCTCACCAAACAACAAGGAAGTTTCCTCATTTATGTTCATAGCAGCCTTATTTGTAATATCTAGAAACTGGAAACAACCCAGATGCCCCGAGGAATGGATAAAAAAAAAAAAAGTGTGGTACATCTACACAATGGAAATCTACTCAGTGATTAGAAATAATGAAATCATGCAATTCACAGAAAAATGGATGGAACTCATTCTGAGTGAGCTAACCCAGACTCAAAAGGATGCACATGGCATATATTCACTTATAATCGGATTTTAGCCACATAGTACAGGATAACTATACTATAACCAATGCACTGAAGGGAACAGGAACATAGACTTTGTTTCCTGTCAATGAGACACGTTGCCCTAGTGGTGCTGCCTTGTAGGCCCCCAGTTTATGAGGATGCCCTTGGCCCTCACATGACTGCTGAAGTGTGTTGGGGGACTGATATGTAGGGACACTCCACTCCAGATAAGTGCGATATAAGGGATAGGGGTAGAGGGTGGGAGGGTGGGCCTGTGGGGGGAAGAGGGCACTGTGATGGAGATGTAGCCTGAAGTAATAAATAAACATTGAAAAATAATAAAAAATAAAAATAAAAGTTGCTTCTGTCTGAATCTTGCATTCAAAATGATTATAGAAATTCCTTATGGAAAAATAATTAATTCTTAGTCTTGATATTCCTTTCCTCAAAACTTAAACACAAGTTTTGAGCAAGTGTTTAGAATAGTCTTTGTTCTAATTTCATCTCCAAGGCACCTTCCTGCTCCTTCAGAGTTTCTGACATGCTCCAGATGTGGGCTGAGACACTCACCATGCATGTGGGGTACATGGACCATGCCACTAGGATAACTGACATGGCACTGGTGAGGTGGAGTGTGTTCACACCCCTGGAATCGCAAACTTAAGATCAGCAAGAGTAGGAACCTCTACCTCCCAGTTCTGAGACTTCATGTCCTGGCCCAAGTAGCAGCGACCCCCAACATTGCAATTTTCAAGTTAGTTACAGGAAGTCACATAGCCAAGCACCAACCAATGAGGTAAACTCAACCTGGAAACCTCTTCATATTTCCCAACATTCATATAGAGCTTGTTCACCCTGTAATGAAGCAGAGACTGGAACAGGTGGGGTTTGTAGGATTCTGATCCAGCTAGGAATGCCCTTCTCCAAGAATATAATGAAAGACAACCGCTAGATGATATTTAGTGAAACATCTTATGTGCATGCACACTTATTACATAGGGAACAACAATGGCAATACCTCATACTGTTATAGCTCATTGGGAGTTATTCTGTGTCATTCACATGTGTCCTTTTTGCAAAGTTGACAAAAGCCTTATAGGACTGAGAGGAGGAGACACAAAACAGACACTCAGAATGGATATTTCTGAAGAAGTCTACAGTTTAATCTTCCATGTCAGCTTAGTCCCAGGGCAGCTTCCTGCTCTTCCAGGGTTTCTGACACACTCAGGATGTGGCTGCAGCTCTGTGCTTTTCTAGCACAGTAATAGACCACAGAGTCCTCAGATGCCAGGCTGCTGAGTTCCATGTAGGCTGTGCTGGAGGATGTGTCTGCTGTCAGTGTTGCCTTGCCCTTAAACTTCTGATTATAGTCAGTACCACCATCTCCAGGATAAATCCATCCAATCCAATCCAGCCCATGTCCAGGCCTCTGATTCACCCATTGCATAGTGTAGCTGCTGAATGTGTAGCCAGAAGCCTTGCAGGGCACTTTCACTGAGGCTCCAGGCTTCATCAGCTCAGCCCCAGACTGCTGGAGCTGGACCTGAGAGTGGACACCTGAGGAGAGAAATGAACAATGGATGTCATTGGCTCCTGAGTGTACGCCTCTCCTAAAAGCAGAAATTGGGAGTCTCTTACCTGTTGCTGCTGCCACCAGGAAGAGAATGATCCAGCTCCATCCCAAGATGAGATCCTGTGCACCCAATGACTCTGGAGAGGACAGTGATCACATGTTGTCACAGGGTATGAACACCTCTGTATTTACCACCACAGATACACATTAGTTGCATATTCATGAGAAGTGTACTTCTTAGATAAAGACCTGGTCCAGATGGAGAAGAAGGAGGTAGGGGACACCTGGGTCAGCCAGCACGATACTGAGGTCCAAATCCTAACCCTTTCTGGGGAAATGCATCCCTCTCTCCTTCCCTGAGCCCTGTGCAGATTTTGTGGATGTCATATCAGGGCCTCAGCTCTCAATAGATTTATGGCCTGAGACAATTTCTCCACTTGTGCCAGGTTGTCAGATTGATTTACAAATGGTGTTTGTGATGATTATGATGGTGATGGGAAATTTCAAAAACAGCTAAGTTTGAGAATTTACAGCCTCCTTTGATATATAGAGTTAACATTTGCCTTTCCACCAGGCTATATACTTAGAAAACTCACCCAATGACAAAAAGTAAATATACTTTGGAAATATTTTCACATGATGATAATTGCATCACCAAAACAATAACTAAATTATGGAAATAAAATATGTTTCTGTCAAGGGTATTGCAACAAGAAGACATCGTTATATATAACTACTATTGAGAATCTCATTTAATGTCTGTCACTTTTAGGAAATTGGATGCAACTGGAGATAAGTATATTAATTAAGGCTTTCTGAGAACCACAGACATTAAATGAGACTCTCAATGATAGTTCTTAGATACTGCACTCTTATACAGAATTATGTATGCAACTACAAAATTATGTATAAATGAAAATCTCTAGTGTATCAAAGTGAAAAATAGGAGGGGCAAGGAAAGGTAGGGTAGAGGTTATGTGGTAAATATTAACACTATATAAAATACACATATAAAAATTCTAACCATATGTAAATTTGTTGTTTCCACATCTCAGAATGATTTTATTCTTTGAAATTTTCATTCATAAGTGAAATATATTATGATCATATCCACCACCATTATTAATTATGTCCCTCTAATTTTCATTGAGACATTCCAGTAAAAATCTCTTCCAGTATCCTGACCTGTTTTGTTTCATTAACTAATAACACAGGGAGTCCAATTAGTACACATAGGTGGCATCATTCAGTAGTACATAGGGAACATACAGAAAATTTTCAAAAAATCATGATTATATTTTCTTCATTAGTCATCAAATGCCAATAGACCTTCAGCTTAATGTGAGACCTCAGGATTTCTTCCACATTCATATTTTAATTTTTATATAAATATTTATAATCAATTTAGTTATGACAACAGAGGAAACTTGTGCAAGGTGTTTGTGTGGTCCTCAGAGAACAACTTATGAAATTAAAATCTTTTATTGTAGATTGTGAGTCCAAGGGATCAAACTGATATGGCTAATCTTGCCAGTATATGTTTTTATCTGCTCTCCTATTTCACAGACTCTCATACCGTAACTTCGACTGGCTTGATTTATTCAGGACTTGTGCTGGTAGCTGTAGCTGATATAAGGAGTTCATGTGTACAGTAACCATGAAAAATCCTGAATATAATATTTCATAACTTGTTATATGTCATTTATATATGGAATACCCCATATTCTATACCCCTTTTTTTCATTAAGTAAATTTATATACTTTAGATCCTGATCTCAGCTTCCCCTCCCTCCTTTACTCCCAGCCCTTCCCCCTTCACCCATTCCCTCTCACCTCAGAGAAGGGGAGGCTTCCAATGGATATCAACCTGCCTTGTCATATCAAGTTTCAGTAAGACAGTGCACATCTTCTCCTAGAGGCTACACAAGGTAGTCCCTTTAGGGAAAAAAGATCCAAAGGCAGGCAACAGAGACAAAGACAGCCCTTGCTCCTACTGTTATGGATCCAAAATGATTAACAAGCTGCACAACTATTACAAATGTTTAGGGGGGGCTAAGTCCATTCCATGCATGCTGTCCAATTGGTGGTTCAGTCTCTATGAGCCCCTATCAGCCCAGGCTACTGTTTCTGTAGTTTTGGGGTTTTGTTTTGTTTTGTTTTGTTTTTCCTTGACCTCTCTGGCTCTTTCAATCCTTCCTCCCCATCTGCCACAGGAGTACCCAATCTCCAACTAATATTTTTCTGTGAGGTCTCTGCATGTTTTTCCTTCAGCTACTACATGAAACATTTCAGATGACAGTTATGCTGGTATCCTATCTGCAGATATAATAGAATATCATTGAAGTTGTTAAGGGTGGATGTTGGGGTAGTGTTAAGCATTCTAAATGTTAATTAATTGGTCCTGCTTGTTGTCTGTTACTTACATTGACTCTGATTGGTTAAATAAAATGCCGAGGTCTGAGATTGGGCAAAGACAGAGAAAGGTGGGACTTCCTGGGATTAGAGCAGCAGGAAGAAGAAGGCATTCCAGCCAGGAGCAGCAGGAAGGAGGCACACACCATGGGTTAGAAAAAGGAACCTCATTCCACATGGTCAGGAACATCAGCATATCGTGGAGAATGGCAGTCAAAGGGGACGTATGTATATATGGGGTCATATTTGGGTAATAGAATTAAGAGCTAGCTTAGATGGGCTAGGATTGCACAATTCAGGCCAAGGCTTGTTAAAATCCATGTGGTGTCTCAGTGTGTGCTCATTTATAATGTCTAGATGACAATTAACAACCGCCAAACCAATTAACAATAATATAAATACAGGTTAAATAGTTTAATCAGCCATATATTTCTTTTTACATATGGCACCCAACGTGGGGCAATTAGAATCCATGCTTACAGCCTGAGAAGGCCTGGGTGAAAGCCAGTTTTCTAGCCAAAGAGTGGGGAACTGAACCCAAATGCTTTTTAAAAAGTGTGGCTAACTTAACAAAAGCTGTTGCCTTGCAGCAAAGGTGGAAAACTTAGCTCTCCTTATGTACTAAAAAACTGGCAGCCTTCTAAACAGAGTTTGAGAGCAGAATTAACTGCCTAGATTAAAAATGGAGGAATTCATAATGCCTCAATACTTTTGTATTCCAATTGAGTTTGTTCCTCTTAGCATGCAAATTATTTTTACCCTGACAATTGTGTTTCTGTGTATCTTTTTTGAGAACGTTCAGACTAGGATAGTCTTAAAGGAAAGAATTTACAGATGGAATGCTAAATTGCCAGCAATGATAATGAAGGAAAGAGGGAGGCCCTTCCTGATAGATAAGGCAAAACTGAGGACAACTGGAGCTAAGAGCTCCCTGGGTACTAGGTGCCTGTCAGGAGTTTCTGGTAATGGTCCACCAGTGAAATACAGTCGCAACTAGATTTCAAGGAATAATGAACAAAGCTTTAATTGCAGCATGGGATGGATGGCATGATCAGACATGCCAAGGCTTTTGGAATGTTGTTTCTTTGCTTGATTTTTGTTTAGATATCTTTGATATTGGGAGGTAGAAAGGATATTTTTCTGGTTTGGCATTGCTAAAACATAAGAGATTTTTGAAGATTTTGGGCAGATTTCGAATTGTCACTACAGTTCAAAGTTGCTCTCAAATTTACAGAGTTACTAAAATCTGGGATTTAAGTGAAATATTTGAGCAGGGTGGTACTGACACATGCCTTTAATCCCTTAATACTATCACACTAGAGGAAGAAACAGGCAGATCTCTGGATTCTAGACCAGCCTGGTTTAAACAATAAAGGCAGGGCAGGAACTCTGCTGAGGAGATAAAGCTGCTTACTAAAGACAGTCTAGAATTTAAAAATGACACACTTTTTTCTTGATGTTAAGTTTAATAATGTCCTTACTGATCTAATGGATAAATGCACACAATCTTAAATGTACGTAAAGAGAAAAGGGTCAGAAGCCAGTCTCCTTAGTTGTCGGGCTCCCACTGGAGAACTGGTTTCAAGAGGCATTTTGCCCCTAAAAG
This sequence comes from Lophiomys imhausi, assembly GCA_907164525.1. Taxonomy (NCBI): domain Eukaryota; kingdom Metazoa; phylum Chordata; class Mammalia; order Rodentia; family Muridae; genus Lophiomys; species Lophiomys imhausi. Next base: position 21,873,649 of record CAJQZJ010001511.1, read on the forward strand.
AGGTATGTTAATCTCTGGGCATGAAGTTGCACGCCTTTAATCTCAGAACTTTGGAGGCAGAAGCAGGCTAATCTCTGTGCTTTCAAGACTAACCTGTGCAAAGTGAGTCCAGGACAAGGATACACAGAGAAATCTTGCCTCAGGAAAAAAAAAAAGAGATATATTCTGTTAATCAATATAACGATCCAGAGTTAGGTTGGGGAAGAACTTGCAAACTGCATGCCTTCCACAGCCAGCAGTTAAGAAAAATAGCATATCATGCTATTTTACACCAATCTCCTTAATAATGGTATTTCCATGGGAGAATTGGAACTCAAACTAATACAAAATGGTTCAATTAATGTTATTGTTTAATAAGGGTAATTCAATTATTTAAATTCATACCTTGATCTCAAAACTTGGGAGACAAGGAAAAAGTAGGTTCCTTGTGTGTTCGAGACCAATCTAACCTACAGAGCTCAACAGAGCAAATCAAGACAGCCTAAGATACAAAGAGAAACCCTGTCTCAATAAGGATAGATATATCCACATAGAAATTAAATCTCCAAAGAAAGGAGAAAAGGAAAGAAGAAATATATAAATGCATAACTTTGATCCCAAAACGTGGGAGACAAAGACAGAGACAGATTGGTTCCTTTTGAGTTTGAGGCCAACCTAATCTACAAAAACACAGAATAAACCTGTTTTAATCAATTACTTAATTTATGTCAACTGTAGATTTAAGCTTCATACAGTCTTATGCTGTATTTTCAATTTAAAATAGATTATATATAGCATATATATGCAATACTATTACATGCCATCTTTTTCTATGGCATGAATGGAGACTTACAAATGTCTTTCTTCTGTTCAAAGAACAGAAAATATTCCTTCATTGATTTGTCCATCCTGCACATCCAATGCATTTTGGAAATTGCAGAACTGTATGTTACTTGTGAGAAATTATATATTTTCAGAACAAAGGGACCAGAGTCGAAAGAAGACAAGAAGAGTAACCCAAATGATCCAGCCTCGTAGAATGTCTCAAAAGCTGTTTCCTCAAAAATCTGCATCCAGAACAACTTGAAACATCTTGCTGAGATGGTCCACCCTCTAGGACTGAACTTTGCTACCAAAGTCCAGCTTCGAAGTACAAACTGCTCAGGACATTCAAATTGCTGAGCACATAGAGACTGGACAAAAAATGTTAAAATTTACTTGCTTCACCATTTTTTTACATTTTATTTGGGCCCCTAAACAAGTTTTCTACGACCCAATTCAGAAGGAAGCAGTTTTAAGATAGCGACATCCCATTTGCAAAAAGTGGGGTGGATGATTCTTTGGTCGTTTGATGTGTTATAAATGTTGTTCAGGAGTAATGGTTACAAATTGTTATATGGTCTTGTTAAGCAAGGAATAGGAAGTTAGACTTGGAGATCTCTTTTTCTTTTCTCTATCCTTCTTTCTCTCTTATATAGTGGGAAAATAATTGAAAATAAAAAGAGGGGGAATATATATATAATATAGAAATGATAAGATATAAGGATAGATTATTGAATCTGCTCTGAAACTTAAAATTTTTGTTATTCTTTAAATAAGGTTATCTTTTGATACATTGGTGTAGAATTTTGTATATTGATACAAAAATAAGATTAAGTTTGATTCATTATTATAGAATTTTATATTTTGACACATAATATGTATATTTCAACTCTTGCATAAGGTATTGTGCCTGTACAAATCATTTAAAAGTATAGGTTTACTTCTGATCCTTTTATGGGTTGCTATTGCAATCTATTTAGGAGTCTGGATAATACAAATTGACTGGCCAGTCAAGCTCCTGGTCATGTCAAATACTAGGTTAAACAGATAATAAATGGATAAAAATATACAGTTTGCTTGTTCAAAGATAGATAGATAGATTTATAAATAAAATAGTATATGTCTTCAAAACCCTCAGAGGAATACAGAAAAATGCATTGAAAGTTTTTTTTATTATTTTAAGAATTGTTTGACTTAAGACAGTCAGTTCCTGACAGCTCCCATTTCACTTGGAAGAAGGCAATGAGCATCAAAAAGAAATCTTCCATCAGGAGATTAATTCCTCAAAAAGAAATCTCCCGTCAGGAGATATTTCCTCAAAAAGAAATCTCCCATCAGGAGATACTTCCTATTGGGCAAAAATGCCTCTACTCTCTCAACAGACTATATATAGTCCAAAGATGGACCAGAGTTTAAATGCAGGAAAGTCGATGTCCTAATTCTGCAGAGACAGAATGGGAAAATCCTTATTTCCTGCTGCACAATTTAGTCTGTGAAAAATGCTTGGCCAGAAGGGTGAAGATGATGCTCCAACGATATCAAGAGATATTTGGGACTGTCTAGGCAACAAACTGTCATATTTCTTTTCGGAAGCTGCTCTCCTATGCTCCCTATTCACTCAACTAGTAACTTTATCCCTTCTTATGTCTTTGATGTGGTTGAAGGCATAAAAGTTATAAAATTTCAATTGAACTGAGTTGTTTAGGATTTAAAAGGATATTTTCATGTCTAAATAAAATCTTTAGGTTTATAAATATAGGATATGATAAAAATTATTTAGGTTCACAACTTTAGACATACCAAGATAGATAGATGATTTTTTTTCTTCCTCAAGATTGCCTGATACAAATAGGCTCAGAATTATGTGCATAACTTTTATATATGGCTTTCTTGATTGTTTCATATTTATTCTTACTGATTTTACTATATGAGTTAAAAACTTTAGCCTTTTTTTAGACAAAAGGAGGGAATTGTTGGGGTAGTGTTAAGTGTTAAGCATTCTAAATGTTAATTAATTGGTCCTGCTTGTTGTCTGTTACTTACATTGACTCTGGTTAAATAAAATGCTCAGGCCTGAGACTGGGCAAAGACAGAGAAAGGTGGGACTTCCTGGGATTAGAGCAGCAGGAAGAAGAAGGCATTCCAGCCAGGAGCAATAGGAAGGAGGCACACACCATGGGTTAGAAAAAGGAACCTCATTCCACATGGCCAGGAACATCGGCATATTGTGGAGAATGGCAGTCCAAGGGGACGTATGTATATATGGGGTCATATTTGGGTAATAGGATTAAGAGCTAGCTTAGATGGGCTAGGATTGCACAATTCAGGCCAAGGCTTGTTAAAATCCACGTGGTGTCTCGGTGTGTGCTCATTTATAATGTCTAGATGACAACTAACAACCACCAAACCAATTAACAATAATATAAATACAGGTTAAATAGTTTAATTAGCCATACATTTCTTTTTACAGGTGGACTCTGATGGAATGGGTCTCAAGTTGGGCCAATCGCTGGTTGTCTCTTTCCTCATCTTCTGTTCTGTTGTTATCCCTGCACATCTTGAAGCCATGGAAAATTGTGGGTTGAAGGTTTTGTTGCTGCATTGGTGTCCCCATCCCTCCATTGGAAGTCTTGCCTGGATCAATAGGTGGCTGCTTCAAGTTACGTATACCCTATTGCTAGGAGTCTCAGTTAGAGTCACCCTTATAGATTCCATACTCTGCCTCTTACGTTCTTTCCAATTCCCTTTTGTGATGGTCCTTGAGTTTGCTGTGGGACATTTATATAGATGACTCTTCCTGTGGTTGAGTACTTAGACTTCCATTCTCAGTACTTTGATATACCCAACACTTTAAACTACAAGCCTTATCTGCCCATCACCAGTTTTTCAAACACTTATCTTAAATTCATTATTTTTCATAAAAATGCTCAAACAGCAGGTCTATAAACACACAGCATAACCTGAATACGAAATTGTTTTATTAACAAAACACAAAGACATTTCCAAATGTGTACTAGGCAACTATAAACCATTCATTATTTCTTGATACTTCGTTATAGAAATAAAGCTGTAATTTTTTATTCTCTTTACTCCATAATGCTCTTTCCTTTATTTTCAAACCTTTGTTTTGTTTTGTCAGGCCACATGCATTATACATACTCTATATTTTTGTTTTGTACTTACATTGAAAAACATTAGATTTCTATTACCTTTCTTATAACTCTTAAATTTGATTTATCCTACAGAAAATTCATTTCTCTATTTCCTACCACCATTTCATGTTTGAAACATCCTGCCTCCTCTATCTGCATTCTCTCTTTTTTTAATATCTCTGTTTTACCATATCATTTGCTTTAATTTCTCAGGCCCTAATGGTTCATTTCTATTCTTTTAGATTCTACAAATTAAGCACACAATAAATATATTCAAACCAGAAAACCATATATGAATGAAAACACAAATAATTTGTCTTTAAGAACCTGGTTGACAGCATTCACCATATTTTCTAGGGCCATCCATATACCTATACATTTCATAATTCATGTTTTACCACAGAGTAATATTCTGTTTTCTATACATCTGAGTTCTGTGAGATATAAGTAGGTAATCTGAGTTTATTATTCTAAATTTAACTAATTTGAAGATCACAGTTCTTGCTGATATGGTGCAATGTCTGTGGAACTGTGTAGGCACTTTCCTTGAATATATGCATAGAAGGATTTCTAGCATTTTCCCATTCTCTGTTTTATCTGTGGACGGATTTTCCCTTCTCCACTGGTTGGATCCTGTTTTCATTGATCATAAATTCCCAGCAGTTCCTTCTTTTCCTGTGCTATATTTGATGATTCTGATACCACTTAAGGGCCAGAGCACCATTATCATCATTCCAAACACCATTGTAGAGAGCATTGTGTCTGAAAATTGGTTAATATCTTCTTCCCTCTAATTCACTCAAAGATTGATATATCATAGTATCCATAGAAACCATGTATATGAGATGCAAGAATATTCAGTTTAGAGATATTTTGGGAAATCTCTTGAGTGTCAGTAACTTACTCTGAAGTAAGTAACTGACAAACTCTGTACCCCTTTTTTTTCTGGGACAATATCCTGAATCAGTATCTGTAATTACTAAACTCTACTCAGCAAACCCCTGAGGATGACTGTCACACCCATTGTCCCAAAGACTGTAGCATATGGTCTTGTATCATTGTGGTCAGTATTCTGTAACAGCCATGTGATGTGATTACATACCAGGATACTGGAACTGGAAAAGACAATGAGTGGAACCATTTTGATCAACACATAATCATTGAACTTCCCTTCATCTCATGAATTGGGTTAATGAAAAAAATGTGTTAAGAGTACATCAACTAGCCAGGCAGTGGTGGGGCATGCCTTTAATCCCTGAACTCAGGAGGTACAGTCAGGTGATCTCTGAGTTTTGAGGCTAACTTAGTGTACAGAGAAAGTTCCAGTACAATCAAGGCTATACAGAGAAATCTTCACTGGAAAAAACAAAGCAAAACAAAAGAGCACTTTAACAGCAATGTTGGTCATGTCCAAGGAATTAGACATTGATTTAATATGTAATTAAACACTTCTGCTCCAAAGTATTGACCCAATTATGAGAGACCCCTGTGCTCACATTAACACTAACATGGGAACATGTGGAACAAGTGCACTAATTTCACTACTACTTTCTGAAATTTACATGCAAGGAGACTGAGAAATATCGATATGTAATGTGAGCTAATTCTTAGTCCTCTTGTTGCTTTCCTCAATACTTAACCACAATTATGACCAAGCCTTCAGGATATTCTTCACTGTCCACTCAGACAAAAGGCAGTTTTCTGTTCCTTCAGAGTACTGATACACCTCAGATGTGGGGTGTGACATGGTGCCTTGCACAGTAATAGATGTAAGAGTCCCCAGATTTCAAGATCTTGAGCTCCATTTAAGTTGTGTCTGTAACCAGTGTGGCTCTGACATCACAATCCTGACTGTGGTTTCTGCTCCCAACACTTGGAGGATACATTCAACCCACTCATGCCCAAGTGAAGGCTTTTGCTACATCCAACTCAAACATGAAATAGAGAACCTATCTTAGGTCATTAAAGGACAGTTTTTCTGAAGATCCAGGACTTCTCAATTCAGTCCAAGACTGTTGCAGTTGACCCAGGGATTGGACATGTGAAGTGACCATTCTGCTCCTACCAGAGACTAAAAGAGCTCTGAGGGCTGCATCATTCCTCCCAGTGATCAGCAGGAATGTGGACACCTCTGATATCATTTGGGAACCCCTGGAACACTTTCCCCTAAAACACTGCTCAGAATCCTGAGGCTCAAATATCCTTAACATTTATCTGTATGTCTTTCTTGAACTAGTGTCCTATCCTATGGCAATAGGAATTCAGTTTGGATTTGGTGATCTCAATGTGTATGTTATTTAGCAAATAACTTTTCCAGTGTTGTAGCATGGAGATCTCACATGTCAACTACACATGATCTATGAATGTAATGATGTTGGCTATGAAATCTACAGAGACTGTTGTAATCCACTCAGTGAACAACTTCCTTATCTGTTTCTGCTGCCCATAACTTCTATTTATTTTACTTCAAGTTACATCTCAATCACAATCCCATCCCTACTCCCCCTCCAGGCTACCCTCCCACCTCTTTCCCTTCACACCTCCCATCTGCTTCCTTTTTTAAGTTTATGGTATATCTTTTTCCCCCAACAGCTCTCCTTTCAGTCCAACAAATGGCTCCTTCTCTTATAACAACAAAACAATATAAAACAACAAAAACAATTAGGCCACAATTGTGAGAATTATAAGACTGAGCATACATTGCCAATGTCCAGTCCATACGTACTTGGCACCTGACTTTAACATTCTACTATCTAACCGTCTCCATGAGTTTAAAGATCGATATCCAACTCAGCTTGCATCACAATTTTACAAACATCTTCTTAGATCAGACACCCTATGGGACCATAGCTATCTAGTATTCAACCACATCAGAAACCTGACAAGAATAAATATATCTGATTATACAAAAAGTGCAGGGCCAGCAGATTCCAAAAACTAAGAAATGACATACAGCTGGCTGCCTGGACAGTTCCTAATTTCTCTCCATTACAGCAAATCAATCCTGCGCACGGGGGCACGTGCGCGTGCGCACACACACACACACACACACACACACACACACACACACACACAAATCTGGAGGTATCACCATCCCAGATTTCAAGATATACTATGGAGCAATAGTAATAAAATCAGTGATGGAATCGAATTAAAGAGTCGGAAATGAACCCACACAGCTATGGTCACTTAATCTTCAATAAAGAAGCCAAAACCAAAAAATGGTAAAAGGACATCATTTTCAACAAATGGTGCTGGTCTAACTGTATGTCAACATGTAAAAGAATGAAATTAGACCCATATGTATCACCTTGCACAAAACTTAAACCGAAGTGGATCAAAGACCTTAACATAAAACTGGGCCCACAAAGCCCTTTACCTTTTAGAGAATTTGTGGATATGCAGTGCCTCTTGCTGGTTCTGATAAGCTGCTTGTGTAAGTTCTCACACACTGACCCCTCACTATGACTCTTGTTTCTCTTCTTTGTAATGTACCTGGTAATTCTGAGTAGATACTTTGAGGATGGAGAACTGTGCTTCAGATGTTGTCTCCATGTACCATAGTACTTGCTATAGGGGCTGTTAGATCTAGTTATAGCAGTGACCACTGATGAAGAAGTGTTACCAGCACAAGAGATGGAGGAGATCAACAAGTGCGCCAGAAGGCAATTTCCCCACTCCTGCAACTGCAGTTGGAACAGAAATATTACCACACCAAGGAGAGAAACAAATGTGATACTTGTGTGTGAGTTCCCACCTACAGAAAAAAATTTCACATTTGAGAAGTAACCAGAATTAGGGAAATTTGGACTGTGATTCACTTTGTTTGCTAATTTAGTATTTGTATAATTGGTGGGCTCTATGTTTATGTGTAAAGCCATGAAATGGATGGGGTTCACCCTTGGCATGGATATTCCTGGTTGCAAATACTGACTGTGTCCTGAGGTAGCTCTCTGCACTCTTTGGATAGAGCTTCACCAGGCTCATCATCCTCTTGTTCATGACAGGTCATGGCTAATGATTTTCAGTAACTTGGATGTATTTTCTATGAACTTAGTGAATAACAACAGCTGTGGAGCTGAATAACCCATTACAACCTCTAAGGTGTTAGTGGACCCAATGCCAATGTGTGTGATGTTTGTGTTGTCCCTGCACAAGAATACATGTGAACTGTAGGCACACAGGTTAACCTCTAATAACATGCTGCATATCAGGGCACAGAAGCATTTGTTTACATGTAAAATGCATGATCATGTGTCAATGCATTTCACTTTAATGCCTGTATGTCCCAGAAGACAGGCATGCTCCCCACTATACTACCATTCTGCATGGCTGAAATAGGCTCCTATTGTTGTTCTTCCCAAAGAAAGCTCAGATTCTCCCCTTGTTGAAGAGAGGAAGTTACAGCAAGATGGGTCTTTTCTATAGGACCAAGATGATACAGGGACCTCCCAAACAAATTCCTGTAGAGAGCTGCGCTGTGCCGCGCCCTAAAGATGGAGCCAGTTTCCACCTTCCACCAGCCCGACGGTGAGCGCTCTCGGTGGTAAACAAGTCCATATTTGGCTAAGACCGCTGATCTGGCTTGCTTCCACATACGTGGGCCTCTAAGATAGCACCACGTGGCTTTACTTGATTGGCTGTTCATATAGTATTTAGCCTGTGGGTTGGGTCTGCCCGGGCATTTGGAAGACTGTTTTCAAGGGACCTGAATAAACTGCTTGAGAAGAGCTTTTGTGAGTTGTGTCATCCTTGCTGGTCGAGGGGGATGCGACAAGTGGTGGCCCGTATGGGGACCCAAAAAAGACTCAGAACTCCTGCAGTCAGGGGCAGCGCGCTGGTAAGTTCCTGGGATAAATTTGGACAATAAAGTTTCATGGAAATAGCGAACATACGGTAAAGTTTCACGGAAAATAGCAAACATATGGTAAAGTTTCGTGGAGATAGTGAACATATGGTAAAGTTTCGCGGAGTTGCGAACAAAAGGTAAAGTTTCGCGGGGAAGCTGCGAACCGAAAGTAAATTTTTAAACATGGGATTGTCTGAGTCACATCCAATTTTTCTGGCTCTTCAGGAGCTACTTTTAGCTAGGAATTTGAAAATTAAGAAGTCTACCCTAGAGAGATTTTTGAATGAATGCGATTCCGTGGCTCCGTGGTTTGCAGTGTCCGGGAATCTTATGGTATCCTACTGGGACAAATTAGGCAGGGACTTGGATTTTGCTTGGGAGCAAGGCACTCTGAAGCATGGAGTAAGACCGATTTGGAAAATGGTGAGGAGTTGTTTAGAAGATCAGAGATGCTGTAACGCAATCAAGGAGGGAGAATCAGCCTTGGAACTGCTGCAAGGGGAAAGATCTGAGCAGGTAGACAGTGAAAAGGAAAGTAACAAAGGCGAAAGATTTGAGCAGGCAGACAGTGAAAAGGGAGGCAAAAAGAAGGTTCCTCTCTATCCCGATCTTAGAGATTTTAGAGATTTTGAGGACTCAGAGAGCACGGATTCTGAAGTGGAGCTACACGCTCTAATAGAACAGTTGGAGAGCACTGTTATTAGAAAAAGGGAAAAGAAAAGGGTAAAATAGAAGGACACGTTGGTGGCAGTCGGTGTGGGTGAAGCCGTTGCTGCAGCGCCTTCAGCCACATTGGTGGCGGTTGGTGTAAGTAAAGCCATTGCCACAGCACCTGCAACTCCTCCTCCATATCAAGAAGCCATTCAGATAGATCAGCCTGTTCACTCCCTGAAAGTAGGGAGATCTTTCTGCCCGGGGATGTGGATACAAGTAAGAACAGAATTACAGTTTGCCTATCCGGTACACCAAGACCCACAAGGGAACAGGTACGAGGAACTGCTCGTTTTTAAAGTAGTTAAATCCCTTGCAGAGTCGGTTCGTACCTATGGTACTACTGCTTCTTTTACAATGGCTCAAGTGGAAGCATTAAGCAGACATTGTATGACTCCGAGTGATTGGAGTGGCCTGGTCCATGCCTGCTTAAGTCCAGGGCAATACTTAAACTGGAAAGCTTTCTTGATTGAGTATGCCACTGAGCAAGCAGCCATTAATCAGAGAGATGGAAATCCAGCCTGGGATAGAGATATGCTGCTTGGGCAGGGGAGATTTGCCAACCAGCAGATAGGATATCCTATTCAGGTTTATGAGCAAATAAACAAGACAGCTATCAAGGCTTGGAGATCTTTTCCTAATAAAGGGGAGGAGAGTGGGAACTTAACTAAGATTCTACAGGGCCCCATGGAGCCCTTTTCAGACTTTGTGGCATGAATGGTGGAAGCAGCAGGGAAGATTTTTGGTGACCCAGATGCTGCCTTGCCACTAATAAAACAGTTGGTCTATGAGCAATGTACCAAAGAGTGTAGAGCTGCTATCACCCCTTACAAGAACAAAAGCCTAGAAGCCTGGATGAAAGTGTTTAGAGAACTTGGAGGGCCGTTAACTAATGCTGGTCTTGCTGCTGCAGTAATACAGTTGGCAAGAAAAGGTGGAGGAAGTTCAGGAGTTTGTTTTAAGTGCGGCAAGATGGGACACTTTAAAAGACAGTGCCCCAGGGGAAGGAATACAGAAAGTACAGGAAGTGTACAACGCCCCAGGCGGCCGGGGTTATGCCCAAAATGTAAAAAAGGGAACCATTGGGCTAATGAATGCCATTCAGTGATAGACATCCATGGCCAGCCTTTAACTCAAGGTTATGGTGGCACTCGTCCAAAAAACGGACAGCGGGGCCCACGACCTCAGGGCCCACAAATATATGGGGCAGTAGAGAATCAGGACAAAGAACAGAATCAAGAGAGATGGCCAACCCTCCGCCATCCGAGAGACCGCGGAGAGCCACTGCAGGCTCAGCAGGATTGGACCTCTGCTCCACCACCAGACTCGTATTAACGCCCCAAATGGGGGTCCAGTTAATTGAAACAGATTTTAAAGGATCCCTTGAACCTGGTACAGTTGGTTTGCTATTAGGGAGGTCATCATCAGCCTTGAGAGGACTTATTGTCCATCCTGGGGTTATAGATCCAGATTATACAGGAGTGGTTAAGATCATGGTAGCCTCCCCCCGTGGTATAACGGCTATCTCTCCTGGAGATAGAATTGCTCAGTTGATCATGTTGCCGAGCTTACATGATCGCTATGCGGCAAAAGATAGAGAGAGAGGAAAAGATGGTTTTGGGTCCACGGGCACAGATCTGACTTTTCTCTCCCTGGATTTGGACCAACGCCCCATCTTGGAGTTAAAAGTTGATGGTAAAAAGATCCTGGGCCTTTTGGATACTGGGGCAGATAGGAGTATTATAGCAAAGTAAGACTGGCCTTCAGGTTGGCCCGTACAAGCCTCTTCTCAAACACTTCAAGGCCTGGGTTATGCTAAGACTCCAGATATGAGTGCAAGATTATTAAAGTGGCAGGACCATGAAAACCACTCAGGAGAAATGCAGCCATATGTACTTGAGCTCCCTATCTCCCTTTGGGGAAGAGACCTTTTAAAGGATATGGGATTTAAATTGAGTAATGACTATTCTGATTCAGCCCAACGTATGATGCAAGATATGGGATATGCTCCAGGCTTTGGAATAGGAAAATATTTGCAGGGGCGGAAGAGTCCCATATCTATGCAGCAAAGACAAAAGAGACAGGGCCTGGGTTTTTCCTAGGGGCCACTGAGGAGGGCATTCCCATAACTTGGAAGACGGAGGACCCAGTATGGGTTCCTCAGTGGCCACTTTCCTCTGTAAAATTGAATGTAGCCAAAGAGTTGGTGGATGAACAGATGTCTTTAAAGCATATAAAACCATCTGTATCTCCCTGGAATACACCTATCTTTGTCGTTAAAAAGAAATCTGGAAAATGGAGATTATTGCATGACCTGCGTGCCATAAACCAACAAATGCAGATCATGGGCCCAGTGCAACACGGCTTGCCTCTTTTATCATCTTTGCCAGCCTCATGGCCCATTATAGTTATAGATATAAGAGATTGTTTTTTCTCCATCCCTTTGTGTGCCAAAGATAGTGAGAGATTTGCATTTACTGTTCCATCCTGTAACCATGAGGAACCTGATCAGCGGTTTGAATGGGTAGTATTACCCCAGGGCATGGCAAACAGCCCCACTATGTGCCAACTGTATGTGGGGGAAGCCATTGCTCCCTTGAGAAAGAATTTTCCAGATTTGAGATGTGTTCATTATATGGATGATATCTTACTGGCAGCTAAGAGTGAACAAATGTTAGATCGGGCCTATGAAGAATTAGTTCAATTATTAAAAAAGAAAAGGTTGTTTATTGCTCCTGATAAGGTTCAAAAGGAAAATGTGGTTGATTATTTAGGAGCGAAGGTTGGACCTGAAAAGATAATACCTCAAAAGATTGAGATAAGAAAAGATAATTTAAAGACTTTAAATGATTTTCAAAGGTTGTTAGGAGATATCAATTGGGTAAGAGGCTATTTAAAGCTACCAAATTATGAAGTACGACCCCTATATGATATTTTGAAAGGTGATTCAGCACTTAATTCTCCTAGGCAATTTACAGAAGAAGCAAGAAAAGCTTTATGTAAAGTGGAAGAAAGGTTACAGAGTGCCTTCCTAAAGAGATGGCAGGAAGGACAGCCCATTGCATTGTGCATATTTGCCACCTATGGACAACCTACAGGATTGTTATGGACCTATTCAAAGATTTCTCAAAAAAAATCCATAGAACATTATCCCACTGCAGTTGCTGCTTTAGCCTTAAATGGTATCCAACAATGCTTGCAGTCTTTTGGAGTTGCTCCTGCCAGTATAATAGTTCCCTATTCCAGTCATCAAATTAAGATTTTGTGTGGCACTGTAGATGATTGGGCAATATTGCAATGTAGCTTTGAAGGAGCGATTGATAACCATTATCCTAAACATCCATTGCTATCATTTTTTAAGGAGCACCCAGTGATATTCCCTAAGGTTACTTCAGCAGTACCACTTCAAGGGTCACCAAATGTGTTTACTGATGGCTCAAAGACAGGCTGTGGAGCCTATTTGATAGAAAGACAATAGCCCGTGTTATGTCAATTTCAACCGGGCTCCCCCCAAATAGTAGAGTTGAAAATAGTAATTGAGGTGTTTAAAAAATGTCAATTTGCATTCAATTTGATCTCAGATTCAGTTTATGTGGTCAACGCAGTGAAAGTATTAGAATTAGCAGGTCCTATTAAGAATAGTAGTACTGTATGTGCCTTATTACAAGAGTTACAAGTTTAATCTGGCAGAGAAAAAGGTGTTTTTATATTCAACATATCAGAGCACATACAGGATTACCTGGACCATTAAGTGAGGGTAATGATAAAGTTGATCAATGGACCAGGATGGAATGCACTTTTTGGAGCTCATTCCTGGACCAAGCCAGACAGTTTCACCAATTATTTCATGTAAATGCAAAAACTCTACAGCAAAAATTCCATATGTCTAGAGCAGATGCTAGACAAGTGGTTTTGGACTGTCCTCAGTGTGTGATTCATCATCATCCTCCCAGTGTGGGAGTGAACCCTAGAGGGTTGATGCCACTCAAAATCTGGCAAATGGACATTACCCACATTTCAGAATTTGGAACCTTAAAATATATTCATGTATCTGTGGATACCTGCTCAGGTATCATACATGCTACACCTATGAGTGGAGAAAAGGCTCGCAATGTCATAGGACATTGCTTAGAAGCCTGGGCTGCATGGGGAAAACCACAGCAGCTGAAAACGGATAATGGACCAGCCTATACGGCACAGTCTTTTGTCTCCTTCTGCAACCAGATGGAGGTACAGCTTAATCACGGATTACCATACAATCCTCAAGGACAAGGAATTGTGGAGCGTGCTCATCGCATCTTGAAAGAATGCTTGCAAAAACAAAAAGGGGGAATAGGCCAAGGCCATACCCCCAAGGAGAGAATGTCTTTAGCCTTATTTACTTTAAACTTTTTCAATTTGGATGCTCAAGGCTGCTCAGCAGCGGACAGACATCAGGATTCCCATGGTTCACCTAAAAGCATGGTGAAGTGGAAGGATATTTTGACAGGCTCTTGGCGGGGGCCTGACCCCGTGCTAACATGGGCAAGAGGGTCTGTTTGTGTTTTTCCTCAGGATCAACAAGATCCAGTGTGGGTGCCTGAACGCCTTGTGAGGAAGATTCGTCATGAAAACCTTCCTAAGGATCCTGGTGATAGTAGCAGTGAGTATGTCAGGAATGACCGAGCCGAGATGGGGGATCCTGTCGATATTCCCAAAGCCAATGCTGGTCATACATGATGCAACTGTGTTTCCACGCTTATTTAGCAGTAATAGAAGCTTAGGCTTACCCTACCTTCCCTTTGATGATCAGAAAAGCCCTATAGAGGGTAATAGAAATGTCAGCTTGAAGGGTAGTCTGTGCTTTTTAATGAGCTTCAATAGGTCAGATGATACAAAATGCATTAAATTGTCTCAGCAGTCAGCAGACTTTTTACTACAACTGAGGTTTGGGGGTAGGAGTGGTGGTTTGTTTTCAGGCAACGGTTCTCGTCTTGAAGGATGGTGGCCCACACGAGTCTCTGACCGGGACCCCCCCCAGACAGCCACGCTGGGCACCTTTTTGTAGAGGATCCACAGGAGAGGAAGGACCTTTTCCCTGGACTGGATGTCAGGAGCGCAGAGTAGTTAGGGTTCAACAAGATTATTTTTCCTTTAGCCCCATGATTAGTAATATAGTGAATAAGTCTTGTACAGGAATGCTTGATATATCTACTAGGGATCCTCAGCAGACTGCCACCAATCCTTTTGATTTGTGGCTTTTGTGTGGGGTAAATGGAAGTTGCATGGACTTGGGACCTGTCATTATGCTTGGGGGAGGAATTTATCAAAGAGGTAATTTTTCCCTAGGGTCCGCTACCAAATTGGATTTTTCTAGCGGTAGTGGCTCTGGTACTTGGAAATCTTTGTTTCATTCTTACCGCAACAAGAACTTTTCAGCCTCGCCAGTGTGTCTCTGGCCTCCTTTTCTGTGGATTGTAAGTAATGGGAGTGCATCCTTGGGTGAAGAAAAGTTAGTATGCACTCCGGGCACATGTTTTTAAGCCCTATGCTGGAATGCCACAGCCTTTCCTGTGGCTGTGGTGGCTAGAATGCCTCGATATGTACCAGTTCCTGTAGAGGCCCCTAATACCATGATGCTATTCAGGTTTAAAAGAGATTTTGACATCACTGCAGCTATTGTTACTGCTATTACTATTGCTGCTGTGGGAGCTACTGCCTCAGCTATTGCCTTGTCTAGTTCTATACAGACTGCCAATGCCCTGAATAACATCTCAGCCACTGTGGCACAGGCATTGGATACTCAGACCTCTATGAATTCTCATCTCAAAGGAGGCCTTATGATAGTTAATCAACGCATAGATTTAATACAAGAACAGATTGATTCTCTTTGGCAACTAGCACAATTGGGGTGTGAGTGGAAAATGCAAGGTTTGTGTGTTACTTCCATGCAGTATCAAAATTTTACAAAGGCTGCTAATTTGTCTAGACAATTGTCAAAGTTCCTCTTACAGGATTGGTCGGCTGAATTTGAAAATTTGATGAGAGAGCTGAGAGTGACAATTGTCCACATCAACTCCACTCGGGTGGATCTGAGCCTGGCCACTGGTTTGACTTCCTGGATTCAGACGGCTATGGATCATCTTAAGGAATGGGCGGGCATAGGCTCTTTGGCGATACTAATGATACTAGCCTCTCTGTTTTGCCTATGGTGCATCTACAAAATGAGAACCACACAAAAGCGTAATGCAGCCATGATTATACAAGCCCTTGTCACCATTGAGGCGGGCCAGTCCCCTCAGGCATGGCTCGCTACCGTGAAGTAAATCTTCACTAAGCATAGTCCCTGCCCACTAAGGTATTCGTTCCACGGATATTAGGGTCTGGCAAGTCAATGACGGAGTAGACGGGTAAGTCTCAGCCACCTAAGACAGGGCAGTCCTGAGTGGGGAGGCTGACCCAGAGACGGGTAAGAGTTTGAGCACCACCCTCCTACAGGCTCAGGCCCACCGTGAGATCCCCAGATAGGGGGATTACGAAGCCTTTCCAGGGACTTCTACCAACTTTAGAAAAAATAAAAAAGGGGGAACTGTAGAGAGCTGCGATGTGCCGCGCCCTAAAGATGGCGCCGGTTTCTGCCTTCCACCAGCCCGACGGTGAGCGCTCTCGGTGGTAAACAAGTCCATATTTGGCTAAGACCGCTGATCTGGCTTGCTTCCACATACGTGGGCCTCTAAGATAGCACCACGTGGCTTTACTTGATTGGCTGTTCATATAGTATTTAGCCTGTGGGTTGGGTCTGCCCGGGCATTCGGAAGACTGTTTTCAAGGGACCTGAATAAACTGCTTGAGAAGAGCTTTTGTGAGTTGCGTCATCCTTGCTGGTCGAGGGGGACGCAACAAATTCCCAATTAAAATAATTTCTTACCACCATGACTAAAGGCCATTCTGTCTGATTTGGGTGATTTCTCAGCTGAAGTTCTACTTCCCAGTTTGTTGTTTTAAGTAGAACCCTAAGTGTTCAATTTCATCAATGTGGATGGGAGCCAGATGCTGGGGTAAAAATCTGCTGGCCCATAGAACCAGAGAAAGCACACAGCTGACCTTCCTTCTCAAATGACATCCCAAAGGAAAAAACCCAGTTCTTCTCCACACTGTCTCCACAATTTTTAAACTAAATGTTCTTCCTTTCTCTTTCTCGTTCACCCCTCTATCCATCCTCCTGACTTCCTCTAAAGCTCTATAGTTTTTTGTCCATGTTCACATGCTCACAACTCTTTGCTTGCTCTGTCTGTACACATACAGTTGCCTTTATTTAATCCTGTTTACAATAAACAGAAAGGACTTGGATTGAAGGTGTGTTCTAGAGCTGAGCCACACCATGATTATAAACAGATATTTTTACAGGACATATTTTGAAGATTGTCAGTGTGATCAAATATCCTGCAATATTTACCACATTTTGTCTAAATGAGACTCTTTCTCTAACATCAATAATCTACATGCTATCTGATAAGCTTTCCAAAAAGGACAAAACTTGGAAGCAGGTAAGTTGACAGCCTAGCTCTGCCAAGACAGGGTAGGTAAGTCCTTCATAATTCCTGCTCTACAATCAATGTCTGTCAGAGAAATGGGGCCAAACTGCAGAAGATTGATGCTGTAATGTATGGAGAGAAAATGGGAACTGTCAAGGCAGCCACTGGTATGTCATTTCTTAGTTTTGGAAGCTGTGGGCCCTGCACTTCCTATATAATCAGATATATTTATCCCTCTCAGGTCTCTGAGGTGGTTGAAGAATAGATAGCTAGAGTCTCATAGTTAAATTTTGAGTTGTTTAGGAATAAAGAGGGCGTTCTGGATATAAGATGTTTTTAAAATTGTGATGCAAGTTAGTATGAAAGCTGAGTTAGATATAGAACTTTAAACTCATGGAGATAGTTAGATAATAGAATGTTAAAGTCAGGGGCCAAATACATATGGACTGGACATTGAGAATGTATAGTAAGCCATATAACTCTCAGAATTGTGGCCTATTTATTTCAGTTGTTTTGTACTGTATTTATTGTTATAAGAGAAAGAACCATTTGTTGAACTGAAAAAAAAAGAATTATGCATTGGGGGGGAAGGGTGAGAGGGTAGGAGGGTGGGGCTGGGAGGGGTGGAGGGAGAGGGCTGTGATGGAGATGTAACTTGAAGTAATAAATAAACATTAAAAAAAGAATTACATTCACAATGTCATGTCATTTGCATTTGTCAACCTTGGAGCAAGTTCTCTACTATCTATCTTATCTTGGTGAATTGAAAGTTCTTTACCTGAATTACTTTCTATCATAACTTGTATTTTCAACCTAAAAACATCTATTGAGTCCTTAATACATTTTCTTAAATTCTAAACTACTTAAGCTAAATCTTCAGACTATAAGTATGTAGACTTCAACACCATCAGAGATCTGAGAAGGATCAATGTTAGCTGAGAAAAGTGCAGTGCAAGCAGCCTCAAAAATATGTAAATGACAGAGACTGCTGGCTACCTGGACAATCTCTTCAGCTTATAGGCCAAGATATATTACATATTTTTCTGTGATAGAATTAACACATTCATTCTGGAATTATGAAGGACTTGCCTGCAGGATTTGTCCTGGCAGTATTTCACAGTTGAATTTCTGTACATCCTTGCTTGTCCACAGCTTGGACAGCATAGTGTCAGCAGAAGAGGCAAGAGCAGATTTGTGTGTGTGTGTGTGTGTGATAGCCACCCCATAGCTAGTTTTGCCACATTTTAAGCAAACTCCAAATGGACTTCTTCAATGCCCATCATCTTCTTTGAATTAGTATAGGGGGGCTACCAGTAACAGACATGTCTCTCCTGGATGCTTTATTTTTGAAGAAATAGCTAATGAGGTGGTCTGTAAGGCTGGATCACCTGGGATATTTGTTGTCTCGTCCTTTTCTCTGTAAACCTATAATCTGTTAAAGGTAATATATATTTCTGCATTGACACTTAAATAGAATGTGTGTTTAAATAATAATAACCTTTTATTAGTAAAACATGTTTAATGTCATGTTCTGCAGATATCAGGATTTGAAAACTACCTATCTCAGTACATTTTAATAGGCAAGTAGTGCTTATTTCTGGCTATGTACCATCTTATTAATTTAGAAAACATTTACATGAGGCTAAATAAAATTATTCCTGTGATTAACTAAACTACTACATAAGAAGACCACAGGTTTGATTGACAAGACTATTAACTTGCATTTCTTAATTATCTTAAACAGTTTTAATAGTAGGTTTCAAAGGGACTACAACTTCACACTGCAATTTTAAATGTATTGACTAGGTGCAATATATTAAACAAGATTGAAACATATATACAGTTTGTCGTAACAATATATACCCTTAAATTTGTATCAATATAAAAAATAAATACCAATGTATCTATATATTATCTTATTTTTATATCAACATACAAATATCTGTATCAAGTTAAGATTTTGTCTTGTTAATGCTTTCTATTGTAAAATTAGATTCAATAATCTGTCCTTTAGTCTTATGTCTTATATTCTCCCATTTTTTGTTCTTCATCACTTCCCTCCCCTTTTCCCCATAACACTAGATAGGAAAGAAAAGGGGATAGAGGAAAGAAAAAGAGAGATGGTAGAAATCCCTGATTCCAGCCTCCTTTACTTTATCTCCTCTGTGATCAAGACAATTAACAAATTGTAATCATAGTCCCTAAAAAGATGACAAACATCCACCATCTATCACAGTCTCATCAATGTTTAAAAGTTCAAACTCTCTTCTGAGATTCACGCAATATCTTAATTATAATGCCGAAAAATATAAATCAAAAATCATACCATATACTTATACATCACAGAATATACCTTATTATTCAAAAACGTCATAGTGAGGAAATACTGGTCCAAAAACAAGATCAAAAACCAGCCAGGCAAACTCCAAACTCTTCATCTTCATGTCTGGTGTCCAACTCCTTTCAGCTTTCTTGACTGCAAAACAATTCTTTATTTTGTGTTGGTTCCATTCCCTGATAGCAGCTTTTCTCTCCATGTATTCCATGGTTGTTTCTTAACATCTTTGGGTATCCAAGGCAACTTCACAGTTTTCAGTTTCAATATCTGGAATCCACATACGATCTTATGGGCTCCTCCAAAGGGTTTGGGTCAATTCTATAGTTGGACCCAAAGCTTGGTGTTGGTCTTCATGAGTCCCTCCCCATCAGATTGTAATAGTTTTTAAAAATTTCTACACTTTGGTAGTGAGAGCATGGCAGAAATGCACCAAGTGCATGAAAGAGTCATGAAAGATAACTTATGAAATTCAATTCTCATTTCTACCATGTGGATCCAAGAAATCAGAATGATGCAGCTAACCTTACAAGTAGACACCTTTACCTACCCGCTCAGCTAATTCACACACTCTCTTGAAACCTATCCTTTTTAAAATTATGAAACAATTATTTATTAGTAACTATATTCATTTATAACAAATATAAACACTTACTTAACTATCAACCCTACAAATGACTACAACCCCTATTACCTAAACCTATTGATAACTATTAGAACTATTTTCATAACCGTTTAGAAGGATACAGTCTCTGGGTAGGTCTTCAGTCATCAGGAACACAGTCTCTGTGGTAGACCCTTTAGTGCACTTAGCAGTCTTTCTTCTGGAATATCTCATATGTAGATCCTTCGGGGTAAATTGGCTGTGGTGGTTTCATCTTAAATAAGGCTTGAGGCTTTCTTCTCTCTGAGAGACCTCAGCTGTCTGTAAGCCAACTTATTTCCTTTGTATCAGCAACTCTGCTACTCTGACTCAATCTTTAAAGCTGGCCACAGTTTCATTCAGGCCAACGTTCAGACAGGTCAAACCCCTCTAGGCAAAACTGAGCCACAGGGTTTAGTCCTTGGCCTTTTGCTGTCTTGGTGAGGCTTTCTCTGCTCACCAGCTTCTTTTGGCCTCAGGGAGATCTGGCCATCAGTCCACCAGCACTTTCTCCTTCAGACAACACAAGCTAATCCTTGTACTTTCTAGTGTGAACACGCTGGCATTTGAGCTCTCTGGCATCGGAGCTCTCTATCACGGGGCTCTCTAGCATTCCCTTAACTTATTGCATGGCACCTTAGCATTGGTCATGTGCCTCATGTTTAAATCCTTTAAGTCCTGGCCTCTGATTAAATTTTGAACAATTAAACAGATACAGGAGACTTAAAATCTGGCACTTGTACATATGTGAGATTTACATAAAAGATGTTATCAGAATTCATTATTTTTTTAGAATTATTTTTCTATTTTTTATTTTATTTATTTATTGCTTCAGGTACATCTCCATCATAGTGTCCTCTTTCCCACCCTAACCCTTCCATCCCACTCCTCTGGAGTGGAGTGTCCCTACATAACATTCCCCCACCCCAGTTCAGCAGTCATATGAGGGCCAAGAGCCTCCTCATATACTGGAGGCCTACAAGGCAGTACCACCAGGGAAAAGTGTCTCAATGACAGGGAGAGAAAACAAACAAACAGTCTATGTCCATGTTCTCTTTGGTGCGTTGGTTGTAGTATAGATATCCTATCCTGTACTATATAGCTAAAATCTGACTATAAGTGAATAGATGCCATGTGCATCCTTCTGAGTCTGGGTTAGCTCACTCAGAATGAGCTTTTCTAGTTCTATCCATTTGGCTGCAAGTTTCATAATTTCACTGCTTCTGATGGCTGAGTAGTATTCCATTGTGTAGATGTACCATAATTTTCATGTAATACATTCTGATTAATGAATCCCCTTCCTAAACTCCTCCCTGACCTTTCACCACTTCAACTCCCTTTCTTTATCTAACTAGCAAACACATAGAATCTAAAAATAAAAAAAAGCAAAGGGAAAAGCAAGCAAACATGAATGGGACAAAACAAACAAAGAAACAGAAGAAACACCACCAAGAACAAAGCACAGGAAATACATGTAGACAAAGAGACTTACTAGTTCCTAAACATTCTATAGCCCAAGGATGAGCACCAGGAATGCAATGGTCTGTGAGAGATGATGACACTACAGGTCAATGCTCTCTATAAGGCAACTGACTGTATGACTGATTACTGGATTTGGGAAGGAAGTAAATATGCGAATGGGACCAAGCTTCATGTATAAACTCAGAATCTACCTCATTTAACATCTAAGTACATTGAGTTGATAAATGAGCTCTGTGAAAAGTGATTCCATAATACTTTCATCATAGTTACTGGAGTTACACTTACACGGCAGTGCATTCTTATATAAATATCACTTACATTCTAAGAGACTGGAACATTTGGTGGACCACACAGCCAGAGTTAACAACACACCTGAGGTCACTTAAGACTTAAGACTGTGAAAGGAGTTTTTGTTTGCTTCAAGGTTGGTGATCTGAATTTTACATGTCAGATTCGTATTATACTTTTCACCCAGATATTCAATCAAAAGTTCTAATCACTCAGAATGCTGAGATACTTTAATCATGCATAATGACAGTTTCTCTTTTTATTGTTTCATTGAAGAATAAACATGTCAATGGAGATGGACAATGATTAAGAGATTGGCCATCTATGCTGTACTCTAGAGGTATCCTAAAACAACATCACGTCATTCACAAGAATCCTTTTGCAAAGTTGACCAAAGTAATACAGGTCTGCTCTGTGAAGCCACAAAAATGGACACACAGAATGATTACTTCTGAGTGAGTCTCCAGGCTATTCCCTTCTGTTGTCTCAGTACTAGGGCATCTTCCTGCTCCTTCAGAGATTCTGACACACTCAGGATGTGGTTGCAGCTCTGTGTGTCATACAGTAATAGACCGCAGAGTCCTCAGATGTCAGGCTGCTGATCTCCATGTAGGCTGTGCTGGAGGATGTGTCTCCAGTCAGTGTGGCCTTGCCCTTGAACTTCTGAGCATATTCAGTACTACCAGTTAAAGGATTAAACTGTCCAATCCACTCCAGCCCCTGTCCAGGCCTCTGCTTCACCCAGTGCATCCAGTAGCTGGTGAAGGTGTAACCAGAAGCCTTGCAGGACACCTTGACTGAGGCCCCAGGCCTCCCCAGCTCAGCCCCAGACTGTTCCAGTTTGATCTGAGAGAGGACACCTGTGGAGAGAATGGCAGAATGGATGTCATTGTGTCCTGAGTGTATGTTTCCTCCTCAAGTCTGGAACTGGGAGCCCCTTACATGTAGGACCTGCCACCAAGAAGAAGATGATCCAGCACCATCCCATGGTGAGGTCCAGTGTAGAGAACACAGTGACCGTTTGTTGTTCTGGGGTGTGAACCTCCCTATATTAAGCACCTCAGATTCACAATATTTGCATATTCATGAGCAGGGCACTTCTTAATTAATGTCCCAGTCCAGCTGGAGAAGGAGGTAGAGGACATCTCCTTCAGCCATCAGGATGCTGAGGTCCAAGTCCTAATCCTCTCTGGGGAAATGCATCCCACTCCCCTTCCCTGAGCTCTGTGCAGATGCTGTGGATGTCACATCAGGGCCTCAGCTTTCAATAGATTTCAGGCCTGAGGCTGTTCCTCCACTTGTGACAAGGTTGTGAGATGGATTTGCAGATGGTGATTTTGATGACTGTGATAGTATTGGGAATTTTTAAAAACAGATAAGTAATGAGAATTTATAGCCTCTTTTGATACGTACAATTAACATTTGCCTTTCTAATATGTTATTTACTAAAAACCTCATCAAACTACCAAAAATAGATATACTTCAGAAATATTCACACATAAATGATTATTAAAGAATGATCACAATAACTATATTATGTAAATGAACTATGTATCAGCCTACAAAAGATTATACCACAAGACATGGCTATACATACAGCACAACAGAAGTTTTTCATCATAAAGGAATAAGAAATTTGCAATACTTTTAGGAAAATTCATTCAACTGGAAATAACAGTATTGACTACCTGAGAATCACAACATTAGATGAGTTTCTCATTAGTAGTTCATAGATACAGTGCTGTTATATAGAATTATGTATACAAAT
Organism: Lophiomys imhausi; assembly: GCA_907164525.1. NCBI lineage: Eukaryota > Metazoa > Chordata > Mammalia > Rodentia > Muridae > Lophiomys > Lophiomys imhausi. Next base: position 21,897,192 of record CAJQZJ010001511.1, read on the forward strand.
ACATAATGCTGTATAAATGAAACTGTCTAGTTTAATACAGTGAAAAAATATGAAAGGTAAGAAAAAGAAGGGGAGAGAATATGGGGGAAATGCTCACAGTGCACAAAATACCCTCTATGAAAATTCTAAACATATGTAAAACTGTCATTTCTACTTTTCAGAATGTTTTTAATTTTTTGAAATAAACATTCATAAATGGCATATGTTATGATCATATATACTTCAACTATGTCCCTCTCATTTCTATGGACCATCCAATAATTCTCTCTCCCAACATCGTGACTTCTTTTGTTTCATTACCTAATAACACAATGAGTCCAATCAGTCCTGTATGTATACACATAAGTTATTCACTACTACATAGGGAAGCTACAGAACCATTCCAAAAAAAGTGATTATTTTCTTTCTTCATTAGTCATCAAATGCAAATTGACCCTCAGCTTGGTGTAAGTCCTCAGGAGTTCCTCCCCATCTATTTTGTAATATTTTTCAAAATTGTTATACTATCTTCAGTGGTATATATGTACCAAGGTGTATGTGAGATCCTCGGGGACAACTTAGGAAACTCATTTCTTGTATTGTACCATGTGGGCCCAAGCAATCAGACTGAGAGTGCTAAGCTTGCCAGGAAACACTTTGTTTCTCCTCAGCTGTCACAGGCTCTAACCCTGTAACTTTGACTGGCTTGATCTATGCAGGTCTTTTTCTGGTAACTATACCTGCTGAGAGTTCATGTGTACAATGGTTATACCAAGTCCTGAAATGGCATTTCATGTCTATCCACCCCACATTCTTGATCTCACATTGTTTCCAATCCCTCTTTTGTGATGGTCTTTAATCTTCTCAGGGAGGTTGACATCGATGTCTCATCTGTGGCTGAGTACTCTGTCAATCATTCTCAGCACTTTGTCCAGTCATGAATGTCTGCATCTGTCATTACACACAGCACACAGAAGCTTCTGTGATGAAGGCTGAGAGCATCACTAGTCTACTGAGTATAACATAATATTATAAGACAGTTTGACAACATGACCATTAGCAATACAACTAGAGTCTACTAGGGCCTGTATATTTAGATCATATTTCCTGGGATGAAGTCTTTCCTATGAGGCAGACCACAAATCTAATTAGAAAGAAGTTGGTCACTAAATAACATCCAGGCACTAGTTAGTACATCATACTGAAGGCTGATATTGTAGACTGCAAGGTCACATACTGTATAAGGTCACTGATGTCTTTGTTCTTCTAAGCTGCATGATACCATTCTGCACTAGGAAACCTAGGCAGCAGGTAGACTATCCTGGTCAGTTGAAAGTTTGTTTCTCTATGTTCTGTGCCATAGTCCTTAGCTAAGAGTTAATCTAGATTAAAAGAACTGTAATGTTCCAATTTGAGCTCAGTTATATGACTATAAGCAAGAATACAAATGACAACAAATGAGGACATGAATGTGGAAAAAGTGTAATCCTTACTACCTGTTGATGTGCACACTAGTGCAGTAACTTTGGAAATCAGTTTTAAATGTCATCCAATGTAAAAAATAAAACTATATTTTTTCCAGTTATATTCCTCCCAAGCATGTACTCAAATGACTCTCTATTATTACAGAGACACTTGCAAATCCATGTTTATTGATGCTCCATTCACAGCAGATGGGATATGAAACACAACTAGATTTATAACAAAGGACAAACAGACAATGACAACACGGGATATATAGACAATGGAATATTACTCAAACATGAATTATGAACTCTACAGGTAAATGGATGGACCTGGAAGAAATATAATGAGGTCACCAAGGATTATAAAGACAATGCTTCATGTTTTCATTCATACAAGGTTTCCCACTTGAATATTTGTTAATGTGTGTTTAATTTGTAGAAGCCACAGGACTAGAAATGGGCCATTAAAGGGTCTGAGGAATTAAAGGAAATGATATAGTAAAATAAAGATAAAATGAAAACAGAGAATGCAGATAAATGAGGGAGACTGTTTCCAAGATGAAATGGTGTTTATGAAATGAAGAAATGAGTCATTTGTTAGGATAATCCAAATTTAAGTGGTATGAGAAAGGTAAGATGAAATTTAATATCTTTCAGTGTAAATAAAAACAAAGCTATAGAGGATATAGAATGCATGTGGCCTGACAAAACAAAGCAAGGATACTGGGAGTATTGGAAAATGAGTTTGTAGTAAAGAGAAACAAAAATTACAAATTTATTCCTATGATAAAGTGTTGAGAACTAATGAGCAGCTCATAGTTTCCCAGTATTCATTGGCAAATATCTTTGTTTTGTGTTGATAGAGAAATTTTGGGCTCAGGTTATGGTGTGGGTTTATGGATTTATAGATACAGTATTTTTATCAAAACTAATAAATTTGGGGAAAGTCTATGAAAAATTGGTGGTATACAGATAAGACTTGTAGTCTGTATTTATTAGTATATCTCAGTGCTCTGTTTCTGGTCATGATCTATGGTTATGTGAGATATATGCTTGCAGAAAGCTGAGTAGAAAGCACATGGATGAGCTTTGTGTTTTGTTTTAACTTAGGACACTTTGAGCAGAGATCCCTGTATGGGAGGACAGTGCTTCTCCATGAAGACACGAGTTATTAATAGAACATCTCAGTGCTGGGCACAATATGAATCACTATGAGTTAATAGCCACAGAGGCCCAACAGGTGCCAAAAACAGCATGAGGTATTGTCATTGCTCTTGGTGCCCACAATAACTCCATAATTAGGCTTTATTTCTGAAAAAGAATTTAAACACTGAAAAGATTATAAGATCCACAGGGAATAGATGACTCCGAAGAAACTGTCTTCCAGACATAACAGGATTCATGCACATAGGGACCAACAGAGACTGTGACAGCATGCACAGAGTATAAACAGACTCAATCCAAATGAAGCCTCAGTGCAGAGAGAGGGGCATGGCCACAGGTTCTCATTCTTAACCAAGAAGTTTCTGAAACTGATACTAGCAAAGGAAAAATATTTTTTCTTCAATGGAACATTATAGGGTTTATTAAGGATGGATACCTCTAAAAGAATAGAAAACCAACACAAAAGGAACTCAATAGTATTTTTGTAGATATTTTTTGGTATCATTTCACTTTGTTTCACTTGTGTTTTGTCTATAATTAACGGTTACATAGTTGTATTATTATGGGTTTTATGTGTTTGTGTGTGTGTGTTTCTTGTTTTTTTTTTATTCTTTTTATGTCTTTTTAAAATTCTTTCTTTCTATTGTTTTGCTTTCTACAGAAATAATTAAAGGGTTTGTAGTTGAGTAAGTAGAGAAGGATCTGGGATAAGTTCAAGGAAGGGATCAGTGATAAGAATGCATTGTATAAATTTCTCCAAAAAGTAAATAAATACATTAAAACACAAATCTTTGAAGTCTCAAAATGAATCTTCACTGTGTTTGAGCATAGAAACATGACATGCCAATCACACCAAGTATAGGTCAGCTAATAGAATTAAGAAAGGAAACCAGAGTGTCCACCACACCCACCTCACCCCTCTACCGAGGATTGTTGGTTCCATTGTGCCTTCGGCTGGTCCTGAGCTCCTTTACAGGTAAGTTTGTCATTGCTTATAGGAAAGTGGCAGTCTGCTTTGAGCAGTAACATATCCCTGCAACTTCAGTGCTCACAGAGCTCAACTGCACTGATAAATGGCTCTTGGTATGTGGGGATGCTGACTGATGTTTCAGATACTGAATTTAAGTTGTTTCTATATTATCATCAAGGTCCTTCTCAAAGTCAGGCTTTATCTTTTCCACATTTAGATCCAGCTCTATCAGTTCCCACTTGTAATTTGGTGACAACAGGAGAGATCAGTGTCTTTGTTACCTTCATCAGACTATGCCTGGGCAAGAGCACCTGAGGAGAGAAGGACTAAAATGAGTCTTGAGCTTTAATGAACACCCCTCCCCCAGCTATGTATACATGTTTGAATTCAGATAAAGTAGTCAAAAGAAAAGAGGAGGAATCACTGTGCTATTCACAGACAAGTAAAAAATTTCAAAAAATTCACATTGAGAAGGAAGTAGAAATCAAGCAAATGTACGCTGTGACTCAATCTGTTTCCCATAGTGTATAATATCGCTGACAAGGATCCTAATGGTGGAGGACACATGTACTTAGAAAGGTTTATCTCTGTGTTTCTCTCATGTCCTGTGTCCTCTTATTCCTAGTCAGGACATATGTCAGTAAAGCTTTCCAGGAGTTAAATGCTTTCAAAATGAAAGATAGATTTGGAATATTCTCCCAGAAAGGAGAGAGACCAAAAGCACTTTGTAGGAATATGTGTACATGTGTGTTTAAATGCCTGAAGTACAGTGCACATATTACAACAAAAGTACAAGCTACATAAATTTGGACTATTCATGTATATTTTGCTCTAACATCTGGTTCACCAATCAGATGCACCTAATATTGCAGCATACAAGGGGCTGGGGCCAGTTGAGTGCATATCTTCTCTTCTACCACTGGTCAGAACAAATATGATGTCAAGTCACAGGGCAGCATCTTCAGGGCATCAACATCTTCTCATTACAGAGGAACAGTTATCCATACAAGTCAGGATGCTAGATGGTTTTATCTTGGCATTTCAGAATCCATGCTATGCTGGGTAATGTCTATAAGGCTCGATTTCATACTCCAATATGGGGGATGCTGATGGTTATTAAAGGTTGATATGGACAGGTATACATACCTACTTAATTGTGTAGGTTTAAATAGACATCCTTCTCTTATAATTTGATCCACTCACAAAAATCTTAGCTCTGTGAAATTGCAAATAGATAATATGAGCTTATTATCCTAAGTTAAACTGATATGAATAAAACAATACTTGCTGATCTGGTGCAATCTTGAGGAACTGTGCAGGTGCTTTCCTTGAGTACATGCACAGATGGATGTATAGCATTCTCCCGCTCTCCATTTTCTCTGTGAATTATTTCTCCCTTCTCCTCTGGCTAGGCCCTGTGTTTATTGATCATAAACCCCCAGCAATTCCTTCTGCACCTGTGACTATATTTGATCCTTCTGACCATCACTTACGAGCCTGGGCACCATTTTAACTATTCCACACTCATTTTCAGAAAGGATTGTGTCAGGAAGCTGGCTCATATCTCCTTCCTCTGTTTGCTCACAGATTAATACACCATACTGTCCTCAGTAATCATCTACATAAGATGCAGGAAGCAGTTTAGAGATGTTCAGGGGATACTCTGAAGTGACCACTCTGTAACATACCTCTGAAGTAAGTTTCTGACAACCTCTGTAGCCCATTCATCTAGGACAATGTCCTGAATCAGCATCTGGAAATACCAAATAATACTTAGCAAAGCCTTGAAGATGACTGTCACAGCCATTGTCTCAAACTGTAGCATATGATCTTGTATCACTATGGTGAGTCTTCTGTTACAGGCATGTGATTACAGGCCATGATTTTGGGGCTGGGGGAAGCTATTAATGGAACTAGTGATCAATAAATAATCAAAGAACCTCCCCAGGAAGTCTCATGAATTGAGTTGATGAAGAAAAAACTGTTAAGACTACTTCAATGTAGCCAGGCAGTGGTGGTGCATGCCTTTAATCCCATCACTCAGGAGGTACAGGCAGGTGGATCTCTGAGTTCTGAGGCTAACCTACTCTAAAGAAATAATTCCAGGACAACCAGGTCCTGGAACCTTCTCTGGAAAAATAAAACAAAACCAATGAGCATTTTAACAGCAACGATAGCCATGTCCTAGGAATTAGACATTGAGTTAATACTTAATCAAACACTTCTGATCCAAAAATATTGACCCAATTATGGAAGACACCTATGATCACATTAACACTAACATGGGAACATGTGTAACAAGTTCATTAATTTAAAACTCCTGCTCCCTGAATCTTACATGCAAGGAGACTAAGACATTTTTTCTTTTTTTGTTTTTTGGTTTTCTTTTTTGTTTTTTTAATGTTTATTTATTACTTCAGGCTACATCTCCATTACAGTGCCCTCTTTCCATCCCTCCCATTTCCACCCTCCCACACTGTACTCCCATCCCTTCCATCCCACTCCTCTGAAGAGGAGTGTTCCTACATATCAGTCCCTCACCCCAATTCAGCAGTCATTTGAGGGCCAAGAGCCTTCTCATACACTGTGTATCTACAAGGCAGCACCACTAGGAAAAAGTGTCTCACTGACAGGTAACAAAGTCTATGTTTCTGTTCCCTTTGGTGCATTGGTTGTAGTATATTTATCCTGTACTATATGGCTAAAATCTGATTACAAGTGAATAGATGCCATATGCATCCTTCTGAGTCTCGGTTAGCTCAGTCAGAATGAGCTTCTCTAGTTCCATGCATTTGGGTGAAAATTGCACGATTTTGTTGTTTCTGATGGCTGACTAGTATTCCATTGTGTAGATGTACCACACTTTTTTTTTATTCATTTCTCAGTTGAGGGACATCTGGGTTGTTTCCAGTTTCTAGCTGTTACAAATAAAGCTGCTATGAACATAGATGAGGAAACATTCTTGTGGTTTGGTGAGGAGTCATTTGGATTTATACCCAGAAGTGGTATGACTGGGTTTTGAGGTTTCCTGTGCAATGAGAATTAATTTTTAATCCTCTTGCTACGAATTAATTTTTAATCCTCTTGCTACTTTCCTCAATACTTAACCACAATTTTGAACAGGTCTGCAGGCTACTCTTCCCTATCCTCTCAGACACAAGGTGGTATCCTGTTCCTTCAGACTACTGATACATCTCTGACATGGGCTATGACACTGTGCCTTGCACAGCAATACAAGCCAGAATCCTCAGATATCAGACTGCTCAGCTCCACATAGTATATATTGGACATTGTGTCTGTATCCAGTGTGTATCCAGTGTGGCTCTGTCCTCAAACTTCTGCCTGTACTTTGTGCTGCTAACAATTTGGAGGATGCACTCAATCCATTAATGAGGAGTGGGATATCTATCTGAGACAAGTCCTTAATGGACATTTTTACTGAAGATCCAGGGCTCCTCATTTCAGCCCCATAGAGCTGCAACTGACTATTGGATGAGCCAGGTAAGGTGACCATTCTGTTCCAACCAGAGACTAAAAGAGCTCAGAGAGCTGCTTTATTCCACACAGTGATCAGCAGGAATGTGGACACCTCTGATATCATCTGGGAACCCCTTGGCCACTTTTCCTCAAAACATTGCTCAGAATCCTGAGGCTTAAATACCCTTAACCTTTATTTATAAGTCTTTTTTGAACTAGTATCCTATCCCTTTGCAAGAAGAATACAAGTTGGATATTGGTAATATCAATATGGATGTTATTTAACAAATAAATTTTCCAGTGTTGTAGAATGGAGACCTCACATGTCAACTACAGATGGTCTCTGAATGTAATGATGTTGGCCATGAAATCCACAAAAGCTGCTAGAATCCACTCAGTGAACAACTTCCTTATCTGCTTCTACAGCCCTTGACCTCTTAGAGAATTCATGGATCTTCAGTGCCCCCTGCTGGTTCTGACAAATGACTTACATAAGTTCTCACACAGACCCCTCACTATGACTCTTGTTTATCTTCTTTGAAATGTACATGGTAATGCTGCGTAGATATTTCAAAGATGGTGAACTTTGCTTCAGATGCTGTCTCCAGGAACCACAGACCTTTCTCTAGGGGCTGTTAGATCTTTCTGTTTAAAGGCTGTATGTTTGTATGTAAAGGCTTAAAAGGGTTGGGGTTGTCCCTTTGTCATTGATCTTTCTGGATGAAAATGTTGGTTGGGTCCTCAGGCAGCTCTCTGCTCTCTGAATCTAGCATCCTTCCCAGGCTCAGCATCCTCTTTCTCATGTAATGTCATTGATAATGATTATCAGAGACTTGGATGTATTTGTTATAAGTTTAGTGAATGACAGCTGTGGAGATAAATAACCCACTATCAACTTTAAGGAGTTAGTGAGGCCAATAACAATATATATGTGGTGTCCCTACACTTGAATACATGTTAGGCATACATGTTAAACCTTAGCAACATGCTGCATGTCAGTGCGTAGATACATTTGTTTCGATGCAAACAGCATATTCATGAGTACAGTGCATTTGACCCTCATACACATTTGGTCTGGAAAGCACCTATGCTCACCACTACACCACCGCACTGTATTACTGAAATAGACTTTTACTTTTGGATCTTATACTTGGTCTCCCAAAGATGACTCATTGTGCTGAATGTATAACCATTTTACACTATGTTTCTTACATGCATGCAAAGTTCCATCCAGTATTATGAGTACTAATAAGTAGGGGTAAACTATTTAGGTACCAGCTCAACTTCTCCAAATTCAATGATATATATGAGTTTTATCTTCAGCAATAGGATGTTACCATCATTTTTGAAGAGTAACCAGTAGCCTTAACAAAAACCTGAGTGATTTGGAAGACTCCATGGGGTGCCTTTGTCCAGTGATTCAATTTGAGAATGCTTACCTAGTAATGCCCATCTTCTACACACCCAGTTGTTTACTGAAGACAGTCATTAAAATAATGGAGACAGATTCACCAGGAAATTTTTCTATGGAATAAGAATGAATTCATAACAGAAGGAAGCAGCTCTCTAAGCTGAGAATCAACAGTACAGTCACACAGGAAGAATACTGCCCAGAACACACAATAAATCATCCCTTAGCTAAGGATGAGTGGCTGAGCTCTGAGTTTAGTGCATAGCAGTGAGAACTAGAATTTTCTAGTTGAACAGAGAAACAGAAGACACAATGATGAAAGGAGTAATGGAAGGAACTTGATTTAAAAAAAATTGATTCTATCACTTATATGTACAGTCCTCAGGAAGAGAAGAGCAAGCGCAACTCGGAGTGCTTACCTCTGCCTGAGCCTGTCTATTTCCACTCACTTCCCTCTGAATTACTACCATTGTTTCAATGGAGGGTCTGACCTGACTCTCAGTATTGCAAAGGTGAAACCCCAGAAAGTCATCAGATAGAGAGGGAGCCCAGGTATCCCAGAAGAATATCAATTATGTCTGCATCTCCATCCAAGCTGATCTTGGCTCTGTGTGTGCGTTGAGCGCCCCTGATGGTCATGGGTGACTGACCTGGAGGCTTTTGTCTAGCCTGCCTTGAAGACTCCTCACAGTGTTCCCTGTACAGTAATACATAGTTGTGTCCTCAGTTCTCATGTTGTTCATTTGCAGGTAGACCATGCTTTGAGAATCATATCTGGAGATGATGAGACTGTCTTTCATGGAATCAGCATAATATGTTGCATAATTACTACTTTTACTTCTTATTTGAGCAACGCGTTCCAGCCCCTTCCCTGGAGCCTGGCAGACCCAGTACATGGTGGAACTACTGAAGGTGAATCCAGAGGCTGCACAGGGGAGTTTCAGTGACCCCTCAGGCTGCACCATTGCTCCTCCAGACTCAGCCAGCTGCACGTCACAATGGACATTTTTATTTATTTATTTATTTTCTCTTTTTTTCCTTTATTTTTTATTTCTTCAAGTTACATCTCAATCGCAGTCCCCTCCCTATTCCCCCTCCAGTCCCACCCTCCCACCCTCAACCCCCCATCCTCTTCCCTTTTTTTTTCTTTTAAGTTTAGGTATATCTTATTTCCCCCTACAGTTTCCCCTTTCAGTCCAACAAATGGCTCTTTCTCTTATAAAAACAAATACAATACAGTACAACAGAGGTAATTAGGCCACAGTTATGAGGGTTATATGGCTTAACGTACATTCCCAATGACCAGTCCATATGTATTTGGTACCTGACTTTAACATTCTACTATCTAGACATCTCCATGAGTTTAAATGTCTATATCTGACTCAACATTCATACTAACTTGCAACACAATTTTAAAAGTATCTTCTTAGATCTATAACACTCTCTTGACTCCTAAACAACTCAAAATTAAATTATGAGACTCTAGCTATCTGTTCTTCAACCACCTCAGAGACCTGAGAGAGATAAATATATCTGATTTTATAGGAAGTACAGGGCCTGCAGCTTCCCAAACTAAGAAATGACATACCTGTGGCTGTCTGGACAGTTCCCTTTTTCTCTCCATACATTACAGCATTGATCTTCAGTCATTTGGCCCCGTTTCTCTGACAGACATTGATTGTAGAGCAGGAATTATGAAGGACTTGCCTACCCTGTCTTGGCAGAGCTAGGCTGTCAACTTACCTGCTTCCAGGTTTTGTCCTTTTTGGACAGCATTCTGTCTACAGTTGGGGCAAGGGGCTTTTCCTACCAAGAGATAGGCTTGCGACTAATTCAATCATCTCCCACTGGAGATTCTTCGATGCTCATCAAGAGGAGCAGAAGGCAAGAGATCATCAAACTTAGGGCTGAAATCAACAACTTAGAAACAAAAAGAACTATACAAAGAATCAATGAAACCAAGAGTTCATTATCAACACTTTGACCTGTCATGAATGTCTGCATCAATCATTACACACACACACACATACACACACACACACACACACACACACACACACACAGAGAGAGAGAGAGAGAGAGAGAGAGAGAGAGAGAGAGACAGAGAGAGAGAGAGAGAATTTTCTGTGATCAAGGCTAAGATCAGGACTAATCTAATGAGTAGAAATGTAAATATTTATAGGACAGTTTGATAATTTGACCATTAGCAATACAACTATGGTGTATTAGGGCCTATGTCATCTCTAGCAATGAGCACTTAAATATATTTACCAGGAATGTGGTCTTCCCTATGAAACAAGCCACTAATCTAACTAGAAAGCAGTTGGGTTTACATAACAGTCAGGCATTGAAAGGGACATCTTACCTGGAGGCTGATTGTGGAGTGTAAGATCTGGCACTATGTAAGATCACCTGCAGGCTGCATAGCTCCTTCCTGTACTAGGAAACCTAGCCAGTGATGAGAATTTCCTTTTCAATTCACAGTTGATTTTTCTAAGCCTTGAAACTGAAAT
>CAJQZJ010001511.1:21908181-21966078 GCA_907164525.1 Lophiomys imhausi
TAATGAAAATTATTACATAACATTTTGCTGACTTTATCCCTCCAAGCATGTACTCAAATGACTCTACATCTTACTATAGAGACACTAGAACATCCAGTTTTTATTGTTGCTCCATTCACAATAGGTGGGAAATGGAATCAACCTAGATTTCTAACAAAAGACAAAGAGATAATGAAAAGGCAGGATGTATAGATAATAATAAAACATTACTCGGTGATAAAACAAGAATCATAAAATATATAAGTAGGTGGACAGAACTGGTGAAAATATGTTGTGGAAGTTCATCCATGTGCATGAAGACAAATGCTTTAAATTCTCACTCATGTGTTTAATTTATAGAAGCCAAGAGACTAGAAATGGGCCTTTAGGTTCTGAGGGATTAAGGGAGATAGTACAGTTGTTAGGCCCAGATTATGAAACGCCAAGGAAACCAGGAGCCAAACCAATGCAAGCACAAGAGGATCTTTATTTATAATCCCTGGGGCCAGGACCAAACTCGATCTCCACACAGGGAGTCAGAAAATGGCCCCAATCCCGAGAATGAGGGAATAATAAGGGTTAAGGGGCAGGTAGGAGGACCTTCAAACTTTGGTATTAAGTGATTGGCTGAGCCTAGCCGACTTCAGATTGATCTGATCCAGATACCCAGACCATAAACTTCCAGGGGTCCCTAAAATATGGCTGGGAACTCCTGATAAGCCCATTCTTCAGAGTAAGGGGGTACCCTTAGGTTAACAGCTACACAATAGTCCATAAAGTCATCAAGTGAGCCTTCTTGGACATCCTTCAGAGCAAGGGGGCAGTTCTCTCTGCAAGGACAATCCCCAAGCTGACTGTGTCATAAGATTGGAATGCACAAACACCATACTATTCTTCTTTGAAGGATTCTGTTATCTGTAGCTCACATAGATGGTCTTTATATCCCTAGACTCAAGGTCCCTGAAGAGGGGAAACTATTTTGGCTGAAATTATTTTTACAGACTGTAGTGGCTAAGAGCTAAGTAAAGGTAAAACAGGGCTTCTTCTAAAGCTAAAATGGGGGGCTTTTTCTTACCATTTTCACAGTAATATAGGAATAAAATGAAATTAGATGGGAAATACTGGAAACTGAAAGGTTAAATGTGAAGTAGTGTTGCGGGATTGAGAAATGAGGCATTGGTATAAGGCAAACCAAAATTATGAGTGATAAAAAGGTATATGTAAATAGAGGATCTTCCACCTTGAGGAAAATGAAACTATAGAGGACATAGATTGTGTGTGGCTGGCATGAGAAAACTAAGCAAGGATACTGGGGGTGCAGGAAAGCATACTATGAAGTAAAGAGAAACATAAATTATAGGTACTATTTCTTTAACAAAATGTCTGGTAATAATGAACAGTTCTTAGCTGCCTAATTCTAAATTTGCAATTTTCCTTGTGTTGCTAGAATATTTTTGTGTTCATATTAATGTGTGGTTTTATGAATCTTCTAATAGAGTATTTTCTTCAAAAATAAATAAAATTTTAAAAGTATGTAAATCAGGTTAAATAGTTTAGCTGTTAGTATTGTCTCATTAGTCTGGTTCTTCTCATACTCTATGTTTAAATGAAGTATTGCAGAAAGCTGAGTAGAAAGCACATGGATAAGCTTTGTAATTTATTTAAACTTGTGAGCCTTTGAAAAGAGGAATCTGTTGTTTTAGAAAACTAAAATATCCCAGTCATTTGATTTTTTTCAATGATGTCTCAGGAGCCAGATACTGGAATAAAACCCTGCCAACTCAGAGAGGCAGAGAAAGCACCCAGTTGATGTTCTTATTCCACCAATGTCCCAACCAAAAACCCTAAGATAAAAAACCCAGAAGAACCTACAGGAAGAAGCCTTAAAGGAGAAAACCCCAAAGGAGAAAACCCAAAATAAGAATTCCCAACTCCTCCTCCTGTTTGTTTTTTACTTTCTTTTTTAAATACCCCTCAGCTCATTGTCCATCCTTTCTGCTTAATCCCGTAGGCTGCTTTCTTGCTTCAAATCTTGACTAAGGTTAACTTTTTTTAATCCTCTGCACAGAAAGCTCTTGGATAAAAGGTGCGTTCTAGTGTTGAATCACACCATAACCACTTGTTCACAATAAACAGAAAGTTGTTGGATTGAAGAAGTGTGCTAGGGTAGATCCACACCTCAGTACTTGTTTACACGAAACAGAATGTTCTAGCATTAAAGACTAGGTCATCCCACAATAGAAAAAGATTTTTCAGTTCACAGTCTCAGGTTTCAAAATGTGATCAAATATTTTGCAACAGGAATCTGCGTAGGTTTATACTGCTGTTCCCCAAAGACACAAGTGATTAAATGAACATGTCAATACCAGGCACAGAATAACTACCTATGAGCTAATATTCAGAGAAGCCTTATGGGCGCTAAAAAGAGTATGAAGTATTTTCATTTAGCTGAGTATGCCTACAATAACTAAATAGTTAGACCTTATTTCTGAGATAAAATTTAAAAAGTGAATAGATTTTACAAGCCAGGGAAGACAGATGAACTCCAAGAAAATTGCCTTCCAGACATGAAAGGGCTGGTACACAAACCTACAAAGACTGTAACAGCATGCACAGAGCCTGCACAGATTCAATCCAAATGGGGTCCCAGTTTTCCGAGAGGGACATGAGTACAGACTCTCACCACCAACCAAGAAGTTTCTCCAATTGATGCTTACTTGCAAATGGCACTGTAAGTATTATTGAGTATATTAACCAGACTTAAGGATGAACATGTGTCTAGAAATAGAAGGCCATCATAAAATAAACTCAATAGTAATTTTGAAGATATTTTCTCTCATATCACTTTGTACATATCTTTTTGTCTAACTTATCTTTTACATATATCTCATCTTTTCACAGTTGTGTTTAGTGGTTTTTGTGTTTGTATGTGTGTGTGTGCATGTGTGTTTGTATTTTGCTGTTGTTTCTGCTGTTTGTTTGCTTTTTACTTCTTTTTTTAAATTGTTTTTGGTCAATGTGTTTGCTTTCACAAAGGGAAAGAAAGTGTCTAGAGTTGGGTGGTGGGGAGATAAAAAGTATCTACCAGAATCTGGGAGACAGAAATCAGCAATTAGAATACACTGTATGAATTTTTATTTTAGGGAAAAAATTTAAAATGTAAATAAAAATTGAATAAAATAAACTAGAAAATATGAACCCATGGAATGTTTAAAAAGGAATCTTTACTGTGCTTGACTACATAAGCACCACTTGTCAATCACATCATGTGCAGAAAAGCAAATAGACTGAAGAAAGGAAAACAGAGTACCCTCCACACCTACCTCTTCCCTCTACTGTGGATTACTGATTCCACTATGCCCTCTGCTGCTCCTGAACTACAGGTGTGTTTTGACATACAGTGAAGTTTCCCTGTCTCCCTTGAGCAGTGACATATCAGTGCAACTTCAGTGTTCACAGAGCTCAGCTTCAGGAAGAAATGACTCTTGTTTACCTGGAGATACTGAGTGATGTTTCAGAAATTAAATTTAAGTTGTTTCTATAGTAATTACCTTCAATGACCCTTTCAAAGCCAGGCTCCACACTCTTGGCAGTAGGATCCAGCAGTTCCCACTTGTAATAAGGTGACAATAGCAGAGAGCAGGGTCTTCATCAGACTGTATCTTCAGCAAAGCCACCTGAGTTCATGGGAACACAATAAGTCTAGAGTTCACATTCCACACAGCATGTGTCCATGAATGACTTCCTGGGACATACTCAGATAGAGAAGTCAATAGAAAGAAGAGGAATTCACTGTGGTTCCTCAGATCAGTTAACAGCTCAAGAAAATCATATTCCCATTGAGAAGGAAGTAGAAATCAGGGGAATGAATGCTGTGATTCAGCCTGGTTCCCATAATGTGTTTGCATGCATTTAAGAAATGAGGGTAGTGAGGAAATCTCCTTGACAAGGATCCTCATGGTGAAGATTATGTCTCATTAGAAAGATTTATCTTTACCTGTCTACCTTTCCACATTCAAGATACTCTTATTCCAGGACAGCACATGTGTTAGTAAAGCTTTTCCACAGCTGAATGTTTTCACAGTGAAGGATGGATTGCAAAGTTGTTTCCAGGAATGAGAAAAGCCATTAGAACTACATAGGACTTTCCATGTATATTTGTAAGCTACAGAAAGTGAGGCTATTCATGTACGTTTTACTCTGACCTCATAATCACAAATGGGTTGTGCCTAATTTTGCAGGAAAGAAGCAGTTGGAACCAGTTGCATGGCTTCTCCTCTATCACTGGTGAGGACTGGTATGATGTCCTGGGGACTAACAGTTCATAGGGCAGCACTCCTCAGGCAACACCTCATTATAAAGGACCACTTATGTGTACAACTCGAGATACTGAATGCTCTCTACTTCACATTTTAGCTTCTTATCTGGTCTTGGTAATGTCTATAAGTCTGTACTTCATAGTCCAGTATGATGGGATGCTGATCGCTAACATGGATGGCAAAGTACAGGAATGCTTGCCTGTATAGCAGTATGGATTTACATAGGCAACTTTCTCTCACAACAGAATTCAGTCACAAAAGCCTGATTTCTGTCAGGTTAAGGTGACATGATGCCAGAGTCTTCTCCTACGTTAAACGATTGTGAGCATTGCAATATGTACTCATCTGGTGCAATGTCTGGGAAATTGTGTGGCTTTGCTCAGGAACATGATTTCCAGCTTCCCCCATTCACCCTTTACTCTGTGGATTACTTTACCTTCTCCTCTTCCTGGAGCCTGTTTTCATTTATCGTAAGTGTCCAGCAGTTCCATCTCTAACTGTGCTACATTTGATGCTTCTGACCACCACTTAAGGGACTGAGCACCCACTTGTACTATACCTGAGACTCTTTACAGAGAGGATTGTGTCTGACAACTGGATCAAATCTTATTCTTATTTTCTCACAGATTAAAACACGCTGGTTTCCTCAGTTGTCAGATATCTCAGCTGAAGCAACAACCAGTACAGATATGTTTCTGGAGGTCTCCGGAGGACCCACACTGCAAGTTAACTTTTGAGTACTTTAAGCAGAAATTCTGAAGCTGATGCTTGTGGAATGAGATCAAGAATCAATTCCTGGAATTACTTGTTGCGGTAGTGTTAAGCATTCTAAATGTTAACTGGTCCTGTTTGCTGTCTGTTACTTATATTGACTCTGATTGGTTAAATAAAATGCCAAGGCCTGAGATTGGACAAAGACAGAAAAAGGTGGGACTTTCTAACAGGAAGCCTGTGCTTTAGACAGAAGAATTCATTCCAGCCAGGAGCAGCAGGAAGGAGACACACACCATTGGTTAGAAAAAGGAAACTCATTCCACATGGCCAGGAACATCTGCATATCGTGGAGAATGGCAGTCCAAGGGGACGTATGTATATATGGGGTCATATTTGGGCAATAGAATTAAGAGCTAGCCTAGATGGGCTAAGATTGCTCAATTCAGGCCAAGGCTTGTTAAAATCTATGTGGTGTCTCTGTGTGTTCATTTATAATGTCTGGATAAGAATTAACAGCCGCCGAACAAATTAATAATAATATAAATACTGGATAAATAGTTTAATTAGCCATATGATGGAACAGTCAACCTGGACAAATCAAAAGGAATATCCTTTTTGACATTTGTGAAGATTTTTGAGATTTGGTCCCATATACTTCAGCTCATATGGATGGGAAAACTGTTGGCATTAGATCCTTGAAATGCATCATTAAGATTTTTTCAATGCACCAATATGTAATCATATGAGAATATTCATAAGAAACAGTTGACACATTGAAGAACTTCCACAAAAATTAAATGAATTACAAATGAAGCTTTGTGGTTCCAGGAATGTACAAAGCAAAGAATAGAGTCACTGTCTATTGCCAAGACAGTTAACTGAAAAGCAGATATGCTTTGCCTATAGGAAGCATAAAAGTTGTAAAAAGTATGCATTTGATCTAATACTAAGATTCAGCAAAAGATGAAGAAACCAGACATTTCTTGAGTAAAGGTGAACCATGTTCTTAAATCACAGAGAATAAATGTTCTTGAGAATACCAGTGTCTTCACATAAGGAAGACAATAATAAGGTTTATATGAACTCTGGAGTCATGACAAGTTCCCATTTGTAATGAAATGTCTTTATTACTCACTGGTTTCTTTTTTTTCCATTTTCTAAGGTGCCGCCTGTGGGGCTCAGTGGTGTCCCAACACAAGACCATTTTCTTTTTTATTTTTAATTTTTTTTCAAGTTACATCTCAAGCAAAGTTCCTTCCCTCCTCCCCTCCAGGTCCCACCCTGCCTCGCTCCATCTGTTCCATCTTTGTCCTCTCTTTCTCCTTGGATTAATGGAGCACCGACATGTCAAACCCCCTCAGTTCATCACTCACATGAGGGCTAAGAGCTTTCTCTTGTACTGGGGCTTGATATGGCCACCGAGCTAGGGTAAGCTGTTCCAATAACAAGTTATAGGGTCCATGGTTCGCTGCTAGTTGGAGCTTTGCATGGGAGAGTTATGTTAGGTTCCTGTCTGTTTGGGTCTATGGGTTGTAGGATAATTGTCCTGTATTTAACTGTGCTACTGGAATTGGAATGATTATTGTTGCCTGGAGACCCTTTTCCAAATTCTGTTCTGTTTAAATATCCCTATAATAAACTCTCTTGTATTAGCCTCCTCAAAATTTGATGCAGGTTGACAAAGTCAAACTGCACCAAGTTGTCATTCTCATCTCTTCACATAGTTTGCCTCCCTGTCTGACATGTCCAGGAATTTGCTTAATAAATAGTAAGTTTTAATAGTAGAAATTACTATATACAATTAGAGATTAATAACAGAAAAGTTCATTAATGAAAACACACACACAAATACACATAGCTAATTCCCAAACATATTCCTTACTTATTGCACTGCACATTAGCATTATTCATTGTACATATGCCTCATCCTTAAATCACTTAAGTCCTGTCATCTGACTACATTTTAAACACTTTAAACAGAGACAGGAGACTAAAAGTCTGGGCACATGGCCATATGTGAGATTCACACAACAAAGGAATTTTCAGAAATCTTTGTTTATATATTTTTAGCATTTCTTTTAATCTATTTTTAAAAATAATTTTATGGAATATATTCTAATTACTGATTACACTTTCCCAACTCCTTCCTGATTTTCCCCACTTCAACTCCCTTTCCTTATCTTACCAGAACAAAGAGAATTTTACAATAATAAAAAAGAAAAAAAATGTAAGATAAAGCAGAAGCAAACAAACTGAAATAGGACAAAATAATCAAACAAATAAATGAAACAAATAGTACCAAAAACAAAGCACAGGAACCACATGTAGATGCAGAGACACACAAGTTCACAAACACTCTATAGCACAAGGATGAGCACCAGGAAGATAATGGACTGTGAGAATAGATGCTGTATTTATATAAGTCATTCTCTGTAAGGCAAATGACTGTAGGACTGATTAATGGGACTGAGACCTGTAAATATGGGACCAGAGATTGATGTATGGTCTCAGAACTTACCTCAAATAGCATGTGCAGACATTGAGTTCATAAGTGAGTTCTATGAAAAATTATTTACTAATATGTTTGTCCAACTTACAGGAATTATGCTTACATGACTGTACATTCTGATATAAATATCTCTTGGATTCTAAGAGACTGGAATTTCTGCTGGAACACAGTCAGAGTTAGTAAAACACTTTGAACTCACTTAAGACTCTGAAAAGATTTCTTGTGTCCCCAGAGGTTGGTGATTTGTAATTTACATGTCAAATTTTCAGTACACCTTATTACCAGCTATTCCCACAAAAATTCTCATCACTCAGTATCCAGTGTCATTTTTATTATGCATAATAACAGTTTCCCTTTTTATTGTTTCATTAAAGAATAAACATGTCAATGGCAGTTGTCACTGATGAAGTGATTGCCAAGGTATGGTGTACTGTAGGGTCATCCTAAGTCAGCATCACCTTATTCAGATTTCCTTTTGGAAAGTTGACAAAAGCACTTTGGGTCTCTAAGGAGAAGAAGAGACAAAAATTAGCACACAGAATCATCATTTCTGAGCAAGTATCCAGGCTAACTGCCTGTCATCTCAGTCCCAGGGCAGCTTCCTGTTCCTCCAGGGTTTCTGATACACTCAGGATGTGGTTGTAACACTGTGTCTTGCACAGTAATAGAACGCAGAGTCCTCAGATGTCAGACTGCTGAGCTCCATGTAGGCTGTGCTGGAGGATGTGTCGGCAGTCAGTGTGGCCTTGCCCTGGAACTTCTGAGCATACTTAGTATCACCATTTTCAGGATCGATCCGTCCAATCCACTCCAGCTCCTGTCCAGGCCTCTGTTTCACCCAACTCATATAGTAATCAGTAAAGGTGTAGCCAGAAGCTTTGCAGGACACCTTGACTGAGGACCCAGGTCTCACCAGCTCAGCTCCAGACTGCTGCAGCTGGACCTCAGAGTGGACACCTGTGGAAAGAAAGGCACAGTTTACATGATTGTCACCTAAGTGTATGACTATTCTCAATTCTGGAACTGGGAGCCCCTTACCTATAGTTGTTGCTATCAGGAAGAGGGTAATCCATCTCCATCCCATGGTGAGATCCTGTGTCCCCAGTGACTGTGGAGAGGACAGTAATCATATGTTGTCATAGGGTGTGGACATCTCTGTATTTACTACCACAGACTCTCATGATTTGCATATTCATGAGCAGGGTACTTCTTATTTAAGGACCTAGTCCACCTCGGTCATGTAGCAGGATGCTGAGGTCCAAGTCCTAGTACTCTCTGAGGAAATGCATCTCATATCCTTTCCCTGAGCCCTGTGCAGATGCTGTGGATTCAACATCAGGACCTAAGCTCTCTAGAGATATCAGGGCTAAGATAATTGCTCCACTTGTGCTAGGTAATCAGATTGGTTTACCAATGGTGTTTGTGATGATTATGATGGTGATGGGGAATTTCAAAAGCAGCTAAGTTATGAGAATTTAGAACCTCCTTTTGAGACTTACAGTTATGATTTGTCTTTCCACCAGGTTATATACTAAAAACCTCACCCAAATGATAAAAAGTAAATATATTTCAGAAATATTTGCACATAATGGTGATTGCAGCACCACGGCAATAACTAAAGTATGGAAATAAACTATGTTTCTGTCAAAAGAGTATTGCATCTAGAAGACATACACCAGAACAGAAGTTTTTCATCAGACAGGAATAAAGACTTAAGTCACTTTTAGGAAAATGGATGCAACTGGACATAAGTGTATTAATTAAGGCTACCGGAGAATCCCAGACATTAAATAAGACTCTCAATAGTAGTTCTTAAATACTGTACACTTATACAGAATTATGTATGCAAGTACAAAACGATGTAGAAATTAAACTGTCTATTGTAATAAAGTGAAAAATAGGAGGGCAATAAAGGGAAGGGTAGAGGCTTGGGGGAATACAGTACAGGAAATGCACTTGTATGAAAACTCTAAACATGTAAATTGTGATTTCTACTTTTCAGAATGATTTTTAGTCTTTTAAATTTTCCATTCATAAATGAAATATGTTATAATAATATATACTCCCACTATGCATTATGTCCCTATGATTTTCTTTGGGACTTCTCAATAGAAACCTCTCCCAACATCCTGACCTGTTTTGTTTCATTAACTAATAGTGCATGGAGTCCAACTAGTGATATTTATGTATCCATATGTGATGTCATTCACTAGTACATAGGGAACATTTAGAAAATTTTTAAAAATCATGATTATATTTTCTTCATTAATAATTAAATGCCAGTAGACCCTCAGCTTTATGTGGGCCCTCAGGAGTTCTTCCCCATCCATATTGTAATATTTATTTAAATAGTTATAATCTTTTTAGTGGTGATAACAGAGCACATATGGAAATGGTGTATGTGTGATCCTCAGAGGACAACTTATGAAATTCAATTCTTGTGTTGTAGCATGTGGATCCAGGGATCAAATTGATATTGCTAAGCTCGCCAGTAGATCCTTTTATCTGCTCTTCTATTTCACGGGTTCTAATACTGTAACTTTGACTGGCTTGATTTCTTCAGGACTTGATATGGTCATTGTACACATCAACTCATATCAGTTATAGTTACCTGTACAAGTCCTGAAGATAGCACCTCATGTCTATTCAACCCATATTCTGTAACTTATCTTCATTGAGTAATTTATTACTTTAGATCATGATCACAGCTTCCCCTTCCTCTCTCATTCCCTCCCTCCAACCTCCTCTCCCCCTCTCTCAAATTCCCTTTCTCCTCAGAGAAGAGAAGCTTCCTGTGGATATTATCCTGCCAAGTTGCAGTAGGACTAGGAGCATCTTATCTTATTGAGGCCAGACAAGGCAGCCCAGTTAGGGGAAAGAGATCCAAAGCAGGGAATGAGGTCACCCAGGTCTTTAATGACAAAGGTTTCATGTTTTCATTAATATATTGTTCCATTATTTGAATATTTTTATTGTATGTCTAATTTGTTAAAGCAAAGAAAATAAAAATAGGCCATAAATTCTTGAGGAATTAAAGTAGATGAGGCAATAAAATGGAGATAAAATGAAAGCAGAGAATGCAGGTAGAGGATGCCGAATGTTTCAAACATGAATTGGTGTTAAGAACTGAAGAAATGAGATATTGGTGCAGGATAAACCAAATTCAAGTATTATAAGAAAGGTAAAATGAAATCTAATATATTTCAATGTAAGCAAAAATGAAAATATAGAGTATATAGAATGCATGTAGCCTGACAAAACACAGCAGGGGTACTGCAAGTAAAGGAAATGTCATTATGCAATACAGAGAATCAAAAATTACAACTTTATTTCTATAACAAAACATTGAGAAATAATCAACACTTCACAGTTGCCTAGTATACATGTGTTAATATCTTTGTGTTTGTTTATGGGATAATTTGTGTTCATATTATGGTGTATTTTACAATGACACAGAAATTTTATCAAAAATAATGAATTTAAAGAAAGTGCAGGAAAAACTGGTGATAGGCAGATAAGACTTGTAGTTTAGTTATTAATATTGTCTTAGTGGTCTGGTTCTGGCCATGCTCTATGTTTAGGTGATATATATGGCTACAGAAGTCTGAGCAGAAATCGCATGGATGAACTTTATGTTTTATTTTAATTTAAGAGTATTTGAACAGAGGTGCCTGCATAGGTAGAGACCACTGTTCCCAGAAGATACTTGTTATTAAATGAACATCTCAATACTGTGCAAAAGAGAAATCCCTATGAGTTAATGGTCAGAGAGACCCCACAGGTGAAAAAACAGTGTGACATATTGCCATTGCTCTTAGTTTCCCACAGTAACTCCATAATTAAGCCCAATTTCTGAGAAAGAATTTAAATACTGAATAGATTATAAGACCAGAGGGGCGGGATGACTCCAAGAAAAGTGTCCCAGCACAATAGAATTTATGCAAATATGAACCTTCAGAGACTGTGACAGCATGCACAAGGTATACACACACTCAATCCAAATGAGGTCCCAGTGTTAAAAGAGAGGGGGATGGTGACAAGATCTCATCCTTAGCTAATTGTTTCTGAAATTGACACTCATTTTCAAAAGAAAAATAGTTTTCTCCAATGGACCATAATTGGATCATTAACCACACTTAAGGATGGGTATATGTTCAGCAATGGAAGACCAAAACAAATTAACTCAACAGTATATTTGTAGGTAATTTCTCTCATGTCATTTTGTTTGTGCATTTCTTTTCCTATCACTTGTCTTTTGCCTATATAACATGGTTAGATAGTTGTGTTATTATTGGGTTTCATGTATGTGTGTGTAATTGTTTTCAATTCTTTTTAATTTTTTTTGTTTTGGTTTTTGTTTAAACAGAGAGAATGAAATGGTTTTCGTATGTTGAGCCACCCCTGCATTCCTGGGATGAAGCCAACTTGATCATGGTGTATAATACTTTTGATGTGTCCTTGGACTTACTTTGCCAGTATTCCATTAAGTACTTTTGCATCTATATTCATGGGGGAAATAGTGAAGCTCTCTTTTTTTGTTGGGTCTTTGTGTGGTTTAGGGATCAGGGAGACTGTAGCCTCATAGAATGAGTTTGTCAGTGTTCCTTCTGTTTCTATTTTGTGGAAGATTTTAAAGAGTATTGGTATTATCTCTTCTTTGAAGGTCTGGTAGAATTCTGTGCTGAAACCATCTGGCTCTGGGATTTTTTTTTTGGATGGGAGATTTTCAAGGCATGTTGCAATTAAAACAAATTGTCTTTTGAGATCTTTAAATATATACACTAAAGGTTTGTTTAGCTCCAAAATATCAAAATAATTTCTTCTTTAATCTGGATTGAAAGATAATACTTTATATATTGTCAAAAAAACAAATTTGCTCCAGGAAAAATATTACCTGACCCCCACCCCCCAAAAAGGTAATTGTTCCAGAGTTAGGATTAGGGCAGGGCTCTGTTCTTATCTTTCCAGGAGATTTAAAGCATCCATTCAAGGAATCCAGGGACAACTGGACAACGGAAACCTCAGCAGAAAACAGAACAGACACCAAAGAAGACGAGTGGCCCAGACGATCCAGCCTTGCAGACTTCCTCAATAGCTGTTTCCTCAAAAGTCTACAACCAAAACAACTCAAGATCTTTCAGCTCCACAGACTACTAAATAGTCTTGTTAAATGGGTTTTGGATATTAGACCCAGGGACTTCTCTCTTTTTCTTTTCTGTATCCTTCTTTCTTTCCTATGTAGGAGTGAACAGACTTGAGAAAAATGGGACATAGACATAGTATAGGAAAGATCAAGAAAAAAGGACAGATTATTGAATATGCCCTTATACTTTTCTATATGGATACAAAATTAATATTATATTTGGCTAAATTGGTATTGATCATTGTATATTAATGCAAAATTAAGATTGCATTGGACTACATCGGTATTGATCTTTGTATATTGATACAAAATTAAGATTATATTTGTCCACAAAAAAAGAAAATGGGAATGTAACATGTCAATCACAACAGGTACAAATAGCTACTAGACTTACGAAAAGAAACCACAGAAGATACAGAGTCCTCTCCACATCCACCTCATCTCTGTACTGGAGATTCATGGCTCCACTGTGCCCCCTGTTGGTCTTGAGCTCCCCAACAGGTAACTTTGTCTTTGCTTATTTTAAGTTCAGTCTGGCTATCGCAGTAACATATCCCTGCATCTTCAGTGTTCACAGAGCTCAGCTTCAGCTAGAAATGGCTCTTTTTTATCATTTTAGTGTTCACAGAGCTTAGCTTCAGAGAGAAATGGCTCTTCTTTTAATCTGGAGATGCTAACTGATATTTCAGAGATTGAACTCTGAAATTGTTTTGTTATCATCAATGACTCTCTCAAAGTCAAGCCCTTTGCTGATGGCAGTAGGATCCAACTCTAGAAGTTCCCACTTGTAATGATGTGGCAAAATTATAGAACAGGGCCTTCATTACCTTCATCAGGATTTGCCTGAGCAGAGTACCTGACACCTGAGGACAGAAGGACCGCAATGTGTCTTGAGTTCAGATGTATGTATCCATGTACAAATTCCAGGACACACAGATACAGTAGACAATAGAAAGAGGAAGGCAGTGTGGTACTCACAGAAAAGTTAAAAATTCAAGAAAAATAATATTCATATTGAGAAGGATGCAGAAATCAAGCAAATGTATGCTGTCACTCAATCTGTTTCTCACAGTTCATTTGCATTTAGTGGAAGGAGTGAGAGGAAATCTCCCTGACAAGGATCCTCATGGTGGAGGATTTCTCTGCTTAGAAGTCTTTATTTCTGTCTACTTTTTCACTTCCTGGGTCCTCTCATTCCTGGGCAGGGCATGTGGTAGCAAAGCTTTTTAGGAGTTGGATAGATTTGGAATATTCTCTCAGGAATGAGAGAAACCAACAGCATTTTGTAGGAATATGTGTGCATGTGTGTTTAAATGTCTGAAGTACAATTGCACATATTGAAACAAAAAATACATACCACATAAATTCAGACTATTCCTGTATATTTTTCTCAAACTTCAGGTTCACCATTCAGATACAAGTAATATTGCAGCATACAGGAGCTTGGACCAGTTGAGTGCATGTCTTATCTTCTACAACTGGTCAGAACAAATGTGACGCCAGGTCACAGTGCAGCTTCTTTAGGGCACCAGCGAATTCTCATCACAGAGAAACCGTTGTCTCTACAATCCAGGGTGCAAGGTAATTTTATCTTGGCATTTCAGAGTCCCTGCCATGGTGGGAAATGTCTATATGGCTGAAACTCATACTCCTGTATGGGGGATGCTTTCGGTTATTAAAGGTCGCTATGGACAGGAACACATGCTTATTAAGTAGTATGGATTTACATAGACATCCTTCTCTTGTAATACAAACCAGTCACAAAAATCTTGGCTCTGTGACATTGTAAATAGGTTATATGAACTTTTTATCCTAAGTTTATCTAATATTAATATCACAGTACTTGCTGATCTGTGGAACTGTGCAAGTGCTTTCTTTGAATACATGCACTCATGGATTTTTAGAATTTTACCTTTCTCCCTTTTCTCTGTGGATTATTTTCCCTTCTTCTTTTGCTGGGCTCTGTTTTCATTGATCATAAACTCCCAGTAGTTCCTTCTGTACCTGTGCTATATTTGATGTCTCTGAGAACCACTTAAGGGCCTTACCACCATTATTATCATTCCAGATCCTTTGTAGATAGTATTGTGTCTGAAAATTGGTTAATAACTCCTCCCTCTAATTCACTTATAGATTGATATATCACGGTGTCCATGGAAATCATTTATATGACATTCAGAAATATCCAGGTTCAAGAGGTTTTGGGGATGTCTGGAGTATCCACTCAGTAACTTACCTCTGAACCACGTGTCTGACAAAGCATCCCATTTGTCTGGGACAATGTCCTGAATCAGTATCTATAATTACTAAACAGTCCTCAGCAAAGCACTGAGGATGACTGTCACACACATTGTCCCCAAGAGTGTAGAAGATGGTATTGTAACAGTGTGGTCTGTGTTCTGTGACAGACATGTGAATACAGGCCAGGATACTGGTACTGGAAAAGACTATGAGTGGAACCAGTGATCAACAAATAATCAAAGACTTTACATCAAATGTCATGAATTGGATTGATGAAAAAAAAAAAACATTAAGAGTACTTCAACATAGCCAGGCAGTGGTGGTGCATGCCTTTAATCACAAAAATCATAAGGTACAGGCAGATGAATCTCTGAGTTTTGAGGCTGACCTAGTCTACAGAGCAAGTTCCAGTACCATCAAGGCTATACAGAGAAACCTTGTCTAGAAAAACAATGCAAAACAAAAGAGCACTTTAACAATAATGGTGGTGTTGGACTAGGATATAGACATTGATTTAATATGTAATCAAAGATTTTTGGCTCCAAAGTATTGACCTAATTATGGCAGACATTTGTGCACACAACACTAACATGGGAATATGTGAAACAAATTCACTAATTTAAAACTCCTGCTTTCTGAAACTTATATGCAAGGAAACTAAGAAATATCCTTATGAAATGAGAGCTAATTCTTAGTCCTCTTGCTCCTTTCCTCAATATTTAATGACAATTATGAGCAAGTCTTCAGGTTACTCTTCCCTATCCTCTCAGACCCAAGGCAGTTTCCTGCTTCTTCAGAGTACTGATACACTTCAGATGTAGAGTATGACACTGTGTCTTGCACATTAATAGACGGCATAGTCTCAAATTTCAGGCTGGTGAGCTCAATGTAGGCTCTGATGAACATTGTGTCTGTACTAAGTGTGGCTCTTTCCTAAAACTTCTGACTAGTTTGTACTACTTGGGAGGATCTACCCAGCCCATTCATGCCCATGTGTAGTCATTTCCGACATCCAACTCATACAGGAAATAGAGAAACTATTTGAGACAAGTCCTTAAAGGACACTTATTCTGAAGATCCATGACTCCTCGGTTCAGCTCCAGACTGATGCAGCTGACCCTCAAAGAGGACAGGTGAGGTGACCATTCTTCTCCTACCAGAGACTAAAAGAGCTTTGAGGGTTGCTTCATTCCACCCAGTGAACAACAGGAATGTGGACACCTCTGATATCAGCTGGGGACCCCTGGGACACTTTTCCTCAAAGCATTGCTCAGAATCCTGAGGCTTAAATACCCTTAACCTTTATTTGTAAGTCTTTCATAAACTAGTATCCTATCCAGTGGTAATAGGAATCCAGTTGGATTTGGTGATCTCAAGATGGATGTTATTTAACAAATAACTTTCCCAGTGTTGTAGAATGGAGATCTCACATATCAAGTACACATTGTCTCTGAATGTGATGATGTTGGCCATGAAATCTACATAGGCTGTTGGAATCCACTCAGTAAACAACGTCCTTATCTCTTTCTGCTGCCCTTTACTTCTTATAAAATTGGTGTATCTACAGGCTCAGGGCTCAAAGTATAGGTCAATGGCATGGGACACAGGCTTGGGGCCCAAATTGGACACCATTGGTTTGGGGAACAGGCTCGGGTGCCAAACCAGAGGCCAGCAGAGCGGGGCATAGAAATGGGGACCAAAGCAGAGGCCAGCAGTGTGGGGTAGAGGTCCAGGAACCAAAGCAGAGGCCTGCAGTGTGGGGTAGAGGTCCAGAAACCAAAGCAGAGGCCAGTGGTGTGGGGCAGAGGTCCCAGACCCAAAGCAGAGGCCAGCGCAGAGCCTGGCACAGAACAACGGCCATGCAGACCCTGCTGCAGAAGCAGGCCCAAGCCACACAAATACTCAAGGAATAGCTCCAAACCTCAGAAAGGGGTACTCAGCAGACTCTGGAATACCCAGGTTCCACTCCAGATTCCATACAGGAAAACTGCAGGTTCACCAAGACCTATCTCCAGCGGAGCAACAGGTTGGGAGGCACAAGCATATCTGGGCTTACTCAGAAAGGTTTCTAACATAAAGGATATACAAACACTGGGAAGAACATTGCACTAAGACAGGGCAGAGGGCTGCTCTTCCTGCACCAGTACAGTCTCCCATAGGTCTGATCACAGCTGGACCTTGGGACGCAACCCCAACTGCCAGATAGAAGTACCTCCCAGCTACCTGAGTGCCCAATATTCACATGGTCACTGCATCACCTTAAAGAAAACCAGCAGTGCCACTGAAATGGTCCAGAAGACATCAGGAAAAATCATCTAAGGGCAACCAGATGGCTAAAGAATAAAACTGACAAAAATCAGGGAAATATGACTCCAAAAAAATTCAGCGAGGTTAACACAGCCAGCCCTAAACATCCCACCACAGCTGAAACACATGAAAATGTTGACTAATCTATACTTAGGAAAATGATGGAGTCCTTATAAGAATAAATTTAATCCTTGAAAGGATATAAATAATCTTCAATTTTATAATTGAAAGCAATGGAGAATACCATTAGAGACCTACAGCCAATGCAGCCCAACATAAACAGGAAAGAGACAAGGCAATGAAATATCTGAAAGATTTTCAGACAAAGACAAGCAAATTGGAACAGAAAATACGTAAATCAAATAAAATGGTTCAACACTTGAAATTGGAAGTAGAAGTAATAAAGAAAACACAAGCATAGATAATCCTGGAAGTGGAGCATCAAGGGAAGAGAAAAGGAACTAGAGAGAAGAGTAACAAAAATAGGATTCAAGAGATGGAAGACAGAATCTCAGGTGTGGAAGATTCTATTGAAGAAATCAGTAAAACAACCAAAGAAAATGAGAAATGTAAAAAGTTCTCACCCATAACATCCAAGAACTCAACAACTCAATGAAAAGACAGAACTTAAGAATTATATGCCTAGAGGAAAGAAAAAAACTCCAGACTCCAGGAGCTAGGAGACATCTGTAAAAAAATCACTGAAGAAAATTTCCAAAACCTAAAGAAAGAGATGCCAGTAAAATTCCAAGAAGCATACAGAAAAACAAATAGATTAGATTAGAAAAGAAACTCCTCTTCCCACATAATAATTGAAACTCCAAATGTACAGAACAAGGAAAGAATATTAAGAGCTGTAAAAAAAAAAAAAAAGTCAAGTAACATTTAATGGCTGACCCATCAGAATTACACCTGACTTCTGAGAAACTTTAAAAGCCAGAAACGCCTGGGCAGATGTCACTATATCCCTATGAGAACATAGGTACCTGGCCAGACTACTATACCTAGTAAAACTCTCTATCAACATAGATGGAGAAAACAAGATATCCCATGACAAAACCAAATTTAAACAGTTTCTACCCACAAATCCAGTCCTACAGAACATTCTAGAAGGAAAATTCCAACCCAGAGAAGATAACTACATCCAAGAAAACAGAGGAAGCAAAACACTCCACTGCAGCTAAATGAAAAGAAACACACAACTACAACCTGCATCAAAATAACAGGAAATAATAACTTTAGGGTATTAATATCCTTCGACATCAAAGGGCTCAACTCCCCAATAAAAACACACAGGCTTACAGAATGGATCCATACACAAGAATCATCACTTTGCTGCATACAAAAAAACACATCTCACTAACAAAGATAGATTCCATCTCAGAGTAAAGGACGGGGAAAAAGTTTTCCATGCAAATGGACCCAGGAAATCAAGCTGGAGTAGCCATGTTAAAATCAAATAAAATACACTTTCAATTGAAGTTAATCAAAAAAGATATGGAAGGACACAAAATAGTCATTAAATGAAACATTCCTCAAGATTACATATCAATATTGAACATCTATGCCCCAAATACAAGGGCACCCACATTTATAAAACAATCTCTTCCAAAGCTTAAACCACACAATAAGTCCCCACATATTTGTTAGTGGGAGACTTCAACACCCCACTCATAACAATGGACAGGTCATCAAAACAGAAACAAAACAGGGCAATAATGAGTCTAAAAGAGGTCATGAACTGAATGGAACAAACAGATATCTACAGAACATTTCACTCAAACATAAAAGAATACACCTTCTTCTCAGCATTGCACAAAACCTTCTCCAAATAGTCGGACAAAAAGTTAGCCTCAATATATACAAGGAAATTGAAATAACCCCTTGTATCTTAACAGACCACCATGGAATAAAGTTGGACTTCAACAACAACAGAAACAACAGAAAGTCTACACACACATGGAAATTGAACAACTCTTTACTAGATGACTACTGGGTCAGGGAAGAAATAAAGAAGGAAATCAAAGACTTCTTAAAATCCAACAAAAATTAAGGCCCAACATATCCAAACCTATGGGACACAATGAAAGCTGTGCTACGAGGAAAGTTCATAGCACTAAGTGCCTTCAAAAAGAAAATTGTAACAGTTCATATTAGCAAATTAACAGCTAAACTGGATGAATTGAGAAAAAAAAAAGCAAGCAAACACTCCCAAGAGGAGCAGAAGTCAGGAAATCATCAAACTTAGGGGTGAAATCAACAACTTAGAAACAAAAAGAATGATACAAAGAATCAATGAAACCAAGAGTTGGTTCTTTCAGAAAAAAATCAACAAAATAGAAAACTCTTAGCCAAATTAACTAAAAGGCAGAGGGAAAAAACCTAAATCAACAAAATCAGAAATTAAAAGGGAGAAATAACAACAGACATTGAGAAAATCCAGAGAATCTTTACATCCTACTTTAAAAATCTATGCTCCACCAAATTTGAAAACATAAGAGAAAGGGAAATTTTTCTTGATAGATTGCACCTTCTGAAGTTAAATTAAGGTAAGGTTAACAGAATAAACAGCCCTATATCCCCTAAGGAAAAGAAACAGTCATTAAAAATCTCCCAACCCCCCCCCCAAAAAAAAAACCCAGGGCCAGATGGTTTCAGCACAGAATTCTACCAGACCTTCAAAGAAGAGCTAATACCAATACTCTTCAAACTCTTCCACAAAATATAATCAGAAGGAACACTGCCAAACTCATTCTATGAGGCCACATTCATCCTGATTCCTAAACCACACAAAGACCCAACAAAAAAAGACAACTTCAGACAACTCCCTCATTAACATATAGATGCAAAAATACTTAACAGAATACCAACAATCTGAATCCAAGAACACATCAAAAGTATCATACACCATGAACAAGTAGACTTCATCCCAGGAATGCAGGGATGGTTCAACATACGAAAATCCATCAACATAATTCACCATATAAACAAGATGAAAGAAAAAAACCACATGACCATCTCTCTATATGTTCAAAAATCATCTGACAAAATCCAACACCACTTCATTCTAAAAGTCCTGGAGAGAACAGGCATACAAGGAACATACCTAGAAATAATAAAGGCGATATACAGCAAGTCAGTAGCGAACATCAAATTAAATGGAGAGAAATTTGAAGCATTTCCTCTAATCTCAGGGACAAGAAAAAGGATGTCCACTTTCACCATATCTCTTCAATATAGGGTTTGAAGTTCTTGATAGAGCAATAAGACAGCTAAAGTATATCAAGGGGATACAAATTGGAAACGAAGAAGTCAAATTATCCCTATTTGCAGATAATATGAGAGTATACATAAGCGACCCCAAAAATTCCACCAGAAAACTCTTACAGCTGATGAACACCTTCAGCAAGGTGGCTGGATACAAAATTAATTCAAAAAAATCAGAAGCCCTTCTTTATACAACAAATAAATGGGCTGAGGAAGAAATTAATGAAACACTACCCTTCACAATAGCCACAAACAATATAAAATCCCTGGGGGTAACTCCAACTAAGCAATGGAAAGACCTGTATGACAAGAACTTCAAGTCCTTGAAGAAAGAAATTGAAGAGGCCATCAGAAGACGGACAGATCTCCCATGCTCATATATGGGTAGGATCAACATAATAAAAATGGCCATCCTGCCAAAAGCAATATACCGATTCAATGCAATTCCTATCAAAATACCAACACAATTATTTATAGACCTGGAAAAAGCAATTCTCAACTTCATATGGAATAACAAAAAAACAAAGAATAGCTAAATCAATCCTGTACAAAAAAAAAAAAAAATCTAGAGTTGTCACCATCTCAGATGTCAAGGTGTACTACAGAGCAATAGTAATAAAAACAGCATGGTACTCTTACAGAAACAGACCAGTGGATCAATGGAATCGTATTGAAGACCCAGAAATGAACCCACAAACCTATGGTTACTTAACTTTTGACAAAGAAGCCAAAACCATACTATGGAAAAAGGACAACATCTTCAACAATGTGCTGGTCCCACTGAATGTCCACATGTAGAAGAATGAAATTAGACCCATACTTATCACATTGGACAAAATTTAACTCCAAGTGCATCAAAGACCTTCACATTAGGCCAGACACAATAAATCTATTAGAAGAGAAATTGGGAAAACCCTCAAACTGATCGACACAGGTGACAGCTTCCTGAACAGAACACCAACAGCTCAGGATCTAAGACCAACAATCAATAAATGGGACATTATGAAACTGAAAAGCTTCTGTAAGGCAAAAGACACTGTCATTCAAACAAAACAGTGCCTACTTATTGGGGAAAATCTTCACCAACCCACATCTGACAGAGGCTAATATCGAAATTTTACAAAGAATTCAAGAAATTAAATGCCAAGGAACCAAATAATCTAATCAAAAATGGGGAACAGAGCTAAACAGAGAATTCACAAAGGAGGAATTCCTAGTGGCTGAGAGACACTTGAAGAAATAAATGCTCTGCCTCCTTAATCATCAGAGAATTGCCACTCAATACAACTCTGAGACTCTATCTCACACTTGTCAGAATGGATAAGAGCAAAACCTCATATGACAGCCCAGGCTGGCAAGAGTGTGGAGAAAGGGGAACCCTCCTTCATTGTGGGTGGGAGTGCAGGCTTGTGCAACCACTATGGAGGTCAGTCTGACAATATCTTGGAAAACTTGGAATAGCTCTGCCTCAGGACCTAACCATAACACTTCTTGGTATACATCCAAATGATTCCTCACCAAATCAAAGAAAGTTTCTTCATCTGTGTTCATAGCAGCCTTATTTGTAATAGCTAGAAACTGGAAATAGCCCAGATATCCCTCAACCAAGGAGTGGATTAAACAACTGTGGTACATATACACAATGGAATACTACTCAGCCATCAGAAACAACAAAATCATGCAATTTGCAGTCTAATGGATGGAACTAGGCAAGCTCATCCTGAGCAAGCTAACCCAGATTCAAAAGAATGCCTATGGCATCTATTCACTTATAATCAGATTTAAGCCATATAGTACAGGATAACTATATTACAACCAATGCACCAAAGGGAACATGAACATAGCCTTCTTTTCCTGTCAATGAGACACTTTTCCCTAGTGGTGCTGCCTTGTAGGCCCCCAGTGTATGAGGAGGCTCTTGGCCCTCATATGACTGCTAAACTGGGGTGTTGTACTGTTATGTAGGGACACTCCGCTCCAGAGATTTGGATGGAAGAGATAGGGGGTAGAAGGTGAGAGGGCAGGACTGGGAGAGGTGGAAAGAGGATACTGTGATGGAGATGTAACCTGAAGTAAAAAATAAATATTTTTTTAAAAGAATGTACTGTATTTCCACTGAGACCCCATTGGAGGAAACTAAGTTTTCCTGTTCTAGAGGTTATAATTAGAGCTAACTTCAAGGAAGAGATGGAAGTTCATGCATACAATGTCCTCTAAGCTTTGAAAGGCCATCTGACTTAGATATATGAAGGTTGTATGCATACCACACCTATGCCATTTCATATATTCTTTAGTCATGTTGCATCTGAAAGGTTTTGTCCCTTACTGTCCTTCATTCCCTTTGGGAAAATGCTTCAACGTCGTACTCAGCAGGTTTTTCTTAGCCTGAGTAGAAGCATTTGATGGAGATATCCCATTTAGTACTGAGGGTTCCAAGGTTTATCACTCTGTACATTCTCCAGTTGTGGATCTGTGTTTATTTGCATTCATCACAGGAAGAAGCTCCTCTGATGATCGCTGAACAAAACACTAATTAACAAGTATAGCAGAATGTCATTAGAAGTCATTGTATTGCTATGTTCCTTTGGCAGAGCAGGTTTTCCTCTTGGTCCATGGCTATCCAGTATTAGGTTATTGCCCAACAAAGTAGTCTTAGGAATGGGTTCCACCTCATGGAGTGGGCCTAATATCCAACCAGATATAGGTTGTTTCAACCAACAAGATTTGTCACATTATTGCACAGTCATATGTTGAAAGAAGATCATGATTGTATATCAAAGGGTTTATAGCTAGGCTGTTGTTTATCTTTGTTCTTTGTCAGTATACAGATGTCTTCTAGTACCATGAAGACAATTAATTAGGAGTGCAACCTCTAGGTAGGCTCCAGCTCAACATATCCATGTTCAATGAGTTATGTAGATATTGTCTGCAGAAACAGGGCTTTGCTATCAGCTTATGGAGAGCAACCAATAGTTTTTGCTATGCCTGAGTGGTTAGTGTCATTCCATGGGTACCTGTTATCAAACAAATCAATTAGATATAAAACATTTCCTGAACCAGAGGTTTTATTTGGTAAAGAGCAATATCTAGTTTATATGTTGCCTCCCCTGCTATTATTGGATGATTCCATTCATATTTCTTTCATATATGAATGTATTTTAAGGAGCTTCTACTTAATTGGCATTCCATATTATTCCTCAAATGGACCTTAGTTTTAGTTGTCCCTTTCTATATTTCTCCGCTCATCCACAGCTCCCCACCCCTCCATTTTTATCCTCGTTTTATAGTCTTCAACCACATCCATCCATATGCACTCTATATTCCCTTCCTAGGGTACCCATCCCTCCCCAGTAGCCTCTTACACTATATCAAGTCTCTGTAGTCATAAAGTTGTAGCCTGCCTATGGAATACTTAACAGCTCACAACCATATTAAAGTAAGTAGATAAATCTTTGCTTGTGTGGAATCTGTTATTCTGCTTTGTGACCTAGTCCAGCTGGAGAAGAAGGAGATAGAGAACCCCTGGGTTAGACAGAAAGATACTAAAATTGAAGTCCTAATTATTTCCAAGGAAATGCATCCCAGATGCCTTCCTTGAACCCTTGAAGATTTTGTGGATGTAACATCAGGGCCTCAGCTCTCAATAGATTTCTGGCCTCAGATGCTACTGATAGTGATGATGACGACTGGATGTTTGACACACCGTGTTTGAAAATGTGCAGCTTTCTTTATATATGTAGGCAATTGATGCTTGTCCTTCCCCTAAGGTTCCTATATAACGAATAAAACACATGTGCAATATTATTAAACAATGAATTTTTACTATACTAAGTCTAGTACAACAGTAGCTGCACCATATTTAGCATATGGTCTTGCAGTTATTTGACGTTAGCAAAGGAAGTCTGAGAGTCTCCCAGGAGTGCCTCACTCTCCAGAGGTTTCTCTGCACTCAGTATATTTTTCTTTCCTGGTGAAAGTTGTATCTACAGCACCCCTAGCTGGTCCTGAGCATCCTCAAAGGGAGCACACAGGGAACCTGCTCACTGTGTTTCCTGCACAGTCACACAAGGCTGTGTCTTCAGTGGTAGCAGAACTCAGCTTCAAGAGGAACTGTTCTTTAGTGTGTGGAATGACATATGGATGGACTCCTCAGTAACAGTTCCACACTTTCTGCCGACCTTTATCCCCTTTTCTCTCAGGGGATTCAAGATCTTCTTGAAGATCAACAGGCAAGAGGAGGCTCTCCCACCCAGAGATCCAGGAGTTATTTTGTTTTGTAAACCATTGAATTTAACAAGAACTGTCCATGTAACCATTGGAGTAAGAGACTGGTGATTTCCTTTGTTCCCACTAGAGAGAAGGGTTTCAAGGACTCCCAAATGCGGAGTAACTGTCTGTGTACTGAGACTGGCCTTTAACTGCCAATCTTCCATGACTAAACCTTCTCAATTCTCAGATTCATGGCATCCTTCCAATAGGACAGACCATCAGAGGAAACACTGCTTTATTTCATTTTTAGCCTATTGCCTGTTTGTGAGTGGCTGTTTTCCTTGATATATGTCAGTGGATCCTGTGGATGCTTGGGGCTTACAGAGGTCAAAAGAGAATGTTGGATGCTATGGAAGAAAAGCTATGGATAGTTGTGAGCTGCCATGTGAGTGGTAGGAAGTGAACCCAAATCCTCAGGAAGAGCAGCCAATTTTACACCAACCAGTATTGCATTTTAGATTAAGTTTATAAGGTAGTGGATGCCATTTTCATAGGCATACACATTATATTTAAAATTACTTCTGATTTTTTCAAAATAGAAAAATATTGTTTAGTTTGACTTGATTTAAAAATGCATATTCTCCATTATTAATATTTTCTTTTTATTGAAAATAGATTTTTTCATATACAATATTCTGACTATGGTTTCCTCTTCCTCTTCACCTACTCTTGCAAGTCCCTTCTCACCTACCCTCCCATCTGGAGCCCCCTCGTTTCTCTTTCTCATTACAAAACAACTGAATTCTCAGGGATAATAAAAAAATAAATAAATAATTTTTAAATGAAGACATATTGGAATTGGACAAAACAAATGGAAGAAAAACAACCAAAGACAAGGCACAAAAAACAGATATAGCTACAGAGACACACTCATTTGTGCACTCAAGAATCTGGTAAAAACACAAAATCATAAGTTATACAGGTAAGTCGACAACCTAGCTCTGCCAAGACAGGGTAGGCTAGTCCTTCATAATTCCTGCTCTACAATCAATGTCTGTCAGAGAAACAGGGCCAAACGACTGAAGATCGATGCTGTAATGTATGGAGAGAAAATGGGAATTGTACAGGAAGCCACTGGTATGTCATTTCTTAGTTTTGGAAGCTGCAGGCCCTGCACTTCCTATATAATCAGATATATTTATCCCTCTCAGGTCTCTGAGGTGGTTGAAGAATAGATAGCTAGAGTCTCATAATTAGATTTTGAGTTGTTTAGGAATCAAGAGAGTGTTCTGGATCAAAGAAGATGTTTTTAAAATTGTGATGCAAGTTAGTATGAACACTGAGTTAGATATAGAACTTTAAACTCATGGAGATGGTTAGATAGTAGAATATTAAAGTCAGGTGCCAAATACATATGGACAGGATATTGGGAATGTGTGCTAAGACATATAACTCTCATAACTGTGGCCTAATTACCTCTGTTGTTTTATATTGTATTTATTATTATAAGAGAAAGAGCCATTTGTTGGACTGAAAGGGGGAGCTGTTGAGGAGAAAAAGATATACCTTAAACACAAGTTATAATATATATAAAAAGAACAAATAGGGAAAGAGAGATAGAGGAAGAGAACAAAAACAAAAAAATAAGTTAAGATAAAAATAAATTTAATAAGGTAACATTTCAAAACGGAAAAGGACCTGACACAGTATTATGAGACAAGGAATGCTCAAAGATGCTTTTGAGTTTGTTCTCTGTTGATCATCCACTGTCAGGCTTGGATCCTGCCCTTAAGAGTGGTTTGGCTCCCCAGTGATACTCCTTAGGATAGAGCTAAATTTTCATTTGCAAGTGGTTATCAATTGGAAAGAGCTTCTGGGTTGGCAGTGGGGTCATATGTCTACTCCTCTTTTTAGCTCTAAGGCTTCTTCTGTTGCAGATCCATGCAGGCACAGTGCATGCGGTCTTGGGCTCTTTGAGTTCATACATGTACCTGTCCTGTTGTGTTTAGAAGGTCTTTTGTCCATCTCCTCTGGCTTTTATAATCTTTCCAACTCCATTTCTGTAGGATTTCCTGAAAACATAGAGGAGGGATTTTATGGAGAAATTCCTTTTAGGCCTGCGTGTTCCTAACTTTATCACTCTCTGCAAATGATCTGCCTATGAGTTTCTGTATTTCTTCTTGCTGTAGGAGGAGGCTTCTCTGATCATGAATTAGCAAGACACTGATCTATGAGTGCAACAGTTAGGAGTAATTTCATTGCTACATTCCTTTAGTAGAACAACAGAATTTAATTTTACCCTAAGTCCCTTGAATATCTAGTCTCAGGTTCCTGGTCACCCAAGAACCATCAAATATGGGTTCCATCTCATGTAGTGGCTTTAAGTCAAATATGATATGGGTTGTTTACTTCCACAAGCTTGTAATCCTATTTTTACATAATAAGAATATATATTTCTTCCACATTTGAATTTTACACACACTGCAAAATCAGTCAGGACAGTGAGCCACATGGCCCTAATGCAATACAAAAAGCTAGGCGTTTCCTGTAAGGTGCCTGTGTTCAACTGATTTCATCAAAAGTCAAACAGAACATCAGATGCCACTGTTGTGATACCTGTCTAGTATTTCTTGGAGATCAATGAAGACAATGGGACATCCCCTATATATTATGCTCATAGATCATGTTTCTGTGGTTGGATCCTGGATATGCATTTTTAGCAGTCTCCAATAAAGGAGTTTGATACAGTGATGAGCCTACATTCGTACATTCTTAGTGTGGGTGATTTTTGTTCTGAGTTATATAATGGTCAAGATTCATAGTACTGGGAGGGAGCTGTCCCTTGTTTACTATTGAATTATATTGGGCACTGAAACTCATTCCATGTCTGGATTCATTCTTATGCTTGTCCTCAATGTTGTGTTTTCCTGCTGGGATAAGATATCCCAAGAGATGATTCTGTGTCATCTTTTGCTCATACAAAATTGTGTAAATATTTCTGGCATAGTTTTGAATTCAGTGAGATTCATAGACATCTCAGAGAGGCTGGATCCTATCTCTGCAGAATGTTTTCTGATGGTTTGACACTCTGATGCATAGAAGTCAGATCCCACAAGCACTACAGAAAAATCTTCTTGTTCACACAGTCCACAGTGTGAGATCTAAATGACAGAGTGGGACACAGCTCAGATTCATGAGACCACTCCTGGGCCACGCTGGAATATGCTTCTCCTGAGAAGTATAATCATTTTAGCAATGGTCACACTACATTGTGAATTCTCATTTTAACTCTTTACCTCATTTTTGTTGGATTATTTTGTTACTTGGTGTTTATTTTATTGAGTACTTCATAAATTTTGAATATTTTCCCTCTCTCTGAAGTGGGTTAGTAAAAAAAAATTTCCCAATCTGTAGGCTGCCATTTTGTTCTATTGACATTTTCCTTTCCCTTACAGAAGTTTTTCAGTTTCATGAGGTCACATTTATTAAATGTTGATCTTAGTGCCTGAGATACTGGTGTTCTGTTGTTCTGTTCAGAAAGTTGTTTACTGTGCAAATGAGTTCAAGGCTGCTCCCAACTTTCTCTTCTATTAGATTTATTGCGTCTGGTTTTGTGTTGAGGTCTTTGATCTACTTGGACTTGAGTTTTGTGCAGGGTTATAAATATTGACCTATTTGCATTTTTGTATATGCAAACATCCACTTAGACCACCACAATTTGTTGAAGGTTCTTTCTTTTTCCATCCTGAATGATGTAACCAATATTGAGAAAGTTACACATGGTTTTTACTCACCCATAAGTGGATACTAGCTATATATTCCAGAATAAACATACTACAATCCAAAAAAAAAATAAGTTAAGTAACAAGAGGGCCTAAGGAAGGACACTTGAATCACACTCAAAAGTGGAAACAAAATGGGCAGCAGAAATGGATGAAGAGAGGAACAGGGTAGGAGAGGGATAGATGAGTGAAAGTTGTGGTGAGTGCAGGAGGTGAGAGGTCCGGGAGAAAGATGAGAAACTGAGGAGTTGAGGTGACATTTCTGAGACAAGTTGGAGACCAGCAACAGGGTAGGACCCTGGGAGGATATTTGGGTAAATCTAGTTGAGATTTCTACCAGTGGGAGATATGGAGACTAAAGAGGACTCCCACTGGGTAAGTAGAATTCTTGGAGGAGGAAGGGGGTCAGCAACCTACCCACCAAACTTCCAACCCAAAACATACCCTATATACAATATGTGCAGGGACAAAGATATACTAGAAATTGTGGGAATATCCAACCAATGATGGACCCATCCTGAGACCTACCCCAAGGGAGAGAGCCAAGTCCTATCACTATTAACGATACTCTGCCATCCTTACAGACAGAAGCATAACACTACTGTCCTATGAGAACCTCCATGCTGCAGAGGACTCAAACAGAGGCTGACTCTTACTGCCAAACATTGGGTGGAGTATGGGGTGTCTTGCGGAAGAATTGGGGCAAGGACATAAGGACTGAAAACTCCTCAAGAAGACCAACTGGGACAGCTAAACTTGGCTCATGGGATCTCATAGAGACTGAAGCAACAATGAAAGAGCATGCATGAACTGGACCTAGGTCCCCTACACATATGTAACTGATGAACTGGGAGCTCAGGTGCCTGCCCTTAATGGAAGTGGACAAGCTCAGTTCTCATATGACTCAATGTGCTGTGATGGATGGTACAGGGCAGGGGACTCCACTTTTCTGAGGAGCATAGCAGGGGGTATGGGAGAAGGGGATAGAAGGAAGAAACCCAGAGGAGGGGAGGGAGCGAGCTTTAATGGGAATATAAAATGAATTAAAAAATAAAGTTACTAAAGAAAGAAAAAAAGTTTGTGAAAGAAGTTTTTGTTTGGTCAGATATTATTTATGTAGATTTTAATAGTAAAATTCATATTATACTTTATTCAAAGCAAGACCATCAAAAGTTCCAGTCTCTTGGAACCCAGATAAATTATTGTCATTATCAATTATCACAGATTTACTTTTATATTGCTTTGTTAAGGATGAAACATGCCAAAGGAGGTGGTCACAGGTGAAGATATTATCAAGGTATGATTTGTTATAGGGTTGAACTCAATAAGCAATACTTTATTCATGGTTATAATTTTGAAAAGTTAAAAAGACCATGTAGTACTGTGAGGAGGAGACAGACAAAGGACCACTCATATGGCTATTTCTGAGCAAGACTTCGGGCTAATCTTCTCTGTGATCTCAGTCTTAGGGTAGCTCCCTGCTCCTCCAGGGTTTCTGACACTCTCAGGATGTGGTTCCAGCACTGTGAGTCTCTTGCACAGTAATAGACGGCAGAGTCCTCAGATGTCAGGCTGCTGAGCTCCACGTAGGCTGTGGTGGAGGATGTGACTGCAGTCAGTGTGGCCTTTCCCTTGAACTTCTGAGCATATCTAGTATCACTGTCTCCAGGATAAATCATTCCAATCCACTCCAGCCCCTCTCAAGGCCTCTGCTTCACCCAATGCATCCAGTAGCTGGTGAAGGTGTAGCCGGAAGCCTTGCAGAACACCTTAATTGAGGACCCAGGCCTCCCCAGCTCAGCCCCAGACTGCTCCAGTTTGGCCTGGGAGTGGACACCTGTGGAGAGAAAGGCAGAGTGGATGTCATTTTCATCTCAGTTGCAATCTCCACTTCAGGGTAGGAAGTGGGTAGCCCCTTACCTGTAGAAGTTGCTAATAGGAAGAGAATCCAGCTCCATCCATGGTGAAAGCCAGAGTGTTCAGTGACTGTAGAGAGGACACTGATCATAGGTAGTTGTGGGGTGTGGACATCTCTATATATAGCAACCACACACTCATGTGATTTGCATATTCATGAGCATGTACTTCTTAGATAAGGACCTATTCTAACTGGAGAACAAGGAGGTAGAGGACACCTGGGTCAGCCAGCAGGATGCTGATGTCCAAGTCCTAACCCTTTCTGAGGAAATGCATCACACTCACCTTCCCTGAGCCCTGTGCAGATGTTGTGGATGTCACATCAGGGCCTCAGCTCTCAATAGATTTCAGGCCTGAGACAGTTGCTCCACTTGTGACAGGTTAACAGACAAATTTACAGGTGGTGATTGTAGTGGTAATGATGATGATGATGATTATAATGATAATGATGATGACTGAAAGTTCCAAAACCTGCTAAGTCATGAGAATTCAGTCACTTTTAGATATAGAAAATTAATACTTGCTTCTACAGCACGTTGATTACAGAAAAACTAAACAAAATATCCAACAGGGAACATACCCCAGAAATATCAGCACATCAAAGTTTATTGCAGACTATCTACAAAAACTAAAGTGTGGAAATAAAATACATGTCTGTCAGCAGATGATTACAACAGGAAGACATGATTATATATAAAACACAACAGAAATATTTCATCTGAAAGAATAAGGAAATTACATCATATTTAGGAAAATTAATGCATCTGTAGATAACTGTACTAATGAAGACCATTTCAAAAATGTAGACATTATATGAATCTATCATTAGTAGTTCTTAGACATTATATTGTTAGGTACAATTACGCAAGTCAGTACAAGTCATGTGTAAATGAAATTCTCTATCATGATAAAGGGAAAATCAGAAGATTGAGAATTGGAAGAGCAGAGATTATGGAGGAAATACACATAGTATATAGTATTTGCTTACATGAAAATCAAAAACATATGTAAAATTTTTATTTTATTTTTCAGGATGATTTTACATTTTCTTTAAACTTTCAATTAGATATGAAATATATTATGGTCATATCTAACTCACTACATGTCTTTGACCCCTCTTGGGACAATCAATAACTGTCTCTCTCCCAAATTTCTTACCTCTTTTGTTTCATTAACTAATACACAGTGAGTCTAATCAGTGCTATATGTACACACATAGTGTGGCATTCACTAGTGCACAAGGAACATCTGGACACTGTCCAAAGTAAAGGGATTATACTTTCCTCATCAATCAGCAAATGCCAGTAGACACACAGCTTGGTTTTGGCACTCATGAGTCCCTCCCTGTCAAGTTGTAATAGATTTTAAAATTGCTACACCTTGTTTGGTGGTGATAACATGGCAGAAATGAACCAAGTGCATGAAAAAATCATGAAATACCATGTGAATCCAAGCAATCAAAATGGTATTGCTAACCTTACAAGTACACACCTTTACCTGCTCAGCTAATTCACAAGCTCCCATGCTGTAACTCTAACTTCCTTGATTATTTTCAGGTCATGTGCTGGTCAATATAGATGCTGAGAGTTCATGTGTACAATGGTTGTCAGTTCTGAGATAGCGTTTCATGCCTGTCTACCACATATTCTGGATCTTAAGTCATTTCCAATCTTCTTTTTGTGATGGTCCTTGATTTTTGGATGGGAGGTGCTGAATGGCTGAGTGCTCATATATTCATTCTCAATACTTTAACTAGTTATTATTGCATCAATCATTACACATACACACAAGTTTCTGTGATCAAGGCCAAGAGCAGTACTCACCTATTCAGTATGAATATAAATATTAATAAGACAGCTTAATAATTTGACCATTAGCAATACAACTATATTCTACTGTGGCCTATGTCATCTCTAGCCATGGGCTTTTGAATATGTTTACCTAGGATGAAGTACATCTCGGTACCAGGCACAGGATAACTTCCTATGAGTTAACTGTCTGAAAGGCACTACAGATCCTGAAAACAGTACAAGGTATTGCCATTGCTCTTAGTTGCCTACAGTAAATCAATAGTTAGATCTTATGTCTGAAGAAAAAATTTAAAACTGAATAGACTGCAGGAGGAGGAACAGGTGGATGAACTCCAAGGAAATTGTCTTCCAGACATAAAAGAACTGGGGTACATACAAACCTCCAGAGACTGTGACAGCATGCACAGGGCCTGCACAGACTCAATCCAAATGTGGTCCCAGTGTTGAGAGAGGGATATAGACAGAAACTCACCACAAACCATGAAGTTTCTACGATTGATACACACTTGCAAATGATACTCTAAGGAAATATCATTGAGTATATTAACCAGATTTAAGGATGGACATGTGTCTAGAAATAGAAGGCCATCAAAATCTCAATGGTATATTTGAAGGTATTTTCTCTTATCACTTTGTACACATCTTTTTGTCTCACTTCTTTTTTGCCTATATATCATCATTTCATAGTTGTGTTTTATGGTGTGTGTGTGTGTGTGTTTGGTTATTTTTTGTTTTTGTCCTTATTGTTGTCTGCTTGTTTTTCATTCTTCTTTTAATCATTTTTGTCAATATGTTTGCATTCTACAGAGAGAATGAAAGGGTGTGGAGTTGGGTGGTGGGGAGATCTAGGAGAGTTTGGGAAAGGGAAATCAACAATTAGAATACACCATATGAAAATTTATTTCCAGAAAAAAAAATTAAAGTGTAAATAAAAGCTGAATGAAAGAAACAAGAAAATATAAACCTGTGTAATGTTTAACAAAGAATCTTTACTCTGGTAGAGCATGTAAACATCACTTGTCAATCACATCATGTGCAGGAAAGCAGACCTTAACATAAAGCCCAACACACTAAATCTAATAGAAGAGAAAGTGGGGGAAAGCCTTGAACTCATCTGCAATGGTGACAGCTTCCTGAACAAAATAGCTCAGGCTCTAAGATGAACGATCAATAAATGGGACATCATAAAAATGAAAAGTTTCTTTAAGGCAAAGGAAACTGTCACTCAAACAAAGCA
Source organism: Lophiomys imhausi (assembly GCA_907164525.1). Lineage (NCBI taxonomy): Eukaryota > Metazoa > Chordata > Mammalia > Rodentia > Muridae > Lophiomys > Lophiomys imhausi. The sequence goes on from CAJQZJ010001511.1 coordinate 21,941,617, forward strand.
GCAACCTACGGACTGGAAAAAGATATTTACCAACCCCACATCTGACAAAGGGCTAATATCCATAATTTATAAACAACTCAAGAAATTAAACACCCAGGAACCAAATAATCCAATCAAAAAATGGGGATCAGAGCTAAACTGAGAATTCACAAATGAGGAATCTCTAATGACAGTGAGACACTTGAAGAAATGTTCAACATTCTTAATCATCAGAGAAATGTAAATCAAGACAATTCTGAGATTCTGTCTCATTCCTGTAAGAATGGCTAAGATCAAAAACTCAAATGAAGTTCTTGTTGTACTGAACTTCAAGCCCTTGAAGAAAGAAATGGAAGAGGTCTTTAGAAGATGGAAAGATGTTTAGGACATGATTTAGCATTTTAGTCCCTATTCCTAGTCTTCGATAAGGTGCAAGGCATCCTAGTGTCATGATGTAGTCTCTTTTGATTTTGTGAATGATCCACCCTGCAGCACACTGCACCAACAGCTAGATCATTGAAAAATGCAAGTTTTGCTAGTTCGCCAACCTCTAGCACATCCTTGTAGAATTTATCATTATAACTGACTGGAAAGATGACCTGGTTCAATCTCTTCAATTGTTTAATATTGTGTGGTGTCACATCTCCCAGCTCGATCCTGCTACCTTTCATTCTTCCCACCTGCTGAGGACATCCTTACAGCCACCACCAATGCCTTTGTCCTGGCCCCCTGGAGCTCTCAGTGCCCTGCACTCAGACCACTCAACCTCACACCCAGGCCTCTCAGCTCACAAAAGGGCGCTGAGGGGCTGAGGAGGCCTCGAAAGCCAAGCCAGGCCCAGGGGCTCTGGAGGACACAGGCAAAAGTGCTGAGTACTGCTGCTGTTGCTCCTCCACACATGCACACAGGACACTCCACTCCCACTCGCAGCTGCGGCCAGCCAGACCCGCCGCCGCCCACACTTGTGACTTTTATCTTAGCCGTTCTGACAGGTATAAGATGAAATCTCAGAGTTGTTGGGTTTGCATTTCCCTGATGTCTAACGCTATGAACATTTCTTTAAGTGCTTCATTGCCACTCTGTCACACTCAGAGTTGGTGAAAATTTTTCCAGTTCTATAGGTTGCTATGTTGTCTTACTGATGGTGTCCTTTGCCTTAGAGAAGATTTTCAGTTTCTTGGGGTCCCAGTTATTAATTGTCTATCGTGTGCCTATGTAATATTGTTCTATTTAGGAAGTTACCTTTTGCCAGTAAGTTCTAGGCTATTCATCACCCACTCTACTATTAGGCGCTCAGTGTATCCGGTTTTTTGAGTTCCTTGATCAACTGGACATAAGTTTGGAACAGGGTGATAGATATGGATCTATTTACATTCTTCTACATGCCAACATCCAGAAGAACATCACCATTTTTGGAAAAGACTTTCTTTCTTTCATTGTATATTTCTGTCTTCTTTATCAGAAATCAGATGTCCATAGGTGTGTAGATTTACTTCTGCGGCTTCAATGCAATTCCACTGATCAACCTGTCTGTTTTTATGCCAACATCATGCTCATTTTATTACTATATCTCTGTAGTACACCTTGAAATCAGGGATGGTGATACCCTCAGAAGTTCTTTTATTGTACAGGATTGTTTTAGCTATCCTGAGTTTTTGTGTTTTTCTACTTGAAGATGAGTGTTGTCCTTTCAAGGTTGGAACTTTGATGGGGATTGCACTGAATCTGTAGGTTGCTTTGGGAGGACAGTCATTTTTACTAATCAAATCCTACCAATCCATAAGTATAGGAGATATGTCTGTCTTCTGATATCTTCTTCAATTTCTTTATTCAAAGAATTGAGGATTTTGTCAGAAAAGTCTTTCACCTGCTTGGTTAGAGTTACCCAGGTTCTAATTTTCCACTTGAGGTCTTCATTATACGATGTGATGAACTGCCTTTGGATTGACAGAGAAGGCCTTTGAATTGTGTCATTTTCTTTCTGTGGCATTTCCAGGAGAGTGGCATAGATTTTAGGAACTAAGTGCAGTGATCTGTGTCAGATCTTGTTTTGGTTTTCCACATTTTGTATGCGGTTTGCTAAGAGGAATAAACACTGTAGAATCAGAAATCACCCCTCTCTGCTCCTACCCCTCATGCTCTGTGCAACTAATTTATTTAGCTCTTCTTTCACTGATGCATGACAACAAATATGTAGCAATATTATTGATGATACTGACATAAAAATGATAGAGGGAACAAGGGCCTTATATCCACAAAGAAGGGCTAAGGGAAACAGGAATTTAATTATGCAGGGGTGTCTCCACAATGCAGGAAATAAAATCAAACACCTGCTCTCCAGCCAGAATGTGGAGATTCTTAACAACCTAGTCACATTTTTGTTCTCTATAGGGACAGACCTCACCCTAATTCCCTAGAATGATTATTCCAGACTCCTCCCTCACTAGACCATTACACATCCTTAGGTGAGATGCCACATTACCTTATAGCCTGGTGACCTCTATGCTGTTGCTCAGAGACCACATTAGGTTATAGGCCTATTAGCTCTAGAAGCCAACTTCATGGTCAGAGAACTTTGCACCCAAAGTTTCTATGTAGTCACACCTTCACCTTTATTGTGCTACTGAAATTGGAATGATTATGGAAATTATTGTTGCTTGGAGACCCTTTTCCAAATTCTATTGTGTTTAGATATATCTGCAATAAACTGTCTGGTATTAGACTCCCCAATGTCTGATCCAGGTTGACAAAGTCAATGTGCACCAAATTCTCATTCTTATCTCTTCACACATTTTACTTCCCTGTCTGACACCTGCAGAAATCACCTAAAGAATTAGGATGTTTTCCTAGTAGAAATTACTCTATGCACTTAGAGATTAATAATGTAAAAGTCCATTAATGAAAATACACACACACACACACACACACACACACACACACACACACACACACACAGAGGCAGGCACACACACACACAAAGCTAATTTCCAAATTTCCCTTACTTATTTAACTACACCTTAGCATTACGTCTTGTAAATAAATCTCATCCTTAAATCTTTTAAGTCTAAGTCTCTTGTTATAATTGAAGAATTTAAACAGAGACAGGGGACTGGGCACCTGGACAGTTGTGAGATTTACACAACAAAGATGTTATCAGAATTCTTTTTTATTATTATTTTGGGATTCTTTTTCCTATTTTTTATAGAAAATGTTTTATATTGAAAATATTTTTATAGCCGGGCATGGTGGCACATGTCTTTAATCCCAGCACTTGAGAGGCAGAGGAAGGCAGATCTCTGTGAGTTCCAGGCCAGCCTGGTCTATAAAGCAAGTCCAGCATAGCCAGAGCTGTTACACAGAGAAACCCTGCCTCAAAAAAAAAAAAAAACAAAAAAGGAAAATATTTTTATGCAATATATATTGATTAATGGTTCCCCTTCCCCAACTCCTCCCTGAACTTTCCCTACCTCAACTCCCTTTCTTTATCAATTTAGAAAACAAACAGAACCAAGAAAAGAAAAAGTAAGATAAACATTTAGCAATATTACTGATCACATAGACATAGTAGAGGGTATGAGGGTCTTGTAACCACTGAGAAGCGCTAAGGAAAAGCCAACAAACTAGAATAGGTCAAAAAAACAAACAAATAGAAGAAACAGCACCAGAAACAAAGCACAGAAAACACCAATGGACACAGAGACACACGAGTTCACAAACACTCTGCAGCCCAAGGATGAGCACCAGGAATGCAATGGACTGTGAGAGCTGATGCTGTTTCAGTATAAGTCTATGCTCTATTAAAGGTGAACAACTGGACGACTAATTACTGGGACTAGGAAGGCAGTAATTATGGATTCCAAAGCTACATGTATAATCTCATAACCTACCTCAATTAACATGGAAATGCATTGAGTTGATAAATGATCTCTGTCAAATGGGATTTAATAACGTTTTTGTTCAACTTACTGGAATTACATTTATGTGGCAGTGTTTTCTGATATAAATATCTCTTACATTCTAAGAACCTGAACGTGTGCTGCATCATACAGCCAGAGTGGACAACACATCTGAGATCACTTAAGACTTTTGACTGTGAAAGGGATATTTGTTAGCACAGAAGGTGGTGATCTGAAATTTGCATGTCAAATTATGTTACACTTTTTCCTCATCTAATCCAAGAATAGTTCCCATTCCTTATATTCCAGAGATAATTTCATTGTGCATAATCAGTTTCCCTTTTTATTTTGTCATTGAGGAAGAATCATGTCAATTCAGATGGTCATTGGTGAAGAGATTGACAAGGTATGGTGTTCTCTAGGGTCATCCTAAATCAATACCATTTCATTCTCAGATATTCTTATGCAAAGTTGACAAATGCACTGTAGGACTGTGAGGAGGAGGCACAAAAATGGACACATAGAATGATTATTTCTGAGTGAGTCTCCAGGGAAATCTTCTCATCATCTCAGTCCCAGGGCAGCTCCCTGCTCCTCCAGGTTTCTGACACACTCAGGAAGTGGTTGCAGCTCTGTGTGTCTCACACAATAATAGATCGCAGAGCCCTCAGATGTCAGGCTCCTGAGCTCCATGTAGGCTGTGCTGAAGGATGTGTCTTCAGTCAGTGTGGCCTTGCCCTTAAACTTCTGAGCATATACAGTATAATCAATTACAGGAATGATAGCTCCAATCCACACCAGCCCCCGTCCAGGCCTCTGCTTCACCCAGTGCATAGCGTAGCTGGTGAAGGTGTAGCCAAAAGCCTTGCAGGACACTTTCACTGAGGCCCCAGGGCTCACCAGCTCAGCCCCAGACTGCTGTAGCTGGACCTGGGAGTGGACACCTGTGGAGAGAAAGGTGGAAGGGATATCATTGTCACCTGAGGAAATGGCCCCTTCTCAATTCTTGAACTGGGAGCCCCTTACCTGTTGCTGCTGCCACAAGGAAGACAATGATCCAGCCCCATCCCATAGTTAGGTTCTGTGTACTGGATGACTGTAGAGAAAACAGTGATCATATGTTGCTGGTAGGTATGGACATCACTGTATTTACCACTACAGACTCATGTGATTTGCATATTCATGAGCAGTGTATGTCTTAAATAAGAACTTAGTTCAGCTGGAGAAGAAGGAAGTAGAGGACACCTGGGTCAGCCTGAGGGATGCTGAGGTGGAAGTTCTAATCCTCTCTGAGGAAATGCATCCCTCTCTTCTCTGTGCCATGTGCAGATCTCTGGATGTAACATAAGGGTCTCAACTCTCACTACATTTCCAGTCTGAAAGAGTTGCTCCACTTGTGAAAAGGTTATCAGATGGATTTATAGATGGTGATTGTGATGATGATGATGATGATGATGATGACATTGATGGGAAAGTTCAAAAATAGATAAATTTTGAGAATTTGCAGCCTTCTTTTACTGCTTACAATAAATATTTTCCTTTCCAGCATGATATATACTAATAAATTCACCCAAATGATCAAAAGTCAATAAACTTTAGAAATATATGCACATAAATGATTATGGCAGCATGATCATAATAACTAAATATTTTTAATGAATGATATATCAGTTAACAAAAGATTATTTCAAAAAGACATGGTTATGTATACACCACAACAGAAGATTTTCAGCATAATGGAATGAGAAATTTACATTACTTGTAGGAAAATGGATGCAACTGGAAGTAATTGCATTAAGATCATATCAGAATCACAGATTTTAAATAAGTCTCTCACCAGAAGTTCTTAGATACCGCACTGTTATATAGAATTATGTATACAATTTCATAATGTTATATAAATGAACCTGTCTAATATAATAAAGTAAAACAAGGAGGGGCAAGAAAAAGAATTGTAGATGTTATGGGGGACATACAGGTACAAAATAATTTTGTATCAAAATTCTAAACATATGTAAAATTGTCATTTCTACTTTGAAGGATGATTTTATATTCTTTGAAATTTTCATTCATACATGAAATATATTATGATTATATCTGCTTCCACTATGTCCCTCTGGTTTCCCTTGAACCTTCCAATAATTTCTCTCCCAACATCCTGACTTCTTTTGTTTTGTTAACTAGTAACACAGTGATTCCAATCAGTTCTATCCATAATACATACTTGGGGTCATTCACTACTACATAGGGAACCTACAGAAACATTCCAAAAAGCATGATTACTCTTTTCTTCATTATTCATTGAATGCCAGTAGACCATCAGCTTGATGTGGGCCCTCAGGAGTTCCTCCCCTTCCATGATAAATGTATTTTTTAAATTTTTATACTATCTTTAGTGGGAAGAACAGAGCACTCATTTACCAAGGTGTATGTGCAATCCTCATAGGACAACTTAGGAAAACCAATTCTTGGATTGTCCCATGTGGGTCCAAGCAATCAAACTGATAGTGCTAAGCTTGCCAGGAAACACTATGATCCCCTCAGTTATGTCACAGGCTCTAATCCTGTAACTTTGACTGGCTTGATTTATTCAGGTTTGATGCTGGTAACTATAGCTGCAGAGAGTTCATGCACACAAAGGTCATACCAAGTCCTGAGATGGCATTTCATGCCTATCCATCCCACATTGTGACTCTTACATACTTTCCAATCTCTTGTGGTTGTACTTGAGTTTTGGGTGGGACATTTGTACAGATGACTCATCTGTGGTTGGATACATAGACTTTCATTCTCAGCACCTTGAGTACTCATGAGTGCCTGCATCAATCATTACACACTGCACACAGAAGCTTCTGTGATCATGGCTGACAGCAACACTAATCTACTGAATATAAAGAGAAATATTATAAGACAGTTTAAAAATTGGACTATTGGCACTACAACTAGAGTCTACTAGAACTATCTCACCTCTAGCCATGGGCTTTTGACCATGTTTACCTGAGATGAAGTCTTTCCTATGTAGTAGGACATGAATCCAATTAGAGAAAAAGTTGGTCACTACATAAGAGTCAGGAAATAGAGGGTACATCTTATCTGAAGGTTCATAATATACATTGCAAGGTCAGCTACTGATTAAGTTCACTTATGTCTTTGCTCTTCTTCAAAGCTGCCTAATATCATTCTGTACTAGGGAACCTAGGCAGCAGGTAGACTATCCTGACAAGTTGCAGGTTGGTTTCTCTATGCCCTGTACCCTAGCCCTTAGCTAAGAGTGAAATGCAGATTAAAAGGACTTTAATGTTTCAATTTGGCCTCAGTCAGATGATAAGCAAGAATACAAATGACAACAAATACGGACATGGATGTGGAAAAATGTAATCCTTACTTGCTGTATATGTACACTAGTGTAGTGACTTTGCAAATCAATTTTTTAAATGTTATCAAAGTAATAAATAAAACTATGTTTTGTCCTAGCTATGACCCTCCCATGCACATTCTCAAATGACTCTATATAGTATTACAGAGACGCTTTCACATACATGTTTATTTTTGCTCCATTCACAGCAACTGGAAATTGGAATCCATCTATATTTATAAAAAAGGGAAAATAGATTTTGAAAATGTGGGGTATATAGAAAAATGGAATATTACTCAGTGGTAAAACATGAATTGTAAATTCTATAGGTAAATGATGAACCAGGAAAAGTACACTGAGTGAGGTCAGCCAAATCAATACAAACAAATGCTTTATGTTTTCCTTCATATATGGTTTCCCATTTGAAGATATGTTAATGTGCGTTTAATTTGCAGAAACCAAGAGACTAGAAATGGGCCATTAGTGTCTGAGGAATTAAAGGAAATGATATAATAAAATAGAGATAAAATGAAAGCAGGAAATGCAGACAGAGAAGGGAGACTCTGTCAAACACAAAATGGTGTTAGGAAATGAAGAAATGAGAAATTTGTAAAGAGTAAGGCAAATTTAAGTGTTATAAGAAAGGTAAGTCGAAAACTAATTATCTTTCAGTGCAAATAGAAAACAAAATTGTAGAGGATCTAGAATGCATGTGGCCTGACAAGACAAAACATGGATTCTGGGACTAAAAGAAAGTGCATTTGGAGTAAAGAGAAGCATATGTTGCTAACTTGTTTCTATAATAAAGTGTTGAGAACTAATGAAGAGTTCATTGTTGCCTATAATTCATTTTAATATGTTTCTGTTGCATTGATGAGAAAATTTTCTGTTCAGATTATGGTGTACGTTTATGCATTTGCACACACGGTATTTTTTTACTAAAAAGCAATATGTTAAAGGGAAGTCTATGAAAAAGTGGTGATATACAGATAAGACTTGTAGTCTTTATTTTTTAGTGTCATCTCACTGGTCTGGTTCTGGTCATGATCTATGTTTATCTGAGATATATGCTTACAGAGAGCTGAGTAGAAAGTACATGAATGAGCTTTGATTTTTGCTTTTAACTTAAGGGTCTTTGAACAGAGACACCTGCATGGGAGTACAATGCTTCTCCCAGAAGACATGAGTTATTAATAGAACATCTCAGTGCTGGGCACAAAATAAATCTCTATGAGTTAATCATCAGAGAGACCCCACAGGTGCCAAAAACAGTATGAGGTATTGCCATTGCTTTGGTTGCCCACAATAACTTCCTAATTAGGCCTTATTTCTGAAAAAGAATTTTAACACTGAATAGGTTATAAGATCCAGAGGGAATGGATGACTCAAAGAAAACAGATTTTCAGACATAACAGGATTTATGCACTTGTCAACCTACAGAGACTGTAACAGCATGCACACAGAATGTACAGACTCCATCCAAATGGAGTCCCAGTGTGAAGAGAAGGACATGACCACAGGTTATCACCCTGAACCAGTAGTTTCAGACATTGGCACTCACTTGCAAAGGAAAAAATAGTTTTCTCCAATGGAACATTACTGGGTTTATTAAGGATGGATGTCTATAAAGGAATAGAAAGCAAACACAAAAGGAACTCCACAGTATTTTTGTAGATATTTTTCTCACATCATTTTGTTTGTGCATTTCACTTTGTCTCACTTGTCTTTTATCTGTGATTCATGGTTACAGAGTTATATTATTATGGGGTTTCATGTGTGTGTGTTTCTTGTATTTTTAATTTTTCTCACTTTGTCTCACTTTTCTTTTGTGTATAATTCATAGATACAGAGTTATATTATTATGTGTTTTCGTGTGCATGTGTGTGTTTTTTGTTATTTTTTTTTCCTTTTTTATTTAAAGTTTATTTATTAGATTGAGTTACATCTGCATCATAGCGTCTTCTTTCCACCCCTCTCAGTTCCACCCTCCTACCTGCTCCTCCATCTCCCACCCATCCCACTCGTCCGATGTGGAGTGTCCCTAAAAATCAACCCCTCCCAGTTCAATAGTAATATGAGGGCTAAGAGCTTCCTCTTGCACTGGAGGCCTACATAGTAGCATCCCAGGGCAAATTGTCCCATTGATAGATAACAAAGTCTATGTTCCTGATCTTTTTGGTGTGTTGGTTTTAGGACAGTTATCCTGTAGTGTATGGCTAAAATCGAATTATAAGTGAGTAGATCTCATGTGCATCTTTCTGAGTCTGAGCTTTTCTAGTTCCATTTGGCTGCGAATTTGAATTACTCAGCCATCAGAAACAATGATTTCATTGTTTCTGATGGCTGAGTAATATTCCATTGTGTAAATGTACCACAATTTTTTTAATCCATTTGTCAGTTGAGGGACATTTGGGTTGTTTCCATTTCTAGCAATTACAAATAAGACTGCTATGAACATAGATGAGGATATGTCCTTGTGATTTGGTAAGGAATAATTTGGGTGGATACCAAGAAGTGGTATGTCTGGGTCTTGAGGTAGGGCTATTCCAAGTTTGCTAAGATATTGCCAGATTGATTTCCATAGTGGTTGTACAAGTTTGCACTCCCACGAGCAATGGAGGAGTGTTCCCCTTTCTCCACAACCTCTCCAGCACATGATGGTATAGAACAGGGTTGAAATCAATAACTTAGAAACCAAAAGAACAATACAAGGAATCTACAAACCAAGAGTTGGTACTTTGATAAAATAAACAAAATAGACAATCCCTTAACCAAACTAACTAAAAGGCAGACAGAAATTACCTAAATCAACACAATCAGAAATGAAAAGAGAGAAATAACAACAGACATTGAGGAAATCCAAAGAATCTTTAGGTCTTACTTCAAAAAACTGTACTCCACAAAATTTGAAAACCTAAGTGAAATGGACAAGTCTCTTGACAGATTCCACCTACCAAATTTAAATCAAGTTCAGTTTAACAAATTAAATGGTCCTATAACACCTAAGGAAACAGAAGCAGTCATTAAAATCTCCCAAACAAAAAAGCCCAGGGTCAGATTGTTTCCACACAGAATTCTACCACACCTTCAAACAAGAGCTAATACTAATACTCTTCAAACACTTTCAGAAAACAGAAACTGAAGGAACACTACCAAACTCATTCTATGAGGCCACAGTTACCCTTATACCTAAACCACACAAAGACTCAACAAAGAAAGATCATTTAAAACCAATTTCCCTAGTGAATATAGACGTGAACATACTCAATAAAATACTTTCAAACTGTATCCAAGAACACATCAAAAGTATCATACACCACGATCAAGTAGGCTTCATCCCAAGGATTCAGGGATGGTTCCATATAGGAAAATTCATCAATGTGATACACCATATAAACAAGCTGAAAGAAAAATACCACATGATCATATCTCACTAGATGATGAAAAAACATTTGACAAAATCCAACAACCCTTCATGATAAAAGTCCTAGAGAGAGCTGGCATACAAGGACCATACCTAGAAATAATAAAGGCAATATATACAAGCTAGTAGCCAACATCAAATTAAATAGAACAAAACTTAAAGCATTTCACCTAAAATCAGGGATAAGGCAAGGATGCCCATTCTCCCCATATCTCTTCAACACAGTACTTGAAGTTGTAGCTAGAGTAATAAGACAACTAAACAAGATCAAGGTGACATAAATTGGAAAGGAAGAAGTTAAAGTATCCGTATTTGCAAATGATATGATAGTATACATAAGTGATCCCCAAAATTCCACCACAGAATGCCTACTACTGAAAAACACCTTCAGAAAGATGGATGGATACAAAATTAATTCAAAAATTTGGTAGCCCTTCTTTATACAAAAGATAAATGAGGCTGAGAAAGAAATTAGGGAAACAAATCCCTTCACAATAGCCACAAATAATATAAAATACATGGAGTAACTCTATACAAGCAAGTGAAAGACCTGTATGACAAGAACTCTAAGTCCTTGAAGAAAAAAATTAAAGAGGACATCAGAAGATGGAAAGATCTCGCATGTTCATGGATAGGTAGAATCAACATAATAAAAATGGCCATCCTACCAAAATCAATACAGATCCAATGCAATTCTTATCAAAATACCAACACAAATCCTTACAGACCTTGAAAGAACAATTCTCAACTTCGTATGGAAAAACAAACAAAAAAACCAGAATAACTAAATCAATCCTGTACAATAAAAAAAAAAACCTGGAGATATCACCACCCTGATTTCAAGATATACTGCACAGCAATAGTAATAGAAACAGTGTACATATAATACAGAATACCTATCCTACAATGAACACACTGAAAAGAGCAAGAACCTGATAGTTCACTACTGGAGCTGCCATGTTGGCTCCCGGTGGAAGAGGAAGCTCTTAGCTCTCATATAACTGATGAACTGAGGGGGGGGGGCTGTTATGTGGGGGCACCCTACACCAGAGAAGTAGGATAGGGGTAAAAGGAGTAGAGGGAGAGGGATAGAGCAAGTGGGCTGTGATGGAGATGTAACTTGAAGTAATAAATAAATGTAATTTTTTAAAGGAAAAAGAAAAACAATCATAAATTTGTACAATTTTAATGTATTTACAAATTAAAATGGGATATATTCATAAATATTAGGAAAATAATTTGTTACATAAACTTTCCTTCTTTTTTAATATGAATGTATTGTCATTTTAACCATTTTGACCATCTAAGATAAAATACTTTTATGGTGTTCAATAAGTGTAGTGATTTGGTTTCAGCTTGGGAAAACTGTGCCTTTATTGGTTGATCTAATCACAACAGTATAATTCTATGAGTAACAGTATTTTTTATTCAGTATGTGTGTGTGTGTGTGTGTGTGTGTGTGTGTGTGTGTAGGTCACACAAATTGTGTAAGTTCTCACTTTCTATCACATGATTTCTAGGGATTGAACTCAGACCATCATGTTCTATGACAGGCAATTTTACCTACTGAACTCTCTACCTACCTAAGTGGCTTTCTGATAATTCAATTAATTTGTATGCTTGACTATTTTATTTTCAAGAACAACTCTAAAGAGTTTTGAAGGTACTCGCTGTAATAAAATGTTATTCAAATATAATTTTGAAGTTCTTATTATAAAAGAAAGAAAGGAAGAAGAAAGAAAGGAAGGAAGGAAGCTTTATCTCTGTCTACTTTTCCATGTCATGGATTGTCTTATGCCTGGACAGGACATGTGTCAGTTAAGCTTTTCAGGAGTTAAATGCTTTCACTAATGAAGGATAGATTTGGAATATTCTCCCCGGAATGAGAGAAACCAACAGCACTTTGAAGGAATATATGTACATAGATGTTTAAATGCTTGAAATACAGCTGCACATATTTTAAAAATACATAATATGTAAATTCAGATTATTCATGTATATTTTGCTCTAACAACTGGTTAACCAATCAGATGCACCTAATATTGCATGATACAAGGTGCTGGGACCAGTTGAGTGAACGTCTTCTCTTCTATAACTGGTCAGAACAAATGTGATGTCAGGTCACAGGGGAGCATCTTCAGGACATCAACATCTTCTCATTACAGAGGAACAGTTATCCCTACAAGCCAGGGTGCTAGATTGTTTTCCTGGAGTAGTTGTTACTCTTTCTGGTTTCCATATTAATTTTGAGGGTGTGCTAAGCTGCTGTGGTGTACATGTTTGTTTCTTCCCCTTGTCTGTCTGCAGTTAGGCTCTCTTTCATCTTCCTTCCTATAAACCATTCCAAAAAGAACTTTCTGCATTGATGACTTGGTTGTTAGGGAATGCCTTTGTAGGATAAATTGCAGTGGTGGGTTCACTGGTGAGTGAGTTCCAGGCAGGGAGGGGATCCACATCCTGGGAAGCTATATCAGGCTGCATACTAGCTGAGTCAGGAGCAGCCTTATTTCCCTCCAATGTACCGCTGTATACACTCTATCGCCAGGCATGGCTGTAGCCTCTTTCCCACAGTACTCAGGCAGAACCTTCAGCCTAGCCTGCCTGGGTCAAAGCCTCTGCCCCAGGGCATGGGTCCCAAGAAGTGATGGCACAGTCAGAAAATTCCTTCTCTAGCAGTGAAAACTCCCTCTGTCGGAATCATGACTCTGAGGCTACTATTTGATGAACCTTTATTACAGCTTTTTCATGATCCTCTTATCTCTCCTATTGTCCCCTAAAATATACTATGATCTTGGGGTACCCTCGTGAGGTTCATGAGCACATTCTTTTGAACCATGGGAAGTATGGAAGGGAACTTCTTTGGTTGCAGAAGTACTTTATTGGCTAGAATTGAGATGCAAGCGATGCTACATGGGAAAATGGGTCCCAGAAAGGGGACATGTCTGACCTCACCTGTGAGCATCTGTGGGGTTGCTTCTAAGTGCCACAGCGAAGGTAGACCTTTGGAGTGTATCCAAGTGCTCAGAGAGAAAGGCAGAAGCAGAGAGAGAGCTGGACCTCCACACCTACCGATCTCAGTGTTGGTGTTTGTAGCCCCAAAGTTTGAGCTATCTGGGGCCTGGATCCGCTCAGTCTCACTGTTTCCATCCACACACCACTGGAGCCACACCCAGCATGCCTTAATTTCTGTTTGTCTTGAAATAAATTTATTTATTATCAAGATTGAAAGATAAATAAATGTACAGACTATGCATTCTTGATTCACAGTTATTTACTTTCAGATATTGAAATAGTACATTTCATGTCATCCCTGTCTTCTTGTTTCTGGATGAACATGAACTGGAAGAACAGCCTGGGGTGTTTCTGATATTTCTGTCTTTGTATGTGAGTTGTCATGTTGTGTTCCCTGCTTCTTCTAGGATTCAATCTTGACTTGCATATTTGACATCCTCATTGTAATATAACATAGATACGTCTATTTGAAGTTCTAAATAGATTTGTATTATACCATATGAGATTCAACCACTCTAGCACTTTCCCTAGAACCTGAGAGAGCCATTTCATTCTGTAATCACTGAAATTGAATCCATTGGCTGAATTGGAAAATATTATGGAACCACCAGGCTCCACCTAGTATCCCTGTGACTCCATCAGATGCCCTAATGCTGATTACCTTCAATCAAACAGATTTCTGGTCAGGAAACTGTAATAAATACACATTGGCCCCTCTCTTATATCCACTGACACACTCAGCATTTCTTCTCCATAAATTAGCTTTTAAGGAACAACACTGAAAACCCACTTCTGCTGCAACTCCTTGGAGAGTGTTCTGTGTTGAGTTCCTATCAATGAACAATGTGCTCACATTATTATCAACAGGGGAGGTTTGGGTCTTTATTGTCAATTAAAACTGGAGACAGGTTAAGCTTTTGAATATAGTGAGAATAAACTCACACAGAAGGCAGTCAGACCACAAGGTGAGAATCCATAGTACAAACACCCAGGAAGGACACTGGCCAAAACACACAGCAAGTCTTCCCTTAGCTCCGATGAGTGCCTGAGCTCTGAGTTTAGTGCACAGCAGTCAGAACTAGAGTTTTCTAGTTGAACAGAGAATCAGAAGACACAATGATGAAAGGAGTAATGGAAGGAACTTTATTTTTTTTTAAATAGTTCTATCACTTCTATGTACAGTCCTCAAGAAGAGGGGAGGGGAGTGGAGAACTCGAGTGCTTACCTCTGCCTGAGCCTGGCCATTCCTTCTACTTGTTTCCCTCTGAATAACAAACACTGTTCCAGTGGAGGGTCTGACTTCACTGTCAGTATGAGAGAAGGTGTATCTGGGGATCCTGAGCTTCCCCAAAGGATGATCTTGGTGACCATGGAAAGTTACTCCTCCCCTTACAGACACTTTCTGCATTTTGTTCAGGCAGAACTAGGTGACATGTTTGTTTTTAGATGTCACTCAAAACAGAATTCTTTACTTTTACAGACAAGAACAATTCCTAGAGGCTATAATTGTAAAGAAGATCCCCCAGAAAGCCATCAGATAGAGCAGGAGCCCAGATATCCCAGAAAAATATCAATTATGACCTAAGGTCTGTGTGCACTGGGCGCCCCCTGCTAGTCATGAGTACCAGGTCCAGAGGATTTTGTCAACCCTACTTCAAAGACTTCTCACTGTCTCCTGGACAGTATTACATGCTTGTGTCCTCAGCTGTTCATTTGCAGGTAGACCATGCTTTCCAAGTCGTCTCTAGAGATGATGAATCCACCTTTAACTGCATAAGCATAATATGTTGCATAATTATTACTTTTGGTTCTTATGTGAGCAATCCATTCCAGCCCCTTCCCTGGATGGAGCCTGGTGGACCCAGTACATGGCGGAGATACTGAAGGTGAATCAAGAGACTGCACTGGAGTTTCAATGACCCCACAATATTCACCAGTCCTTCCCCAGACTCAAGCAGCTCCATCTTACAGTGGACATCTGCAAACAAAGAAGATGCTGATCGAGAAAATATCAAACAAATCCTCCATATCTCATTCGGGTTCACTCACACACTCAGTGTTGTTCTTTGTGGTATGAGTTTATTAAAATAACCATTTATGAGAATGTTTTGTTAATCCCAGGTGTGAAGCTGCTTAAGACACGGGTGTAAAGGATTAATTGTCTCCTAAGCTAGCAGGGGCATGGCTTAGCTAGCTGTAGCGTGTAAACTCTGAGGACTTGGGAGAGAGGGGAAAAATCCAGAGTCTCAAGGAGAAGGGGCTCTACAAAGAACTAAGAGATAAAGGGGGCTCTACAAAAAGTAGGAGAAAGCTCTACAAAGAAAAGAAAGGGCTAAACAAGAAAAAAAGAGCTTGCTGCTCTCCCAGGTGCTGGTGCTTCCCCAAACTGCTGCTTGTTCTTCCTGCCACTGTATCCTGGTTTGCTGGACTTCTTCTGAGACTGGTATTACCCCCAAAGAACACAATGACCTCAATCAGCAGGAAGTAGCTCAAAGAGAACTCTGTCCTTTTTCCCTTTAACCTTCTTTCTCTCCTACATAGAGTTGGGGGAGAACAAGGGTTGGATTGGAAGCGTAAGGAACTAGGGATAGTAAAAAATATAGAGTAAATAATTAGGTAAAATAAGGATTTTTTAAGAAAACAAGAAGCTTAAAATAAATAAATAAATAAATAAATAGACAAACAAATAAGATCCACCTTGCTACAGTTGTTTATTCATAAATTACCTTCTAAAAGAAAAACAAAGAAAGCTCAGTTCAACTCCAGGTCCATGCTGACTGTTCTATTATCAGTACTGATCACTGAATGGGAAGACAGGGTTGTATTTCTCTGTGTGACCTGCAGGCTCAAAGTTGAGCTTGTTTTCATGAGCAGGGGAAGGACATATTTGTATATCTTCCCACTATGTCTTATGATCTCATGTGTATATCTTAGAGGCAGTAGTTTATGGTATGAATGTCTGAGAGAAAAAGAAGCAAAGTGACCATGATTTTTTTAAAAATGATATTCACTATGTTTTTGTAAAAGAAGTTCAACAGCCTAATTTATTTATGTATTTTTTCATATGCACTCTTTCCTACTTATCTTACCACATATTATGTTTTAAATTCACAGAAATATCTGATATCAAAATAACAAATTGCTAATTTGAATGGAACTAATATACAGATCCATGAACAATGAACTATACATTAAATTACAGTAAAGAAAAACTGGGCTGGGAACATAGCATGGTTGGGAGAGCTTTATTTTTTCTTTTTTTAAGTTTATTTATTAATTCATGCTACATCTCAATCAAGACCTTCCCTCTGCCCCTCCCAGTCCCTCCCTCCCACCCTCATCCTCCTCTCCCACCTATTCTACTCCTCTGGGGTAGGGGCCCCCACATGTCATCCCCTCTCAATTCTTCAATCACATGAGGGCTAAGAGCTTCTTACTGTAGGGCCAAACTTGGCAACCCAACATTAGGGTAAAGTGTCCCACTAACAGGTAACAAAGTCCATGAGTGAGGCTATCCCACCCTTACTTGTTAAGGGATCTATATGAGGACCAAGTACACTATCCTCTATATTTGTATAGGGGGATATAGGTCAAGTCTTAGCTTTTTTCTTCTTATTTTGGTTAGTATTTCAATCACAGTAGGCCTCTAGAGGCACAAGTTAGTTGTTTTTCTTGATCTTCATGGGTTGATGTTGACCCCTCCAGGTCTCTCTATTCTTCTTCCCACTGTTATATAGGGCTCCCAGAGCTCCACCTAATGTTTGACTGTGTGTCTCTGCTGCTGGGAGGAATTTCTCATAGAATAGTTGTGCTAGGTTCCTGTTCCTTTGGGTCTGTTGGTTGTACAATAGTTATCCTGTACTATATGGCTAGCTCCCATTTATAAGTAAATATATACTATAGGTATCTTTCTGGGTCTGGGATCAACTCACTAAGGATGAACTTTACTAGTTCCATCCATTTGGTTGCACATTGCATGATTTCCTTGTTTCTGAGAGCTGATTATTATTCCATTGTAGAAATATACCACGGGATTTTTTTCCATTCTTTGGTTGAAGGGCATCTGGGTTTATGCCTCCAGTTTTATCCTCATTATATATTATTATTCTAACTTCCTTAACTAAGGTTTCTTGTCTGAGATTACCACAGGAAGGAAAGAGTTTACTATCTTGTCTGTAGTGTCATAATTGTATGTTCTCCCATCTCTATATGATAGTATACATAAGTGACCCCAAAAATTCTACCAGAGAACACCTACAGCTGATAATCTCCTTCAGAAAGGTGGCTGGATACAAAATTAACTTAAAAAATCAGTATCCCTTTTCTACACAAAAGACAAATGGCCTGAGAAAGAAATAAAGGAATCAACAGCCTTCACAATAGCCACAAATAATATAAAATCCCTGGAGGTAACTCTAAACAAGCAAGTGAAAGACCCATATGACAAGAACTTCATGTCCCTGAAGAAATAAATTGAAGAAGATATTAGAAGATGGAAAGATCTCCATTGCTCTTAGATAGGTAGGGTCAACATAATAAAAATGGTCATCCTACCAAAAGCAATATACAGATTCAATCCAATTCCCATCAAAATAATAACACAATTCTTACAGACACTGAAAAACAATTCTCAACTTCACATAGAAAAACCAAAAGCCCATAATATCTCAATCAATCATGTACAATAACAGAACATCTGGAGGTATCACCATCCCTGATTTCAAGTTGTACTACAGAGAAAAAGTAATAAAAACAGCATGGTACTGGCATAGAAACAGACCATTTGATCAATGGAATCAATTCAAAGATGCTGAAATAAACCCACACACCTAAGGTCACTTAAATTTTGACAAAGAAGCCAGAACCATACAATGGAAAAAGGACAGCATCTTCAAGAAACGCTGCTGGTCTACTGGATGTCAACATGTAGAAGATTGCAAATAGACCCATATTTATCATCCTGCACAAAACTTAAGTCTAAGTGGGTCAAAGACATCAACATAAATCTAGACACAGTAAAATTAATAGAAGAAAAAGTGGGGAAAAGCCTGGAAATCATTGGCACTGGTAGCAATTTCCTGAATAGAATACCAATAGCTCAGGCACTAAAACAATCAATAAATGGGAACTTATGAAATTGAAAAGCTTCTGTGAGGCAAAGGACAATGTCCTTAGAAAAAAACAGCAGATATATTTATCCCTCTCAGGTCTCTGAGGTGGTTGAAGAATAGATAGCTAGAGTCTCATAGTTAAATTTTGAGTTGTTTAGGAATCAAGAGGGTGTTCTGGATCTAAGAAGATATTTTTAAAATTATGAGGCAAGTTAGTATGAAAGCTGAGTTAGATATAGAACTTTAAACTCATGGAGATGGTTAGATAGTAGAATGTTAAAGTCAGGTGCAAAATAAATATGGACTGGACATTGGGAATGTATGCTAAGCCATATAACTCTTATAGTCGTGGCCTATTTATTTCTGTTGTTTTGTATTGTATTTATAGTTATAAGAAAAAGAACCATTATTTGGACTGAAAGGGAGAGCTGTTGGGGGAAAAAATAAATACCTTAAACTAAAAAAAAAAAAAAAAAAAAGAAGGGAAGAGGATGGGGGGGTTGATGGGGAGGAGGGTGGAAGGGTGGGACTGGAGGGGGGAGAAGGGAGGGGATTGTGATTGAGATGTAACTTGAAGAAATAAAAAATAAATTATTAAAAAAAAGAAAAAAAGAAAAAAAAAAGAAAAAGCAGCCTACACACTGGGAAAATATCTTCAACAACCCCACATCTGACAGAGGGCTAATGTTCAAAATATATAAAGAAAATTAAACACCAAAAAAAATCAAATAACACAATCAAAAAAATGTGGTATAGAGTTAAACTGAGAACTCAAAAAAGAGGAATCTCTAAAGGGCATGAGGCACTTAAGAAATGTTCAACATCTTTGGTCATCAGGGAAATGCAACTCAAACCCACTGAAATTCCATCTCACACCCGTCAGAATGGCTAAGATCAAATACTCAAATGATAGCACATGCTGGTGAGGCTATGGAGAAAGGTGAAAACTCCTTCACTTTTTTGGCAAGTAAACTTGTACAACCACTTTGGAAACCAATCTGGAGATATCTTAGAAAATATATGTGTCTAGCCATACCCCTCCTGGGCATATATCCAAAAGTTTCTTCACCATCCACAAGGATATTGTATCAACAATGTTCATAGCAGATTTATTTGTAATAGCCAAGAATTGGAAACAACCTAGATATCCTTTGATTGAAGAATGGATAAAAAAAATTGTGATACATTTACACAATGGAATGCTACACAGCTATCAGAAACAAGGAAATTACACAATTCGAAACTAAATGGATGGATCTAGAAAAACTCATCCTAAATGAGCTGACTCAGTCCTAGAAAGATAAACATAGTATGTAAATATCAAGTTATTAGGAGTATTTATATCATAGTTAATTGGTCAGTAGTGTCAATCCTTAACATGTCATTGTAAATTATCAAACAGGGACGCCTGTGAAACCGTACTTTTTAATTATTAAACACTTATTTATTAGTAACTATATTCACTTATAACAAATACACTTACTTAACTACTATTCCTATAAATTCCTACAACCCCTATGACCTATCCACTAAACCTATTGATAACTATTACAACTATTTTCATAACCTTTTAGAAGGATACAGTCTCGGGGCAGATCCTCAGTCATCAGGAACACAGTCTCTGGGGTAGAGCCTTTAGTGCACTTAGCAGTCTTTCTTCTGGGATATCTCAGACGTAGATTTGTGAGGATAAATTGGCTATGGTGGTTTCTCCTTAAATAAGGCTTGAGGATTTTTTCTCTCTGGGAGACCTCAGCCGACTGTAGGCCAAATTATTTCCTTCATATCAGCAACTCTGCCATTCTGCCTCATTCTTTAAAGCTGACCACAGTTTTGTTCAGGCCACTGTTTGGGGAGGTCAAACCCCTCTAGGCAAAAGCTGAGCCACAGTGTCTACTCCTTGGTCTTTTGCTGTCTTGCTGAGGATTTCTCCGCTCACCAGCTTCTTTCTGCCTCATGGAGATCTGGCCATCAGTTCACCAGCACTTTCTCCAGCAGGACTCTCTGAGCTTGCTAGCATGGAGCCCCTAGAAGGCCCCCTCCCAGGCTCATCCACTTGTCCTTAAACAGGATCACTGCTTGTTCCACATGCTTCAGCTTAATTTGGACTCTGCCCACTTAGCAGCTGAAAACAATGCCAGGCCAAATACCTTGTTTTTTGTCCATTCAGTCTTTCCTGTTTTCACCTGGCTTCAACCTTGTTTTTCAATCCATAGAGAAGCCCCTCATTTCATGTGACTTCATCCATAAGCTGATAAGCTAATTGCTCACAGCCAAGTTGATCTTCATACCCCGGATCAAGAGACTGTATCAGAAACCTAGATATTTACTAAATCTAATTTATATTAATCTAACTCCCTACATGCCTGATGGAGTTTTAGCAAGCTTAAGCCTGGATTGTATATTATAAACCCATTTAAGCTACTTTTAATGTTATTCCCCAAATAAAAGTCCAATATATACATATGTCTCCTTGGGCTGTTATTGTCCACACTTTGCTGATGTTCCAGGCCATGTGGAATGATCGAATCCCATCTAACCCCTTGCTTCTTCTCCTTCCTCCTTTTTCCTCCAACTGGCTTCTCCTTCCAGTCCTCCCCTCTCTTCAAAAAACCCACCAAGCCTTTTCCCCACCTACTTCTCTTCTACCCAGTCCAGGCTGCAGGCATTTTATTCAACCAATCAGAGAATTTTGGGGGAGGCAAGATTTAAAAATGTCATCTTGGGGGGTATGTGACTGCCAAATCGTAGTAAGAGTGGCAGAGTACAACCAATTGACAATTGAATACAAACAAATCACCCCATCATACTACAGTATCTTTCTTGGTGAAAGTTGCATCTACAGCACCCCATGCTGGTCCTGATCATCCACAAAGGAGGTTGTTTCTGAGCACACAGGGAACCTGGTCACTGTGTCTCATACAGTCACACAAGGCTGTGTCATCAAGGCTCCAGAGCTCACCTTCAGGTTGAACTTGTTCTTGAATATGTGCACTGACATATGGATGGACTTCTCAGTGACAGCTCCACATTTTCTACTTAAAGTTGGATCTTGATAAGAGAATTTGAGTTAAAACGTCTCAGAATGCTGCTTGAGAAGAATAATATATTTCAATATTTATTTATTTGCTTGCTTTTTATTAAGTAAATTTTCTTTTTGAAAATTTTATACATGAATGTAATACACGGTAATGACTCACACCTCTCTTATCTTTGTACTATCCCCATAAACCTATTATCTCCCTATAAGTCTCTTCCACCTGTTCACTGCATTTTTGTTTATTTTGTGACCATTAATTTTAACCAGGACTCTCTAAATAACCATGTGATTAAGACTATCAAATAGAGCCTGGTGGGCATACCAGTAAGTATACATCTGAAGATGACAGTCTGTTTACCCAGAAACTTTCAGAGCTCATTAGTTCACGAGGGAGGCAGTGGCACCCCAAGAGCACTCCATGATGCAAGACTTGTTATTGATAGACCTGTTCCAGTACATGTCCAGTGTAAGCAACTGTCACTACTATTGAATTCATGATAGCAATAGTTTGTCATAACCAGGGCATAATATTTTAAAGCCCTTATCCCATTTCTTCTAGCTCTTATCCTTCATAATATTCTATGAGTCTTAGAATGATGCTATATGTTTGAGGGCTGAGGACACAAGCATTCTTTTGTTCTGCACCCTGATCAATAAAGACTCTCTGGACTTACCAGCATTCGATGTACAGAGAACCTTCTCTGATTGAGTCTGATAGTAGCATTTTTCTATGGGTACAAACATAGATGTTTAGAAAATAATTTGATGGAATCTCAGTTTCTCTAAACAGCAATAATACATCCTTCCTGGGGCCTACAACCTCCTTAGCCTTGAGGTTTTGACAGTTTTTAGTACCAGACATTGATTTCCTCATTTAGAATAGACCTCAGATCCAATCAGAATTACGTTGGTTGCCTATGTAACAGTTGTGTCACTGTTAAAGCATGGATCTGCATGGGTTAGTGTTGTTGTAGGTAGGGTATAAAACTGGGTAAGATCACTGATGCCTTTTTTACACCGGCAGCCTGCATAGCTTAATTCCTACATACATTATGAAAGCTCTCCATGGAGGGCATTTCAACTCCCTTCCATCTCGATTTACTAATATTTTGCAAACAACATATGTAATATTTCAAAAATCATGTCAAATTATGTAGTTCTGATACATAGAGAGGATGACAAGGGCTTGTTGTTTTGGGAAAGCTGCCTGGCCCACAACTCTTAAAGAAATGTCTCACACCTGGTACTGGATTTTTCCTAGGAGAACTATCATTTTGCAATTCAGTTTATTTAATTTTTCACTATATTTTTTTGCTCTGTGTCCACATAGTATTTTATGTACTTACTTGTATTCGTTTGTTTCTTTGTTATATGTGTATGATTATGTGTCCTGTATAAGTTCAGATGACCAAAGACATTAGAAGTGAGATTTTGAATTCCTGGAGCTAAAGATTATAAACTGCTAATCCAAATGACCGGAAGAAAATTTGAGTGTTCTTAACTGCTGAGCCACCTCTCTATTACTCTTACTTACATTTTTAATTGGTTACACAGTAGTAGTTTTGTACATGATTTTGTGAAATGATACACTGAATATCCAATGATTAATACAGTCAGCATATGTGTGTTATGCTTTTGGTGATAACTTAAAATGAGATAGTTTTTCAACTTTGAAAGATTATTGCCATTATTAAATATGTGTGATATAATTATAAAAGCATGCTAAATCATATATATCTTTATGACAGCTTAATCAGGAAACTTTCAAATGCAACTGGAATGAATTCAAAGCAGAAAGCTGCCAGATGAGTAAGCTGTGAATTCACTGCCCAGAACACACAGTTCCTTAGCTCCAAATGGCTGAGCTCTGAGTCTAGTGCACAGTGGTCAGAACAAGAATTTTCTAATTGAACAGAGAAACAGAAGACAAAATAATGAAAAGCAGTAATGGAAAGAATTTGATTAAAAATTCAATTCTATCAATTCGTAAACTTATATGTTCAGTAGTCAAGAGGAGGAGAGGTGAGTGGATAAGTTGGAGTCCTAACCTCTGACTGAGCCTGGCCCCTCCTTCCACTTGCTTCTCTTTGAATTACTAATTCTGTTCCAATGGAGGTTCTGACCTGACAGTCAGGATGAGGGAAAATTCTATCTGAGCTTCCTCAGCTTCCCCAGAGGGAGATTCTGGTAACCACATGGAATCACTCCTGCCCTTGCAGGTGCGTTCTGCATTTTTTCCAGGTAAGTCTAGGTGATATATTTATTTTAAGAATATGACACAGAGTCAAAGGAACAGGAACCTAGCATGACTACCCTAAGAGGAATGCCACCCAGCAGCAGAACAAAGCAAAGGAAGGCTGAGACACACAGTGAAACATTAGGTGGAGCTCTGGGTGCCCTATATAAGAGAGGGAGGAGGTATTGAGACCTGGAGCAGTAAGGACCAACACATGAAGATCAACAGAACCAACCAATCTAGGCCTCTAGTGGCTTTCAGAGACTGAAATGCTGAACAACAACAACAACAAAAACAAAAAAAAGAAAAAGAAAATGAAGGAGGAGGAGGAGAAGGAGGAGGAGGAGGAGGAGGAGGAGGAGAAGAAGAAGAAGAAGAAGAAGAAGAAGAAGAAGAAGAAGAAGAAGAA
>CAJQZJ010001511.1:21966088-22000231 GCA_907164525.1 Lophiomys imhausi
AAGAAGAAGAAGAAGAAGAAGAAGAAGAAGAAGAAGAAGAAGAAGAAATCTTAGACCAGCCCTAGATCCCTATACAAATATAGATCATAAGCAACTTTGTCATCATATAAACCTCTTACCAAAGGGGGGGTAACAGTCTCAATGATGGACTTTATTATCTATTAGTGGGACACTTTACCTTAGCTGAGCTACCATGTTGGACCCCATAGCAAGAGGAAGCTTAGCCCTCATGTGACTCATGAACTGAAGAGGGCTGATATGTGCACCACTACAGTGGAAGAGAAGGATAGATGGGAGAGGGAGTAGAGAAATGGAGGGTGGGACCAGGAGGGAAGGAGGTAAGAGGCTGAAATCAATATGTAACTTGAATTAATAAATAAATATTATTAAAAAAAAAGAATAGCCAGGCATGGTGGCACACACCTTTAAAACAGGAACTCAGGAGGCAGAGGCAATCGGATCTCTGTGAGTTCGAGGCCAGCCTGATCTACAAAGTTAGTCTAGCACAGGCAAGGATACACTGTGAAACCCTGTCTCAAAAAACCAAAAAATAAAAATTAAAAATTAAATTAAATTAAAATTAAAAAGAGTATCACACAAACAGAATTCCTTACTTTTACAGACATGATCAGTTCCTACAGTTTATAATTGTAATGAGGATACCCACCAGATGAGAGGGAACCCAGATACCACAAAAAATATCAATTATGTCAGTATCTACATCTGAGCTAACCTGGGTTCTGTGTGTGCTGAGCACCCCCTGCTGGTCATGTTTCCCTGTCCTGGAGGTTTTGGTCTAGGATCATATTGAAGACTCCTCACTGTGTCTTGTACAGTAATACATGGCAGTGTCCTCAGTTCTCAGGCTGTTCATTTGCAGGTAGACCATGCTTTGAGAATCTTCTCTGGAGATGGTGAATCTGCCTTTCACTGAATCCGCATAGTATGTTGCATAATTATAACTTTTAATACTTATGCTAGCAATCCAGTCCAGCCCCTTCCCTGGAGCCTGGCGGACCCAGCTCATGGCATAGTCACTGAAGGTGAATCCAGAGGCTGCACAGGAGAGTTTCAGTGACCCCTCAGGCTTCACCAGTCCTCCCCCAGACTCAACCAGCTGCACCTCACAATGGACACCTGCAAACAGAGAAGATCCTGATCAACAAAATATCACACATGTCTGTCATCTCCCACTCATGTCCACTCACACACTCAGTATCAATTATTATCTATAAATTACCTTTTAGAAGAACAACAAAGAAAACCCAGTTCAGCCCCAACACCATGCTGAATGTTCTATTTTCAGTGTTGAGCACTGAATGGGAGACAGGACTGGAGACCTCTGCCTGAACTGCAGTGTCAAGGCTGGGTTCCTTTTCATGAGCAGAAAAAGAAATTATTTGCATAACTTCTAGCTATATCTTATACTCAGATGTGTGAGCCTCAGAGAAAGCAGTCGATAGAGCAAATATTTGAGTGAAAAATTAAGTAGCAGGGTGACTATGATTTCACTAAAGTATTATTTATCATGTATTTGTAATAAAACTTCAACAACCTTAATTTTTAAATGTTTTTCACATGCACACTTTACTGTTTATCTTTCAAGATACTTTCAACTTTCAACTCGCAGAAACTTATGGAATCAAAATAACAAATTGATAATTTGAGGGGAACTAATGTAAAGATCCATGAATAATAAACTGTACATTGAATTATAGTAACAAACTTATCTGAGGACACAGCATAGAGGGAGATTTTTATATGCACAAGGCCCTGAGTTTTATCTCCAGTATCTATCTATCTATCTATTATCTATCTATCATCTGTCATTCATCTATCATCTATCTATCATCTATCCCTTTATCATCTCTCATCTATCTATCATTTATCTATAATCTATCTCTCAATTAATCTTTATATAGATATAGATATAGATGTACCAAGTTGACCATGATTTAATTAAAGTATTATTCATTATGTATTTGTAATAAAACTTCAACAACCTTAGTTTTTAAATGTTTTTTCACATGCACACTTTACTGCTTATCTTTCAAGATATTCAACTTTAAACTCAAGGAAACTTATCTAATCAAAATAACATGTTGATAATTTGAGGGGAATTAATGTAAAGATCCATGAATAATTGATCTTTTATGATTTACATGTAGGTCTAGATAGATAGATAAAGTTATGACATATTATATATATATATATATATTTAAATAAACATAATAGTAT
This sequence comes from Lophiomys imhausi, assembly GCA_907164525.1. NCBI lineage: Eukaryota > Metazoa > Chordata > Mammalia > Rodentia > Muridae > Lophiomys > Lophiomys imhausi. The sequence goes on from CAJQZJ010001511.1 coordinate 21,968,327, forward strand.
TAGAGGTTCTTTCTTGAGAAATAATAAAAATATGTTACAAAGTTGTGTTAACATATATGTTCAATGATTGTGTTTGGGATGTTTTAGTTAACATCCTTGGCAGTCATGTCGTTATTATTTTAATTTCCTCAACTAAGTATAAATTCCTTGTCCCTGAGTACCACATGAGAGAGAGGAGTCTGCCATCACTTCTGCCGTGCCATAGCTGTATGTCTTCCCATGTTTCTAAACCCCCTGAGAGTGTAAGTCTTCCTTAGTGGTTGCAGAATAAGTGTCAAGAGAAATAAACTTGGAATAGCCACCCTATATTAGAAACGATAGCTTGGTCTTACTTATCTAATGGAATAGTTAATTTTCTAATTTGAGACATGGTATTTGTTTTGGTTAAGAGACTTTGAGGGCTGTGACATTGTTGTTTTTGGTGGCATTCCTAGGTGAGAGATCTCATTAAAATAACTAACTAGAGTGAGCTGATGAGCTAAAGTCCTTTCTGCTTCATGTCCTTGGATGATGAGATTATTTGTCTTACAGGCTTAATTTGTCAAACAGCGTTCTATGTGGATAAGTAAAATGAGGAAAGTCTGAATGGAGGCAGTAACCTCCCTTTCTCTTCCTTCTTTACACCCTGTTCCTTAGGATCCTGAATGGCTGAAGTGCAAACATCATCTACTGACATGTGTTCCTCATGGATCAAGACTGATCTGTTATGGGGATTTGTAGTCATAATATTATTGTGCACTGTATACAGATTTAAATGCTGATTTCTGTTTTTGACATATCTGGTTGCAATGCTTATTCTGAGAATTTTTTGTTTAAACATTGCTCCCTGATATGTCAAAAAAGAAGCTTAACAGCCAAAGACTGTGTAGGGGAGAGAATATGGCTGGACTTCCTCCAGCCAAGGGAGGAGGAGGAGTGGGAATTCAGTTATGAGGAGAAGTCCAGGAGATATCACGAGAAAATAGCTGGAGCACAGAAAGCCATAAAGTGCAAGTATCTCTGGGATTAAGCTTAAAGGATTAGAAGAGAGTAATAAGTGCTCAGTATTCTGCCCTAAAGATATAAATAAATAACAGAGTCCCAAATAACTCAATTATTTGGGAGCTAGCTTGGTTAAAAGAAAAGCTGAAACACACTATTAAATTTACACAAACAGGGATTTACTCCTGATACAAATCTGACTGATGGATGGGACTCATCCAGGACTAGAATGCTGATACCAGACTTTTGCTGCATGGCCTCTTTTGAGCTCTGTGCCCTTTGCGTATGTATATGGTGTCATCTCAGAGGGTTACTTCTCACAAAATTGTTGGATGATACTCATGCATATGTGCTCACAGCCATGATCTAGTAATAAACCTTATACATGTATAACAGACTAAAACGAAAATAGCTCTTTCATTTGTTTGACTGGGTTACATGTGTTAAGTGACGGGAAGAAATCCTGGTGGAGACAGAAACCTCCCTTTCTGTCTGCCCTGTACACTCTATGCATATTCAAGTCCTAACTTCTCTTCTAGCACTAGCTTCCTAACTTCAAAATTGTACTTATTCATATTATTGAGGTGCCAGCACTTCACTTAGAGCAGATTCCTGTGATGATATCTGCCTGCTGATAAAAGAAGCTTCTTTGATGACAGGAAATAGCTACACCTTTATGTGGATATGAGGATGGGTATTTAAGATGTGGGGAGCATTATCATCCCAAGTGGAATAACTGCATTTAAATGATTTACATATTACACAAATGCTTGTGTGTGTGTGTGTGTGTGTGTGTGTGTGTGTGTGTGTGTGTCTGAAGCAAACAAGAACAATGATGTTTCCCTATGGTATTCTCAGTCATCCTCAGTGTCCCTTATCCTTCCCCCTCCCTGTTTCTCTCTCAATTATGTCCTCTTCACATAACAGATTGAGTCCCCTGTTTTCCATTCTCCCCTTCATAGCATTTCTGTCCTAGTATATCCTTCTCCAGAACTATTCCCACAGGTCCCTACAAGCTTGTTGTATTTGCTTTCCTTGATTTCTGTAGTGAAAATTCCACAGAAGAGTCTACAGAATATCCATGAGATATATTTCCATTCTACTCAACAGACCACAGAAGCACCTCTAAAATGGACATCATCTTTGGAAACAAACAAAATCTTAAGAAATTTAGAAAAATTTATGCCAGTATATGCATCCCATCTAAACACAATAAAATATAGCTTAAAATCTACAGTGAACAAATAGTAATCCCAGCTTCACGGAGATCAAAAAAAATTATTGGACAAAAGAAGAAATCAAGAATGAAATTAAAACTTAAACATTTCCAGTAATTAAATGAACATGAAAGGAAAACACAAAAAACTTCGGGGTAGCTTGAAAGCATTCAAAGATGTACATCTATACTCTGTGTGTTTTAGTTTCTCTGTCTCTTTGGAGGATATTCTAATGTTATTCTTCCACAGAGGACCTGGTCACTGCAGTAGACAGTGGCTGCATGACTTTCTGTCTCCACAAGTGTCTGACATTCACACCCACAGGCTCCATCACAAATGACTAAACATGGCTCACAGTCACCAGTGTCCTGCTTCTGTCAGTACAAATTAATGGGAATATTTAGTTGGTAAAGAATTGCAGGTGCATGAGCTTTCTGTTGGCTTAAGCTCATCATGCCAGCACCCATGATATACATCCCCATCCTTAAAGACACATGAGCTCAGAGTCTAAGACTGTGTGTGAGATCTAATGAGAATGTTTTACCTCCAACGATGATGTATGCTTTGCTGTATTCAGCTCCTGGGCTATATTAGAAAGGATGCTGAATTATGATTACTCCTTCACCAACAGTGAGGCTGCTCTTCTGCTATCTCAGTTTCACCTCAACTGTTAGATTCCTATCTTAACAGAGGGTATTTTGGAGTTTATAAACAGTCTACTCTGTTCTTACACCTCACAGATGGCAGCCACCTTACCTAGTGTTTTGCCAACATGCCTAGCAGTGAAGCTCACGTTCTCAGTCACTGTTCTGGAACACATGACACAAACCTCATGAATGACTAAAGATTTACAGGTATATTGACTGCTGTACCATCATTCACATAACAAATTCTCAAAACATTATTTTTTGTATATCAACAATAAAACCCAGCTCAGCCACAACTCCATGGATAGTGTTCTTTGTTCAATGCTGAACACTGAGTGGGAGGACAAGGAATTACTGGGGTGGACACCTCTATCAGAGTTGAAGGGTCAGGGGAGGACTGACTTTCATGAAATCAATGAGGATCTATTGCATGTCCTCCTCCTATATAATGAGCTCTGTGGAGAAGGCATTAGAGCTATGAATACTTATAGATGACGAGAGAAACAAAACCCAGGAAATGGAAAAGAATTATAGTACTATCTATTCTTTATTATTTATTTAATTTTATAACATTTCTACTTTTATTTATTTTTCTTTTTCCACAGTTTTTATTAAAAATAGATTCTTTTCTAATAGAATTATGTCTTGGTTACAGTTTTTCCTCCACATACTTATCACATTTTCTGTTCACCTCCCCTCTCATTTAAATCCACACCCTTTCAGTTTCTCATTACAGAAGAATAAGTTTATAGGAAACAACAATAAAACACAACAAAATAAAACACAATGAGTTAAAATAAAAAACATCACATTGAAATTGGAAAAATCTAATCAACAAAAGAGAAAGATAAGTCTGGTGATATCTTAGAAAATGTGGAATAGCTCTAACTCAAGACCCAGCCATTCCACTTCTGGGCATACATCCAAATGATCCCTCACCAATCCACAAGGACACCTCCTCATCTATATTCATATCAGCATTATTTGTAATAGCTAGAAACTGGAAACAACACAGATGTCCCCCAACTGAATAATGGATAAAAAAAAAAAAAAAAAACGTGTGGTACATTGACACAATGGAATATTACTCAGCCATCAGAAACAACAAAATCATGCAATTTGCAGCCACATGGATGGAACTAGAAAAGCTCATCCTGAGTGAGCTAACCTATACTCAGAAAGATGCACATGGCATCTATTCACTTATTGGATTTTAACCGTACAGTACTGGATAACTATTTTACAACCAGCACACCAAAAGGAACAGAAACATACAATGTGTTACCTGTTAGTGGGACACTTTGCCCTAGTGGTGCTGGCATGTAGGCCCCCAGTGCAAAAGGAAGCTCTTAGCCCTCATATGCCTGCTGAACTTTTGTTGGGCTGATATGTAGGGAAACTCCACTTGGGAGGAGGAGTAGGATAGGTGTGAGATGGGGGAGAGTGTGGGAGTGTGGGACCCGGAGGAGTAGAGAGAGGGGACTGTGATGGGAATGTAACTTGAAGTAATAAATAAACAACAACAGAAAGAAACAAAGAACTCAGGAATCCTGTAAAAATATTAAACTGAAAGTTATAATATATACACAGAATACCTGGTGCAGATTCCTCTCAGCCCTGTGCTTGTGGCTTCACTCTCCATGAGTCCATATGAACTTTGCTCAATTGACTTAGACACCCTTGTTCTCCTGGTGTCCTCCATCCTCTCTGGCTTTTAGACTATTTCTACCTCCTCTTCAGCAGAGTTCCCTGAGCTCTGAGGGGTTGGATTTGATGGAGACATCCATTTAGACCTGTGTGTTCAAATGTCTCTCTGTATAATATCTGCCTATTGGTTGCTTATTTATTTCTATCTGCTCTGGGAAGAAGTTTCTCTGATGATGACTAAGGCACAGACCTATATGACTATAGTAGTATACCATTAGGAGTCATTTTATTGCTATTTTTGTTTTTTAGACTAGTAGAGTTTGGTTTGAACATAAGTCTCTGGGTAAAGCTCCATTGATGAAGACAACAGCCAAACAAATAATTGATCATGGTTAGATCAAACTGGTACCTACATAAAACCTTTACCCCTACAGTCCAGTATCTTTGATATGGAAAGGTATTTTGCAGGCTGCCAAAAGTACAAAAACCTACCCAGCCATAAAACAGCTGTACATTGATGCCCTTCCTCCAAAATATGATAGGGCAATGACTGCACAAAGCTTGGGTGAGTATCCAATGTCTAATTTGGTTTACAGCAACTCCAAGAGATAGAACAAACATCAAAACTCATTTCTTGCATATTTGTAATACAATTCAAATATTTTTATTTGACAGTGTCTCTTTCATAAATACCTTTTACCCTTTTGGTGCCACAAGGAGTATTAAATAAAATTTTAATAATTACAAAGGATTAACACAGTTTGATGAATGACGAATTCAAATATTAATTGAAAAAATTGGTTTAAACAATGTAGCTTTGTCTTGATTCATGCACAATGACTATTGTGCCATACCCAGTACTGAAAAATATGTTGAAGAAATATAAATTCATGTAGCATTATTCTTCTGTAGATAACATTTTTAAAATTTGAACATTTGTGTTTGCATTTCTTTATTTGTCTGGTAAGGGAAGGTGTTTCATGTGTTCATAGCAACATTCATATAAGATTATTATATTTAAATATCCTCACAGTAATAAAGGAATATCTCTGTGAGTACAAAACAATAATGAGAAACCAAGAGCATCCACCCTGTAACACTGTTCTGATGTCCTTCCATCTCTTCAGTCCTGCCACCTCTAAGGACATGACACTTTTACACTGATTATGGGTGAGACTTGGCATGAAGAGCCTTGAAACTGCCTCTTCATAAGAAAAGACTGTCAGGTCCTAGTTTTCAATTGTGGAATTCATTATACTATGAGAAAATCTTTATTCGTGGTTACTGACAGGGCCTTTGAATTGTGTCATTTCTGTTTCTTTAGCTTCCCAGGAGAATGACATGTATTTTAAGAGCTAACTTCTGTGATCTCTCTCAGATGTTGTAGCCTTCAAGGCAAGGATCTGACTGACATAGGACATGGTCTCCTGGGGCTTGTGTGTGGTTAACTGAGAGGAACGAGCTCTGGGTAGCATCAGGAAACACCTTTGTTGGTCCCTCTCTGGTCACCTGCTTCTCAGGCTCTGCCCAACTGATTCATTTTGTTTTTCCCTTTCACTATCTAATGGCGACAAGTATTTAGCAATGCTGTTGATGATACTGACATAGAAAACTATGTGTTTTCATGAAAATCATTCCACACACTTAGATATTAATAACAGAAAACATCTACTGAAAGAAAAAAGCACAAAAGTGAAGACCAAAGATGATTTTCATAACTTTTTTAAACAACACCTTTGAAAATGCACTATACATATGTCTTGGCCTTAAATCAGTTTTACTCCAAAATTCAGTTTATACTTCAAAGAATTTAGCAAACACAGGACTTAAAGTCTAGCCATGTGGGCAGATGTGATATTTACAAAGTAATGATATTGCCAGAATTCTTTCTTTCCTTGTCATTTTTATTTCTCTCATTAGAAAACAGTCACCTAACAATAATAATAATATAAATGGATTTGAAAATGGAATATTATAAAACAAACAAGAAAAAAGTACCCAAGGAGGAAAACACACAAGTAACATAGAAGTGCACATATTCAAACATGGAGAATTCTCATAAAAACACAAAATAGTAAGCCACAAAATATACACAAAAGACTTATAAGGAATGGGGGGCAACCTAGACAAAGCATTATGATACAAAGATCCTCCAAAAATACATTGACTGCATTTTCTGATGTCCATCTTATTTCAACCCACAAGGTTTATGACACTATTGCACCAGTATATCATGCAGGTAGATCATGAGAGAAGATCAAGGGTTTGTAACTGGCTTGTTATTTATCTTTCTGCTTTAGCAGCATGCAGATACCTTCTAGTACAATGAACACTAGTCAGGAAAAGTGACAGTTCCAGGTAGGCTGCAGTTCAGCTTCTCTATGTTCAATGAATTTCATGGTTGTTGTCTTCAGAAATGGGTCTTTGCCTTCAACTTGTGGAGAGCAACCAATTGCCTTGGCAATAACCTCAGTGGTGAGGGAGTTTCTATGGAGGGCCATTGTCCACCAAACTGATTAGCTGTAGCTCATTTCCAGAACTGTAGGTTTAATTTGGTGAAGAGAGATGTCTAGTCAGGGTTTTGTCTCCCGGATAATGGGATGATTTCATTTAGAGTTTTTCCATATGTGTATATATTTTAAGAACCTTTTACTGTATTAAGATTCCACGTGACCCCTCAAATGGACCTTAGTTTTAGGTGTCTCTCTCCATATTTCTTCCCTTACCTCCAGTTCCCTTCATTTCAAGTTTGATCCTCACTTTCCAGGCGTCCAGACCTGCTGGACATCAACCTGAGAGGCTCTAGGGAAGGATTGGGGCTTGACAAAGAGACAAAAAGTTAATGCAAAGGATAGAGACCTCAGAGAAGACTGAGGCCTCTATGTTGGGGTAGTGTTAAGCATTCTAAATGTTAATTAATTGGTCCTGCTTGCTGTCTGTTACTTACATTGACTCTGATTGCTTAAATAAAATGCCGAGGCCTGAGAATGGGCAAAGACAGAAAAGGTGGGACTTCCTGGGATTAGAGCAGGAAGCCTGCGCTTTAGACAGAAGATTCAAACATTCCAGCCAGCAGCATGATGAAGGAAGCATTCCAGCCAGGAGCAGCAGGAAGGAGGCACACACCATGGGTTAGAAAAAGGAACCTCATTCCACACGGCCAGGAACATCGGCATATCGAGGAGAATGGCAGTCCAAGGGGACCTATGTATGTAATAGAATTAAAAGCTAGCTTAGATGGGCTAGCACTGCACAATTCAGGCCAAGGCTTGTTAAAATCCATGCGGTCTCTCTGTGTACTCATTTATAATGTCTGCTTAATGGCGGAATAAGGATTAAAGGCTGCCGAACAAATTAACAATAATCTAAACAGTGGTTAAATAATTTAAATAGCCATATTTCTTTCTACACCTCTAGACAACCAATGTTTTGAGTTTTTTAGAGGAACAAATAGAAAAGTGCAGTCCAGACTCAATGCAGTTAAACTCCTTGGTAACCACCAATGGTTCCATGATTCCAGGAAGTCCCCAAAAATCAGTATCATTTACCTAAGTCCTCACTTCAGGATGATGCCATGAAGTTGGGTGAAGAGGGGAGGATCCGGAACATAAGCCCAATATAGGTCAGCCATAGGAACGGGAGCAGTAACACCAGGATCCATGTCAGAAGCAACCTCTCTGTCTCTATATAAAAATCATTTATTTTACAAAATCATAATTATGTAGTTGCTCAAGAATGAAAACAAGGAATACTCAAGTAGGAAAAAACCTTCTCATCAAGCACATCAAGGCCATCTTCCCTGGAAACTGTGAACCTCAAGGACATGCTAATCTCCCCTTAAGCAAACAAAGTGCAAACATAGAGGCCTTTCTCATGGGAACAAAAGTCATCCTATGGTCAAACATGGCTATTCCACAGCTCACAACTCATGCCCCCTTACAATAGAGTAAGCTGGGGCAGAGTTCCCTATTGCCCAGGAAAAGAATCTTTTGGCTTTTAACTCATGATGGCTCCCCACATCTCCCCTTCCTTATATAAAAAGATGCATCTGTCTTAGGTGGGCACATACAATTACTGTCCTTACCGATCATGGAATACTACATCTCCTAGCATGTCACTTCTGTCTTAGGTTGGTACAGTAACTATGCACTCTTACCTGTCACTGACTGCCATCTTACACAGGGAGGGGCTAATTGAAGGCCATGAAGCTTAGCAACTAGATCAAAAATCTGATGTGAAAAGCACTTGATCAGGGAATGAAGAAGTAGACACCCCAGGAACACAAGACCTGCCAGGAGAAACAACCCCAAGACACCATGCATAAAGGCAGTCCAAGAAGAAAACATTAGAGTAAAATGCTTAAGATTGGCCTCAGTTTCCTGAGCAGGGTTAAAATCCAGTTTCTGCCTCTTTTAAGGCTGTTATCTCTTGGGTAAGTTTATCAATATCTAAGGACAAATTAGTACTTAACCAAATTCCCTGTAAATGATCCCTAATATGACCCTAAGAAGTATCACTGGAGGGAGACCTTTTTTGAGTTACACAAACACATCGATAATTAGCATGACATTCCACATTGACTCTAACCTTAAGATTCTGAATTTCATCCCCTAAATATAATAGGGGATGAAACATTAATATTTTGTTCCACTTTTACATCAATGTGGTGTTGATCATTCAAGGCATAAGAAACATTTTTTGTTAACTGATTCACATAAGTAGCTGTTTGCACTTCCTATGACAGGGCTAGTGCAGCAATGGCAGCAGTAGCAATAAGACTGATAAGAGTAAATGATACCAAGTATAGCCACACCTACTTCTCTAGTTCTATTCTGTAATGCAGTATGAATATCCTGTAACACTTGCAACTCTTTTTCATTATACTAAGTTTCAGTGCCATTAACAGGCAACATTAGAAAAGAAGGTCCATGAACAACTGATACTTGATATCCATCAGGCAAAAAGGTAATACAGTTAGATTACATTTTGACAGGTTACATTATAAGAATAATAACCAAAAGTAATATTAACATGTCCTAACAGAAAAGCATATTGAGCGCTAACACAAGTAAATAGACAACCAATGTTTTGAGTATTTTTAGAGAAACAAATATGAAAGTGTAATCCAGACTCAATGTAGTTAAACTCCTTGATAACCACCAATGGTTCTGTGATGCGCGGAAGCCCCCCTCCTAAATCAGTATCATTTACATAATCCTTACTTCAGGATGATGCCATGAAGTTGGATAAAGAAGGTGAGGATCCGTAACATAAGCCCAATATAGGTCAGCCATAGGAACGGGAGCAGTAACACCAGGATCCATGTCAGAAGCATCCTCTCTATCAGCAGGAACTGCCACATGCCTCACCAACTGTTCAGGCAGCCATGAAGCAGCATCTCGATCCTGCTCCCCTCAGTATTTGAGCGCACTCTTATTTCCCAGTGGTGCTCCTAACAGTGCCTCTCATACTGGAGCCCCACAGTTGGACGCCATGTATATCCAGGCCAGTTGGACATCAACCTGGAAAACTCAAGGGAGGAAGTGGGGATTGACAAAGAGACAAAGTTAATGCAAAGTATAGAGACCTCAGAGAAGACTGAGGCACCGTTTATTTTACCTGATCATGATTTCATATATTAATAGTTGCATATTAATTTGTTATACACACATACCAATATCCCTTCCATTTTTCTCCTTTTATAAAAATATTTTTCTCATACAATATATCCTGATCACAGTTGCCCCTCTCTCTACTACTCCCATTTGCTCCCTTAAACTCTCATCTAGATTCACTCCCTTTCTGAATCTCATTAGACCAGAACAGGTTTCTAAAGGGTAAAAACAAAACTTGGAAAAATAAAATATAATAATCTGAAACAAAAACAGTCACACTAAATTTGGACAAAGCAAGTCAAGAAAATGAAAAAAGCCCTAAGAGAAGGAACAGGATAAGAGACCCACATTTTTATACACTCCATTCAGTAGTCCCATAAAAATAAATGATAAAAAATACTGAGATCTCAGACAGATGTTATGCAGAAAGAGAGACCTTGGAACACACAGCACTAAATGGGATACGTCCATCAAACCCCACACATCAGAGCACACAGAACACAATAATTTGTGACTGAAAGAGCCAGAGGGAATGGAGCAAACCAGGAGAACAAGGCCCTTTAAATCAACCTATCAGTGGTCATGAGAACTTGAAGGCACTGCAGCAGCAAGCACAGGATAGACACTGGCCTGTACCAGGTCCTCTCCATATATATTATATATTTCACTATAGTACCACATTTTTATCTATTCCTTCCATTAATGGACCTCTAGAATTTATCCAGTTTTGGCTACTATCAGTAGAGCACCTATGAATATAATTGAACAAGTGTCTCTAATATGATGGAGAGTCCTGTGGGTATACACTCGCCAGTGATACAGCTGGATATTAAAATATATATATAATTTACCAGATCATAATTATACAGTTGCTCAAGAATGAAAACAAGGAATACTCACTGGGAAATAACGTTCTCACACAGCACCTCAAGGCCATCTCCTTGTATATATCCATGTATGTATGTATATATATATATATATATGTACACACACACACACACACACACACACACACATATATATATATATATATATATATATATATATATATATATATATATATATATAATTTCCAGCTTCCAGTGGAACAGCCAGTGGCTGCAAAAAGTAGGAAACTTTGCTATATAAAGTGTCTGAGCACTTCAAAATGACTTTTGCAGAATGTAACAGACAACTCCTTGAATTAAGTTCTTACAACCACTGTGCAGAGGTCTTCCCACTACATTGGAGAGTCCCATTCAATTCAGAGGTCAGAAGAAGAATAGCTCCTTGCCTTCTTATCATTCCTTGCTTTCCACTTGGAGGAAAGAATGGGGGTAGGTTTGAAGAAAATAGTATTTCAAAGTGTTTTAATTCAACATAGGTTTGAATGATCACAAACATAGAACAGGTCAAGGGTATACATATCTGCCATAATGTATTCAGCATACGAGATCACATCTGTGTCTGTACCATATTTGTATACATAACATTTTTACTATAAGGGATAATATGTCTGCAATAGCAAAATACAAAATTAATGTTCTGGGCTACAGAAAAATCTTTCTAAATCAAACCCTGAGATTATCAGGTACCATGGGTGTCTCTGTGCTGGTTGATAGTCACCCATTTCTTCAAAATCAAATGCTCTATAGAGCAAGGATGAGCTCCAGATGTCCAGTGGACTGTGAGAGATGATGCTATGTCAGGGTGCATTCGTGTTCTGTAAAGGGTTGAGACAGTAGGTCAGTGTACTAGGATTGGGAAGGGAGTAAATTTGAGACCAGGGAATTATGCATAATCTCAACCCTATTCTCACTTTTACGAAAAGTGGTTTAATACTACTTTGATCATCTGAAAAGAATTGCATTTGTGTGGCACTGCAATATGATATAAATATCTCTTACATTCTAAGAGAATGGAACTTCTGCTGGACCACTGAGTCAGAGATAAACACATGCATTCAGGTCACTTAAGACATAAGATTATAGAGAAGGGGTTTTTTAAACAGGTGTTATTTATGTGTTTTAATGATAAAATTCACATTATACTTTATTCAAAGCTACTCTATCAAAAGTACCAGTCTCTTGGAACCCAGAGACATTTTTGCAGCTATGCATTATCATAATTTTCCTATTGTACTGATTTATTAAGGCAAAACATGCCAATAGATGTGTGTGAAGAGACTGGCAAGGTACAATGTGCTCTATGGATGAACACAATAGCATCACTTTATTCACAGTTGTTTTTTTGAAACTTTGACAAAGACCATGTAGCACTGAAGAAGAGGCTGACAAAGAGACACTCAGAATGACTATTTCTGAGCAAGACTTCAGACTAATCTTTGCTGATATCTCAGTTCCAAGGCCACTTCCTGCTCCTCCAGGGTTTCTGACACACTCAGGATGGGGAATTATCACTGTGCCTCTTATAGTAAGAGACTGCAGAGTCTTCAGATGTCAGGCTGCTGAGCTCCATGAAACCTTTGCTGGAGGATGTGTCTGCAGTCAGTGTGGCCTTTACCTTGAACTTCTGAGCATAGCCAGTATTGCCATTTCCAGGATAAATTCCTCCAATCCATTCTAGGCCCTGTCCATGACTCTGCTTCACCCAGTCTATCGTGTAGTCAGTAAAGGTATAGCCAGAAGCCTTGCAGGACAACTTCACTGAGGCCAAAGGCCTCACCATCTCAGCCCCAGACTGCTGCAGCTGGACCTGGGACTGTACACCTGTGGAGAGAAATGCAAAGTGGATGACATTATCATCTCAGTCCCTGTCTCCACTTCAATGTTGTAATTGTGGAGCACCTTACCTATAGATGCTGCCAATAGGAAGAGCACCCAGTTCCATCCCATGGTGAGAGCAAGTTTATTCAGTCACTGTGGAGAGAAAAATGATCACTTGCTTGAGGCGTTGTGAGCATCCCTGTATGTAACAACCATACACTATCATAATGTGCATATTCATAAGCAGTGCAATTCTTACATAAGCACCTAGTCCAGCTGGAGAAGTAAGTAGAGGATACCTGGGTTAGACAGCAGGATCCTTAAAACAATGTCTCAATTCTCCCCTAAGAAATAAACACCAGATTCCTTCTTTGAGCCCTGTGAAGACTTTTGTAGCTGTAACATCAGGGCTTAAACTCTCGATGGATTCCTGGTCTGAGACAGTTGCTCCACTGTAGGACAAGGTTATCACATAGACTTACAGAAGGGGGTTGTGAAGATGATGGTTACTGGATATTAAAAATCCAGTCATTAGAAGAATTTATAACCTCTTTTATATACATTCAATTCATAGTTGCCTTTAGAGCAGGTAGTATACAAACAAACAAATAACTGACCAAAATGGCCTGATTGGAAAATACCTCAGAAACATTAGCATATTAAAGTTTATTGCAGCACTATCTACAATAACTAAATCATGGAAATAAAATACATGTCTGTCAGCAGATGAATATAAAAGGAAGACTTGATTATATATACAATACAATAGAACTCTTTCATCTAAACAAATAAGTAATTTACATAATATTTAGGAAAATCAATGCAACTAAAGGTAACTGTATTAATGGGACCTGATACCTTGATCACAGAAGCTTCTGGGTGCTATGTGTAGTGACTGATGCAGACATTCATGACTGGTCTAAGTGCTGAGAATGATTGACAGAGTACTCAGCCACAGATGAGTTGTCTATATCAACCTCCCTGAGAAGCCAAAGGATCATCACAAACAGGGAATGGGAAGAATGTAAGATCAAGAATATGAGGTAGATAGACATGAAATGCTATATTAGGACTGACATGGCCATTGTACACATGGACTCTCTGTAGCTATACTTACCAACTCATGACCTGAGCGAATCACGGCAGTAATAGTTACAGCATGAGAGTTTATGGATTAGCTGAGCAGGTAAAGATGTCTACGTGTAAGCTTAGCAATATCATCTTGATTGCTTGGATCCACATGGTAGAATGTGAGAATTGAATTCCATAATTTATCCTCTGATGTTAACACATCGACCTTGGTTAATATTTGCTGTTATCTCCCCACAAAAGAGAGTGTAACAATATTTTAAATATATTACAACACAATGCTGAGTGAATCTTGAGAATCCACACAAATCTTTGAGTCTCTTGGTATTTGATGATTGATAATTTCATGGTTGATGATTGGATGATTGATCTTATGATTGATGATTTGATTATTGATGATCAAAATATGATCCATATAGGCTGATTTGGAGGCTATGTCAATCTCTATCCTCAAAATTCTGACTGTGGTTGTTCTGGAAATGCTTGGGAGGACCCATGCAATTCCTTCATACCTATGTGATACTCAGACTTCTTTCTCATCCAAATCATAAACGAAATGGGGAAGATACTCTTGTAAATAGTCTTTTCTTTTTACATTTTTATCTTGTTTTCTTCTCATTATTATTATTGTTATATTTATTTATTACATCAAGATACATCCTCATCATAGTATCATATTTCCAACCCTCCAATATCTACACTCCCATCCCCTCCTACCTCTCCCACCCATCCCACTCCTCTAATGTGAAGTGTCCCTACGTATCATCTTCTCTCAGTTCAATAGTCATATGAGGGCTAAAAACTTCCTCTTGCACTGGGGGACTACATGGTAGCACCCCTAGGGCAAATTGTCCACTAACAGGTAACAAAGTCTGTGTTCCTAGTATTTTTGGTGTGTTGGTTGTAGGATAGTTATCCTGTACTATATGGCTAAAATCCAAATATAAGTGAGTGGATGCCATGTGCAGATTTCTGACTCTGGGTTAGCTCACTCATGATGAACTTTTCTAGTTTCATCCATTTGGCTAAGAATTAACATGATTTCCTTATTTCTGATAGCTTACTAATATTCCATTGTGTAAATGCACCACAATTTTTATTCATTCATCATTTGAAGGACATCTGGGTTGTTTCCAGTTTCTAGCTATTACTACTAAGGCTGTTATGAACATAGATGAGGATATATCCTTGTGGTTTTGTGAGGAATCATTTGGATGGATACCCAGAAGTGGTATGACTGGGTCTTGAAGTAGGGTTATTCCAAGTTTTCAAAGATATCACCAGATTGATTTCCATAGTGGTTGTATAAGTTTGCACTCTCACCAACAATGGAGGAGGGTTCCCCTTTCTCCACGACCCTGTCAGCATGTGCTGTCACTTGAGTTTTTGTTCTTAGCCATTCTGACAGGTGTGAGATGGAATCTTACTGTCAAAACTGTACAATTGAAAAAGAACAGCATCTTCAACCAATGGTGCTGGCCTAGCTGGATGTCCACATGTAAAAAGAATGTAATTAGACCCATACTTATCACCTTGCACAAAACTTAAGTCCAAGTGGATCAAAGACCTTAACATAAAACCCGACACACTAAACCTAATAGAAGAGAAAGTGGGGAAAAGCCTCAAACTCATTGGCACAGGTGACAACTTCCTTAACAGAACACCAATAGTTCAGGCTCTAAGACCAACAATCAATAAATGGTACCTCATGAAACTGAAAAACTTCTGCACAGCAAAGGACACTGTCACTAGAACAAAATGACAACCTATATATTGGGGAAAGATCTTTACCAAACCCACTTCCGACAGAGGGCTAATATCCAAAATTTATAAAGAACACAAGAAATTAAACTCCATGTAGCCAAATAATCCAATCAGTAATACATTTGAAGAAATGCTCAACATCCTTAATCATCAGAGAAGTGTAAAAAGTCTTAAAGGTCCAGGACTCTTCAGTTCAGCTCTAGACTGCTGTAGCTGTATTGAGAGTGGACATCTGTGGAGAGAACACCATTGTCACATTGTCAGGCTCTGGCTCCCCTCAGGACTGGGGCTAGGAATGCACTGACCTGCAGTTGTTGCCACCTGGTAGAGGATGTCCCCATATCAGTCCATAGTGACAACTCATGTTCTCAATGCTCAGTGGGCAAGAGGGTACTAATATGGTACTGTGGATTATGTGCACAACCCAGTATTTACAGATGTCATCTCTGTAATTTACATATGAATGAGAAAGTGTATTCCATAGAATAAGACAGGAATCTGATTGAGACAAAACAGGAAAAACCTTTCTGTGTTCCTCATGGGGAGGGTGAATTCTGAGTCCTAAACCTGTCTGGGGAAATGAATATCCAGTTCCATCCTGAGAACTGTGCAGACAGAGCTCTTCCATTCCGTTGAGAATAACATCACCACATCCATGTTCATTGCTGTGAACCACACTTCAGTGGTCCATGGGTCACCTGAACCTACTCAGAGTCATCCATAACAGTGATGCTGAGAAGGTGCACTGACCATCCTGCCCCCATTACACACTAGCACACAACATTGGAGACTGTTGTCCATCCCACACCAGTGATCAGCACCATCATAGACACTATTGATGTAACCTGGATATTTCTGGGACAATTTCCCCAAAATGTTTCCCATGTACTGGGGCCCACATATCCGTAAGTTATACTGATAAGAGATTCATGACATAATTTTCTATCCAGGGGCAATGGGAATCCAATTGTGGTGATCTCATCATATGTTGATATCATTTAAGAATGAAGTTCTCAAGTTTTGTTAGCATGGGAATCTAAAGTTTCCACCACACAAATGTCTCTGGAGGAGTTGATGTTAGCAATGAATTTCACAGATGTTGGTGGAATACCCTCATTGCACAACTTTCTTATCAGCTTCCACTACCATGTAACTGTTAAGGACTGGTAGATCTACGGTGCCCCCTCCTGGTTCTGAAAACCACTTATATAAGTTTGTCTATGGGCTCACACACAGTCCCCATCTATGCCTCTTCCTTCTCTCTTCAGTATGTATCTGGTGATCTTGACTATATATTTCATGGATGGATGGTGATCTGTTCCTCAGTTGGTTTTCAGGTCTCTATGAACTCCAATATTTTTCTGGGTGTGTTGGATCTAATCATAGCAGTGACCACTGATGGTAAAGTGAGTTAATAGACAGCACAAGTGATGAACACTGTCTACAAGTACTCTACCAGAACAAAACTAAGCACTCTATACAACAAGGGTGACCACCAGGTACTCAACAGACTGTGAGTGATGATGCTGCATCAGTGCAGGTCCATGTTATGTAAAGTTTTAAGGCTGAAGTGGTGGATACTGAGACTCAGAAGGAAGTAAATATGGGACCAGAGAATAATGTTCAATCCTAGTTCTTACCTCATTTAACGTGTGCATACTTTGATTTGATTAATTCGTTTTCTGAAAAGTAATTAAATAATACTTTGACCAACATACAGAAATTATAATTATGTGATAGTACATTTTGATATAATATCCCTTGTATTCAAAGAGACTAGAACTTCTGCTGGACTACATAGTCAGAGTTAACAATACTCCTGAGGTCACATAACATTTATAACCATGAAAGAATGTTTATTTATCCAGATGTTGTTGATTTGATTTTTACTGTTAACATTCATATTATAGTTTATTTAAAGCTATTCCAATTAAAGTCCCAGAGTCTTAGAATCCAGAGACATTTTTACCAGAATGCATCGTCAAGGTTTCCATTTTCGTTTTTTTATTGAGTGAGAAAAATGTCAATGGAGGTTGTCACT
Organism: Lophiomys imhausi; assembly: GCA_907164525.1. NCBI lineage: Eukaryota > Metazoa > Chordata > Mammalia > Rodentia > Muridae > Lophiomys > Lophiomys imhausi. Next base: position 21,986,033 of record CAJQZJ010001511.1, read on the forward strand.
GGTGAAGAGATTTTCAAGGTGTGGTGTAATATGGCACAACCTAAATCAGCACCACTTAATTTGCAGATGTCCTTTGGAAAAGTTGACAAAGGCAAATACTGTTGTGAGGAGGAAGAAGACAAAGGAACTCTCAAAATTATTATTTCTGACTAGGACTTCAGATTAATTTTCTCTGTAATATCAGACCCAGTAGAGCTTTCTACTGCTCCAGAGTTTCTGACACAGAGTTAGAAGACATAATAGATATAAAATTTCAAATGAACTTCAGTTGTTTAGGATTAAAAAAAATATTTTCAAATCTAAATAAAATTTTTAGGTTTATAAATATAGGATACAATTGAAAATATTTCGCTTCAAACTCTAGATACACCAGCATTGATTCTTTTCTTCTTCAAGATTGCCTGATAAAAATAGTCTAAACATTATGTGTGTAACTTTTATATATTGTTTTCTTGATTGTTTCAAATTTGTTATTACTGTTTTTACTATATGAGTTAAAATAGCCTTTTTATTAGACAAATGGAGGGAATTGATGGGGTGAAGTTATGTATTTTAAATGTTAATTGATTGTTCCTGCTTGCTGTCTGTTACTTAAATTGTCTCTGATTTGTTGAATAAGTGCTGAGGCCTAAGATTGGGCATAGACAGAGGTAGGAGGGACTAAGGTGCTTGGGCTTCTGAAGCAGAGATGTTCATGATAGAAGAAGCGTCCAAGACAAGCAGCAAGAACACACGCCATGGCTTAGAAAAAAAACAAACAAACCTCATTCCATGTTGTCTGGAACTTCGACAAAGCATGGCAAGTATCAGCTAATGGGAAATATGTATATTATATGGGGCTTATTCAGGGACAGATTTATAAGCAAGCTCAAATGGGCTAAGAGTGTACAATTCAGGCCAAGGCTTGTTAAAACCTATGTGGTGCCTGTGTGCTCATTTATAATGGTGGGTTAAAGATTAACACTGCTGACCAATTAAATATAATATAAATACTACTAAATAATTTAATACCCAATTTCTAAAGAATGATTAGGGAAATTCTTAGTCCTGTTGTTCCTTTCCTCAAAACTTAAACACAAGTTTTGAGCAAGTGTTTAGACTAGTCTTTGCTGTAATCTCAGTTCCAAGGCAGCTTCCTGCTCCTTCAATGATTTTCTGACATGCTCCAGATGTGTGCTGTGACACCCACTGTGCATGTGGGGTACCCGGACCATGCCATCAGGAGAACTGACATGAAAATGGTGAAGTGGAGTGTGTTCATACCCCAGGAACCTCAAACTTAAGATAAGCAGAAGTAGGAACCCCTCCCTCCCAGTCTGAGCCTGCATGTCCTAGCCAAAGTATCAGCAACCCCAACCTTGCAATTCTCAAGGTAGTTATAGGAAGTCATATAGCCAAGCACCAAGCAATGAGGAAAACTCACCCTGGAAATCCCTTCCTGATTCCCAACATTCGTATAGAGCTTGTTCACCCTGTAATAAGGGTGTGTGCACATAAGATGTTTCACTCCTTATCATCTAGGTGTTGCTGTTTCATTAAAATCTTCGGAGAAGGGCATTCACAGCTGAACAAGAATCCTGCAGACCCCACCTTTTCCAGTCTCTGCTTCATCCATCCTGGATTAGTGTCTGGTGGGAGCTGGACACTTCGAGGGACAGAGTGGACAACAGACCACAGTTGGTGCCCAACATGGGTTCAACAGGACCTCTGGATCGAGCAGAAAATAGAGAGGTCCCTGGACCTGAGTGTTACCCCTGGCTCTGAGCAACCCATCGCCCTCATCCAGGCCTTTGGCATCAGACCAAAGACCCAAGCCCAAAGACCCAAGCCTCCACACTCTGAGGGAAGGCAATCTTATCTTTTTCTACTCTGTTTTTGTCTGTATCTAAAGTTTCCTTTCCTGTTTTCATAAAGGGAAATGGCTCATCACAAAAGACATCTCCTCAATTTAGATAAAGATGGACTCTGTTAAAATCCCATATAATATTTTTCTCCAAAAAACAACACAGACCCTTAACTCCATCTGCTTCCCCTCACCTGCCCAGTGACCCTGCACTGAGCCAGATGCCTTTACAAAGGCATGCAGACTACCAGGCCAACTCCAACTCATGGGTCTTCCCTCTCCTTCCTCCAGAAAAGCAGAGAGAGCTCCCTGCTTCTCTTGTCTCTGTCCCACAAAGACAAGTACTTTCCAAGAACCCACCAAGAAATCAGAGATTACACCACATAACCCCTTGTCTCTCACCACACCCTCCAAATTCAGTATCAAAAAAAAAAAAACCATGCAACTCAATCCCCAGGCTATCTCTACTTATGACTCTGTCAGGAGTCCTGAGCTCCAGGTATTCACAACTGATCCCACCCAAGACAAATTGTCATTTTAAACAACCAAACCACCTCCACCAGCTTGGAGCTTGAGACTGCATTTGCAATACCATCTAGCTCAAGGAAAGGCTCTGTCAGCACATGACCAGGACAGCAGGTGTGTGCTGCCTGTCCCTCCCATACCCAGGTACCTTCCCTTCACCTAGACCCATCACCTCATCTCCCCAAGGGCCCACTCTCCTTTGGAGTGGGGATTACCACTCTGCAAGGCCCAAAGTTTTGGAATAAACAGAGGAACACTATGGCTGTGGTAGCGACTCTCCATGGCTCTACCCTGCTTTATCTCTGTCTCCACATAGCAATTTATTCTGGCTGATAAAAAGGAAGTATGTCAATGAAGGGATATGAAGCACCATTCAGAATTCATCTGATCAAGAAATAGAGGAAGAGGCCAGTCATGGTGGCACAAGAGTTTAATCCCAGCACTCTGGAGGCAGAGGCAGGTGAGTCTCTGTAAGTGTAAGGCCAGTGGGGTGTACACAGTGAGTTCCAGGATAGCCAGGACTACACAGAAAAACCCTGTCTCAAAAAATGAAAGAAAGAAAGAGAGAGAGAGAAAGAAAGAAAGAAAGAAAGAAAGAAAGAAAGAAAGAAAGAAAGAAAGAAAGAGAGAAAGATAGAAAGAAATAGAGGAAGATATTGCCTTTCAAGCCATGGTTTGCTTAAGAGGCTCAATCTCCCAAGTCCAGTAGAAGGGTTTGACTCAGTAGGATTTAATGGAGGAGCAGAGCTTTCTTCCTTCTGATGTCTGTGTGTCCCATCTTAGAATGGGATTTCCATCACCTCCATGTGAAAATTGGTTTACACATCATTAGGTAGGACTAACCCTGTTCTAGAACCTTAATTATAAGACATGACACATTCTTAACATTGTGTGCAATCCAGACTCTGATCAAGTTTCCACAAGGCATCATTCAAATTGACCCACACTTCTAGAAACAGATCCCTAATATTCACTCTAGTCCAGTGATCTTGGCTCATACATGTGCCCTTGTAGTCACTCTCCAAAGAATAGCAAGCCCTTCTGCATACCTTCTGACATATTCTAATCCCTAACATCTGTCAATCTGCCATAGAATTCTACACTTCCAAACAGCTATCTATCTCCCATTACCTTTTCTTCAACAATAGTAGCAGAAGTGATCACCTTTTCTTATTTTATTTAGTATTATTTTACTATTTCTTTGAGTTTCATATTTTTTTTTCTCTCATATATCAGGTCATAATCACTCCTTGGTCTGGTACAAGGTTCTTGATTTCCACTACTCCATCAGTACTGGAACCTCACTGGAACTCCTCTCAGATATGCTGTAACTGCCCTGTGTCATGGAGATCCTACAGTTCTGGGTTGTGAAACTGACCACTTCTTGCACTCCAGCAGTTCATCCATGGTGCAGAAGTTGGGGTGGGCCAACTCAAAGTCCTGGTTCTGGACCTGCAACCCCGACTTCCATGGCCAGTTGCACAATAGAAAGGTGCAGTACCTACTCTCCTGAGTACTGCAGGATGTGAGGGGCAGGAACAGCTCTCCAGCTCTTGTGACCCCTTCCAGGGATATCTCCTATTGACCAATGGTGATGAGGGCAAAAGGGAGGAGAGGGCATCTCTCCCTAGACACCACATAGTAGACAAAAGTCTGGCTCTCCCACACTCACTCCCTCAGGGCTGGTTCACCCACAACCCCCATATCCAGGACCAGCTGTAGTAGGGCCTGCTCTACCAAGTGTTGCAGCATATGAGGGGCAGGAACAGCTCTCCTGCCCTGTGACCCCATCTGCACCAGATCATCTGTTGACCAATGGTTGGCTTCTTGGATTCCTGAGAATTTTCATCACACTAGGTTTCTGCCTTGCCTATAAATGCTTCCCAATTCCAATTGTCTCTCCCAGTACTTTTCCCTCCATCCTCCCCCTCGAATGATCCCTCCTGTTGCCATTGCACCAGTGATATCTGTTCTACTTCCCATTCCCGAGGAGATTCATGTGTCCCAACTTAAGTCCTCCTCCTTACTGACCCTCTCTGGGTCCGTGGATTGTAGCATGATTATCCTTTAGATCACAGCTAATGTACACTTATAAATGAGCACATACCATGTTTGTCTTCCTGGGTCTGGGTTACCTATCTCAAGATGATCTTTTCTAGTTCCATCCATTTGCTTGGGAATTTCACAATGATGTTGTTTAAAAACTGTGTAATAGACCATTATGTAAATATATCACATTTTATGTATCCATTCCTTGGTTTAGAGACATCTAGGTTGTTCCCAGTTTCTGACTGTTACAAATATCATTGCTATAAACATAATTGAGCAAGTGCCCTTGGGGTAGGATGGAGCATCCTTTGGGTATATGCCCAGGAGTGGTACAGCTGAGTCCTGAGGTAGATCCATTCCTAATTTCCTGAGAAACCACCATATTAATTTTCAAAGTGATTGTACAAGTTTTCATTCCTACCAGCAACAGATGAATGTTCCCCTTGTTCCACATTATACCCACTATGAGCTGTCACTTGTGATTTTTCTCTCATCCACTCTGACAGGTGTGCAATGGAATTTCACACTCCTTTTGATTTACATTTCCTTCATATCTGAGGCAGTTAAACCTATCTTTAAGTGCTCCTCTGCCATTTGAGATTCATCTGTTGGGAATTCTGATTAGATCTATACGCCATTTTTAATTGGGTCTTTTGGTTTGGTAATGTCTACTTTCTTGAGATCTTTGTGCATTTTGGAAATCAGCCGACTGTTACATATTGACTTGGAGAAGATCTTTTCCAGTCTGTAGGCTGCCATACTGTCTTATTGATGATATCCTTTGCCTTACAGGAGTTTTTCAGTTTCGTGAGGTCCCATATATTAATTGTTGATCTTGTGACTTTGTGATGTCATTCTTTTCAGGAAGTTTTCTCTTGTGTCAGTGAGTTCTAGGCTATTCTCCACCTTCTCTTCTACTAGGCTCATGGTGTATCTGGCTTTATGGTGAAGTAATTGATCAATTTGGACATAAGTTTAGTGTAGAGTAATAGATATGGATCTGTTTGCATTCTTCTACATGCCAACACCTAAAAAGATCAGCCACTTTTGTTGAAGATGCTTTCTTTTTTTCATTGTATATTTCTGGCTTCTTTATCAAAAATCAGGTGTCCATACATGTGCAATTAATTTCTGCTTTTTTCAATTCAATTCTATTGATCATTTGTTTTTGCATTTTTCTATATGAAGTTGAGTATTGTTCTTTCAAGGTCTATAAAGAATTGTGTTGGAATTTTGATGAGGATTGCATTGAATCTGTAGATTGCTTTTGGTAGCCTGTCCATTTTTACTCAACACAAGGACTAACTGACATATCAGATGGTTTCCTGCATTTGTATGTGGTTAGCTGAGAAGGCTAAACTCTGGGAGGATTCAGAACACACCTCTCTGCACCTTTTCCTCAGGCTCTGTGCAACTAATTTATTTAAATGTTTTCTTTTCACTGAATCATGGCAACACATGTTTGCAATATTACTGATTACATAGGCATAGAAATAGTATACGGCATGACAGCCTTGTACTCACAGAGAAACACTAAGAGAACCAGGAATTTTAATTATTCAGGGGTGTCTCCTCAATGGAGGAGATATAATCAAATACCTCCACTTCATCCAGAAAGCTGAGAGTGGAGGTTCTTAACGACCTGGTCACTTTTTTGTTCTCTATTTTAAGGACAGGCTTCATCGTAATTCCCCAGAATGATTATCCCAAACTCCTCCCTCCCTAGACCATTACCCATCCTTAGGAGAGATGTCACATTACTTTGTGGCCTGTTGACCTATATGATACTGGTTAAAGATCACATTAGATTCTAGGCCTTTTAGGTATAGAACCCACCTTCATTATCACAGAACTTTGTAAAGAAAAAAAAAAAGTTTCTATGTAGTCACACCTTCACCTTTATTGTGCTACTGGAATTGGAATGATTATGGGAATTATTGTTGTCTGAAGACCCTTTTCCAAATTATATTGTGTTTAAATATACCTACAATCAGCTGCCTGATATTAGACTCCCCAAACTCTGATCCAGGTGGACAAAGTCAATCTTCACCAAATTCTCATTCTCATGTCTTCACACAGTTTGCTTCACTCTCTGATATCTGCAGGAATCACCTCAAGAAATAGGAAGCTTTCCTGGGAGAAATTACTCTATCCACTTAGAAATTAATAATGTAAAAGTTCGTTAATGAAACTGCATACATACACACACAGGCAGGCACACACACACAAATACACACATGCACACATTCACACACACAAAGCTAATTCCCAAATTTTTCCTTACTTATTGAACTACACTTTAGCATTATGCCTTGCAAGTAAGTCTCATCCTTAAATATTTTAAGCCCTGGTCTCTGGTTACACTTTGAAGAATTTAAACAGAGACAAGAGATGGACACTTGGAGATTTGTGAGATTTACACGCCAAATATGTTATCAGAATTCTTTTTTATTATTATTTTAGAATTATTTTCTATTTTTCATTGAAATTATTTTATGTGATATATTCTGATTACTGATTCTCCTTCTCCAAATCCTCCCTGATCTTTATCCACCTCAACTCCCTTTCTTTATAAAATTGGAAAACAAATATAACGTGAAAAATAATAAAAAAGAAAAAGTAAGATAAACATTTAGCAATATTACTGATCACATAGACATAGAAATAGTAGAGGGCATGAGGGCCTTGTAACCACAGAGAAGCGCTAAGGAAAAGCCAACAAACTGGAATAGGGCAAAACAAACAAATAGAAGAAACAGCACCAGAAACAAAGCACAGGAAACACATGTAGACACACGAGTTCACAAACACTCTGCAGCCCAAGGATGAGCACCAGGAATGCAATGGACTGTGAGGGTTGATGCTGTTTCAGTATAAATCCATGTTCTATTAAAGGTAAATGACTGTAGGGCTGATTACTGGGACTAACAAAGAAGTAAATATGGGACCAAAGCTACATGTATAATATCAGAACCTACCTCAATGAACACGGAAATACACTGAGTTGATAAGTGTTCTCTGTGAAAAGGGATTTAATAATACTTTTATCCAACTTACTGGAATTGCACTTATGTGGCAGTGCTTTATGATATAAATATCTCTTACATTCTAAGAAACTGGAACCTGTGCTGCATCATACAGCCAGAGTGAACACAAGCATGAAGTCACTGAAGACTTAAAACTGTGAAAGGAGTTTTTGTTTGCCCAGAAGTTGATGATCTGAATTTTGCATGCCAATTTCATATTACACTTTTTCCTCAGCTAATCCAACAATAGTTCTAATCATTTAGAATCCAGAGATAATTTCATCATGCATAATCACAGTTTCCATTTTTATTTGGTTATTGAAGAAGAATCATAACAATGAAGGTGGTCACTGGTGAAGATATTGACAAGGCATGGTGTGCTATAGGGCCATCCTAAATCAATACTTTTCATTCACAGATATTCTCATTCAAAGGTGACAAATGTACTGTAGGACTGTGAGGAGGAGGCACAAAAAATGGATACACAGAATCATTATTTCTGAGTGAGTCTCCATGCTAATATTTTCTGTCATCTCAGTTCCAGGGCAGCTCCCTGCTCCTTCGAGATTTCTGACACACTCAGGATGTGATTGCATCACTGTGTCTCGCACAATAATAGACTGCAGAGTCCTCAGATGTCAGACTGCTGAGTTCCATGTCGGTTGTGCTGGAAGATATGTCTGCAGTAATTGTGGTCTTGCCCTGGAACTTCTGATCATATGTAGTACCACCAATTATAGGAATGATAACTCCAATCAACTCCAGCCCCTGTCCAGGTCTCTGCTTTACCCAGTGCGTAGCAGAGCTGATGAAGCTGTAGCCAGAAGCCTTGCAGGACACCTTCACTGAGGCCCCAGGGCTCATCAGCTCAGCCCCAGACTGCTGCAGCTGGACCTGGGAGTGGACACCTGTAGAGAGAACAGCTGAATTGATATCATTGTCACCTGAGGGTATGGCCCCTCCTCAGTTTTGGAACTGGGATCCCCTTACCTGTAGCTGCTGCCACACGGAAGAGAATGATCCAGCCCCATCCCCTAATTAGGTCCTGTGTACTGGTTGACTGTAGAGAAAACAGTGACCATATGTTGCTGTTCAGTGTGGACATCACTGTATTTACCAGAACAAACTCATGTGATTTGTATATTCATGAGCAGTGTATGTCTTAGATAAGAACTTAGTTCAGCTGGAGAAGAAGGAGGTTAAGGCCAGCTGGTTCAAACTGAAGGATGCTGAGGCCCAAGTTCTGATCCTCTCCGAGGAAATGCGTCCCACTTCCTTCCCTGAGCCCTGTGCAGATGCTGTGGATGTCACATCAGGGCCTCAGCTCTCAGTAGATTTCCATCCTCAAACAGTTGCTCCACTTGTGACAAGGTTATCAGATAGATTTATGGATGGTGATGGTGATGATAGTGATGATGATGATGGTGGTGATATTGATGGGAGAGTTCAAAAACCACTAAGTTTTGAGAACTTACAGACTCCTTTCAATACCTACAATTAATATTCTCCTTTCCAGCATGTTATATAGTAACAAACTCACTCAAATGATCAAAAGTCAATATACTTCAGAAATATTTGCACATAAATGTTTATGGCAGCATGATCACAATAACTAAATATTGTTAATGAATGATGTATTAACCAAAGATTACATCAAAAAGACATGGTGATATATACAACACAACAGAAGATTTTCAGCAGAACGGAACTTACATAACTTGTAGGAAAATGGATGCAAGTGGAAGTAATTCTATTAAGATCACAACAGAATGACAGATGTCAAATGCGTCTCTCATTAGTAGTTCTTAGGAGCTGCACTGTTATATAGAATTATGTATGCAAATACATAATGATATATAAAAGAAAATGTCTGGTGTAGTAACTTAAAAATAGGAGGGGCAAGAAAAACAAGAGTACATATTATGGGGAAAATACAGGTACAAAATACCTTTGTATCAAAATTCTAAACATATGTAAAATTGTTATTTCTGCTTTGAAAAGTTATTTATATCCTATTAAATTTTCATTCATATATGAAATACATTGTGATTATATTTGCTTCCACTATATCCATCTGGTTTCCCTTGGACCTTCCAATAATTTCTCTCCCAACATCCTGACATTTTTTGTTTCATTAACTAGTAACAGAGTATGTTCAATCAGTTCTATCCTCATGCACATACATGGGGTCATTCACTACTATATAGGGAACCTACAGAGACATTCCAAAACAAATGATTATGTTTTCCTTATTAATCATTGAATGCCAGTAGATCCTCAGCTTGATGTGGGCCCTCAGGAGTTCCTCCCCATCCAAGATATAATATATTTTTAAAAATTGTTATACTATGTTTAGTGGTAAGAACAGAGCACATGTGTACCAAGTTGTATGTGCAATATAAATAGGACAACTTAGGAAACTCAGTTTTTTGTATTGTACAATGTGGGTAAAAGCAATCAAACTTATAGTGCTAAGCTAAATATAGATAAGGGCACTACATACTCATTAAAGGAAATATTCATCAAGATGACATCTGAATATTGAATATCTATGTCCCAAATACAAGGGCACCTACATTTGTAAAAGAAGCTCTTCTAAAGCTTAAACCACACATCGATCCCCACACATTAGTAGTGGGAAACTTCAACACCCCACTCACAACAATGGGCAGGTCATCGAGACATAAACAAAGCAGAGAAATAATGAGTCTAACAAAGGTCATGAACCAAATAGACCTAACAGATATCTACAGAACATTTCACCCAAACAAAAAAAAAAATTACATCTTCTTCTCAGCACCGCATGGAACCTTCTCCAAAATAAACCATATAGTCAGACACAAAGCAGCCTCAACAGATACAAGAAAATTGAAATAAAATTTCTATTTCAAAATTTGTATTTAATCAGATCACCATGGATTAAAGCTGGACTTCAACAACAATAAAAATGACAGAAAGCTTACACACTCATGGAAACTGAACAACTCTCTACTTGATGACTACTGTGTCAAGGAAGAAATAAAGAAGGAAATCAAAGACTTCTTAAAATCCAATGAAAATGAAGGCATAGCTTACCCAAACCTATGGGATACAATGAAAGCAGTGCTACAAGGAAAGTTTATAGCACTAAGTGCCTTCAAAAAGAAAATTGAGACAGCTCATATTAGCTAATTAACAGCTGAACAAGAAGAACTCAAAAAAAATAAGAAGAAAACACTCCCAAGAGGGGCAGAAGGCAGGAAATCATCAAACTTAGGGCTTAAATTAACAACTTAGAAACAAAAAGAACAACACAAAGAATCAATGAAACCAAGAGTTGATTCTTTGAGACAAATTAACAAACTAGACAAACCCTTAGCCAAATTAACTAAAAGGCAGAGGGAAAATACCCAAATCAACAAAATCAGAAATGAAAAGGGAGAAATAACAACAGACATAGAGAAAATTCAGATAATCTTTAGGTCCTATTTTAAAAATCTATACTCCACCAAATTTGAAAACCTAAGCAAAATGGACAATTTTCTTGATAGATTGCACCTTCCAAAGTTAAATCAAGATAAGTTTAACAGAGTAAATAGTCCTCTAACCCCTAAGGAAATGGAAACAGTTATTAAAAGTCTCCCAACCCCAAAAAAAAGCCCAGGGCCAGATGGTTTCAGCACAGAATTCTACCACACAGACCTTTAAAGAAGAGCTAATACCAATACTCTTCAAATTCTTCCACAAAATAGAATGAGAAGGAACACTGCCAAACTCATTCTATGACACAACAGTCACCCTGATTCCAAAACCACATAAAGACCCCACAAAGAAAGAGAACTTCAGACCAATTTCCTTTATGGACATAGACACAAAAATACTTAATAAAATACTGGCAAACCAAACCCAAGAACACATCAAAAGTATCATATACCATGATCAAGTAGGCTTCATCCCAGGAACGCATGGATGGTTCAACGTATGAAAATCCATGAACATAATTCATCATATAAACAAGCTGAAAGAAAAAAACTACATGATCATCTGGCCTGATGCTGGAAAAGGATTTGACAGAATCCAACACCCTGTCATTATGGAGAGAACTGGCATACAAGGACAATATATAGAAATAATACAGGCGATATACAGCAAGCCTGTAGCCAACATCAAATTAAATGGAGAGAAACTTTAAGCATTTCCTCTAAACTCAGGGACAAGGCAAGGATGTCCACTTTCACCATATCTCTTCAGCAGAATACTTGAAGTTCTTGCTAGAGCAATAAGACAGCTTAAGGAGATCAAGATACAAATTGGAAATGAAGAAGTCAAATTATCCCTATTTGCAGATGATATGATAGTATGCATAAGTGACCCCAAAAATTCCATGAGAGAATTCCTACAACTGATAAACAACTTCACCAAAGTGGCTGGATACAAAATTAATTCAAAAATTTCAGAAGCCCTTCTTTATACAAAAGATAAATGGGCTGAGAAAGAAATTAGGGAAACAACACTCTTCACAAAAGCCACAAACAATATAAAATACATGGGTGTAACTCTAACCAAGCAAGTGAAAGACCTGTATGACAAGAACTTCAAGTCCTTGAAAAAAGTAATTTAAGAGGACATCAGAAGATGGAAAGATCTCTCATGCTCATAGATGGGTAGGGTTAACATAATAAAAATGGTCATTTTGCCAAAAGCAATATACTGATTCAATGCAATTCCTATCAAAATATCAGCACAATTCTTTAGAGACCTTAAAAGAACAATTCTCAACTTCATATGGCAAAACAAAAAACCCAGAATAGCTAAACCATACTGTACATTAAAAAAAATCTGCAGGTATCACCATCCCTGATTTCAAGATATACTACAGAGCAATAGTAATAAAACCAGTGCTGTACTCGTATAGAAACAGACCAGTTGATCAATGGAACTAATAGAAGACTCGGAAATAAACCTACACACCTATAGTCACTTAATTTTTTGACAAAGAATTCAAAGCCATACAATGAAAAAAGAAAAGCATCTTCAACAAAGGGTGCTGATCTAACTGGATGTCAACATGTAAAGGAATCCAAATTGATCCATATTGATCACTTTGCACAAAACATAAGTCCAAGTGAATCAAAGACCTTAATATATGGCCAAACAAACTAAACCTAATAGAAAAGAAATTGGGGGATAGCCTCAAACTCATTGGCCTCCTGAACAGAGTGCCAATAACTCAGGCTCTAAGACCAACAATTAATAAATGGGACCTTATGAAACTGAATAGCATCTGTAAGGCAAAGGACAATATCAATAGAACAAAACAGCAACTAACAGATTGGGAAAAGATCTTTACCAACCCTACATCTGTCAGAAGGCTAATATCCGAAAGTGAAGAATACAAGAAATTAAACACTAAGAAACAAAATAATCCAATCAAAAAATGGGGAACAGAGCTAAACCAAGAATTCATAAAAGAGGAATCTCTAATGGCAATGAGACACTTGAAGAAATGCTCAAAATCTTTAATCATCAGAGAAATGTAACTAAAGACAACTCTGATGAGATTCCATCTCACACCAGTCAAAATGGCTACAATCAAAATCTCATATGACAGCACATTCTGGCGAGGATGTGGAGAAAGGGGAACACTCCTCCATTGCTGGTGGGAGTGCAAACTTGTACATCCACTATGGAAATAAGTCTGGCCATATCTTATAAAATTTGGAATAGCTTCATCTCAAGACTCAGCCATACCACTCCTGAGCATGCATCCAAAAGATTCCTTACCAAACCACAAGGACATCTCCTCACCTATGTTCATAGCAGCTTTATTTGGAATAGCTAATAAACTTGAAACAACCCAGATGTCCCTCAACTGAAGAATGGATTTAAAAAACCTGTGGTACATTTATACAATGGACTACTACTCAGCTATCAGAAATGAGGAAATCCTGCAATTTGTTGCCAAATGGTTGTATCTCGAAAAGCTCATCCAGAGTGAGCTAACCGTGACCCAGAAAGATACACATGGCATGTATTCACTTATAACTGGATTTTAGCCATGTAGTACAGGATAACTATCCTACAACCAACAGACCAAAAAGAACAGGAGCATAGACTTTGTTACCTATTAGTGCCCTAGTGGAGCTGCCATGTTGGCCCTCAGTGCAAGAGGAAGCTCTTAGCCCTCATATGAGTGATGAACTGAGGGAGGCTGTTATGTGGGGTCACCACACACCAGAGGAGAAGGATAGGGGGAAAAGGAGTAGAGGGTGGGTGGGTGGAACCTAGAGGGAAAGAGGGAGGGAGCTATGATGGAGATGTAACTTGAAGTAATAAATAAATGTAATTTTTTAATGGAAAAAGAAAAGCAGTCATAAATTTGTATGATTTTAATGTATTTACAAATTACAATGGGATATAGTCATAAATATTAGGAAAATAATTTGTTAGTTATATAAACTTTCCTTCTTTAGTATGAATATATTGTCATTTTAACCATTTTGACCATCAAAGATTAAAGACTTTTATGGTGTTCAATAAGTATAGTGATTTGGTTTCAGCATGGGAAAACTGTACCTTTATTGCTTGATCTAATCTCAACAGTATAATTCTATGAGTAACAGTATTTATTAAGTGTGAGTATGTGTGTGTGTATGTCTGTGTGAGTGTATGTGTTTGTGAGTGTGTGATTGTGTGTACGTGCGTGTGTATGTTTGTTTGTATGTGTGTGTATGTGTGTGTGTGTGTGTGTGTGTGTGTGTGTGTGTGTGTGTGTGT